>JAYKAV010003474.1:100184-234528 GCA_035582835.1 Phoebastria nigripes | reverse complement strand
TTCCCTTCTTCTTCTTTCTCTCTGCTTAAGCACCTTCTCAAGTGATGCTCATTCTGCAGGTTGAATTCTGCTGTTAGTGGCAAGGTTTCTAAATTGGAGTCATCAAAACAGGAAAAAGGAGTTGTCTTGTCGTAGTCCCACTTTTCAGCTGAGAACCCAGTCCACTAAATAGGTGTACTCTTATACAGCTAAGTACCACGGACTTTCAAAGGACTATGATAACACTTTGTCATATCCGTAATACAAAGATCATTTCATCTGATACTGTAATCTTCAGGGTGGAAAACTGCAGCTCTTTAATAGCACACAGAAACATTATACAACAATTTTTGTACAGGAAATGAAAAGCAAAGTCTTATCCAGATAAAACTGCAGGGAAAATATAGATAGGCAGAAGAAAATTATCACTTGTGATTGAATTTGGCCAGGACAGGGATGATAACTCTACTCTTGGGAGGAGTGCCATGGGATCTTTAATGATCAATCACAAAGGGACTTGAGTTGGCTGTATTGCCCAATTGCTGTACAGATAGACTCATTAATGGAAGATTACAGCAATCAAATATACTTCTCTCTTTAATTTTACTAAGGTATCTAGTCTCCTACTATGAGTTCCTGTGGTCACAAATTGAAAGTTTTACTGGGGGGTGCAGGGGGGAAGTATTCTTTTTGTTATCTTTCATAAATCTAAGTTTTGTGAATGTTAATTCTGTGCCTCTGGCAGCAGTGCCAGAAGCAGCACACATTTCTTTTGGAGTTTATCACTCAATAGTGACTGTTCTCTCGTAGAGCCAAAAAAAATCAATCGCTGCTCAAAATGCCCGTGCAGACAGAAGAATGCATTGTGTGTCTTGCTAGTTAATGTGTCTATCTGATGGAAAAAAAAATCAATACATTTTTCTTAAAAAGGGTTACTGCAAGAGGAGAAAGCAGTTTATCTCTGTCTGATTGATGAAGCTGCATCAAAGTCAGTTATCCACCATTAAGTTCCATATTTATCCTAGTCACCCTTCAGACTGCTGGAGCTCAGTGTTCAGGCAGTACTTCCATTATAATATAAGCCAAAGCTGAGAGCACTTGGAAAACTCAGAGAATCAGAAAGTTTTATTAAAATAAATGCTTGAAAGGGAAGCATGGGAGATTTAAATAAATATAAAAATCAAAGGGCTCTAAGGGCCAGAAAAGAAGACAGAACCTTGGCAGGCTGAGGTTACTGTATTTCTCAGGAGATTATATATTCATGTTTTTTCCGACAGCCTGCAGTCCCAGGAATGTTATTCTTTTGAATCTCAAACTCACCATTGTTCCAGACAGACTTGGTGTCCTCCATTCATTTTTTACTGGAGAAAACTATTTACAAACCAAAAAATGGAAGTTAAAGAAAGTTACTTATACTACTGGAGTGCCATTGCCTTAGCTTTAAGATTCCTGCACAAATATGCTGTAAGACTTGATATATAATTTTTATTGTGGAAAATATAAATATAGAAGAGTTGACAAAGATGTGAGTCTTTTTCTGAAGGGGAAGTAAGGTTGGCTGGTTGGTTTTATCACAGGCTGGCTTCTCGCTGAAAGAAACCATCCATTGTGAAACAACATCCTGTAACAGACAGTCATATTCCCTCTTCAGGAAAACAGAAGGAAGTTATTTCCTCCAGCTTAACCTGAATTCCAAGTAAGGTAGGGGAGTTACTACCCATCCTTATTGACCACTAGCAATAATCCATCATTGGTAGGCTTCTCAGGTCAATTTCCTCTAAAGATTACTTTCTCAGTGTTTTCTTTCTTTCTGACTTCCTCTAACTATGTTTATATCAGAGCTGCAAAATCGGCTTCTCTGCTGTCTGTCTGTATTCTCTCTGAACAGGATATTCAGAGGTCTGAAGTCTGATTTTTTTTTTTTTTTTTTTTTTTTTTTTAATTTTTTTTCCTAGGTTAGAGGAGTGGATTTCTTTTATTTTTTAGTCTGCTACATGTTACTGTTACTTCCCTTTCTTTCCTATCAATGTGTAAATATTTCTTCTCGTTGATGACTTCTTGCAGCAAGCACTGCTTTTAGGCAAATGTTATTTGCTGTTATGTCACCCAGTCCAGCCTCTTCTCTTGAAAAGGTATGCAAGCAGGAACAGGTTGAACTAGGTCCAGATTCATGTTTTAAGTGTTAATATTATCTGCAACTGGCCAATTTGCCAAGTAAAAATGAGAACTGAACAAGGTCCGTGAGAATTGTTTTTATACAATTTCAGACAACATTACAATATTCCCTTTACAGCTTTACACAGTGAAGTTTCTACCCAGCAAGGATGTTAGCAAAGCTGTTATGTGTGTCACTAAAGAGATTGAATGGCAGAGCTGTGTAGAGGAGTTTCCTCTCTCCCAACTCTCTGGTGTAATGAGAGTTTTGTGGTCTAACTGTCAACACCAAATATCTTTTACTGCAAAATAAAAATAAAAAGAGAAAGCTAAACAGGGAGATAGACTGTGGTTGGTGAAGGGTAATGCACCATTTGCTTGTCAGTTGGGAAGTATTGCTGAGCTTTTAAAAGTTGATCCAAGCCAATTAAAATCAATAGAAACACCCCCAGTAATTTTCACATGCTTTGCATCAGTCCTCTATAAGTTATAATTTGTTCCATAGGCTGAACTGACATACAACCAGACCTAGACAAAATCCATTTGCCTTCAAACTCTATTGAAAAAAATCTATGATAGGAAAATTTCCTGGAACTGTCAGCTTTCTTCCCTCGTTGGTGTTTCTTTGAGAGTTCAATAGCATTCCCTTTTCCCCAGAAGATTTTGCCCTAATCCTTTTCTTGCTTTTATGCTCCTGACATTGTCTCCCAAGAAAATCTGGAGTCTAAGTAGGACTAATGTTATTTGATAAACCACTCCATACTGATTAGGACTGCTGATCTCCAGTTCAGTGTCTCTTGATATCACAGACCTTCAGATCAACCTTTGAATAAGCAAAACTGAAGGCTTTTTGGTACAGGAGGTAGTGTAAATTACACAAATTTAAGGGGAGCAAATTGTCAGCTTGTGTAATTTGTCATAATTTGTGTGATGTCAATTAGATATTACACTTGTTAAAGACTTACTCCCACATTCGCTATTTATTTTTTGTGATCTGCTATGCAGCAATGTATCTGAAAGTATGTCTTTTCTCCTTAATCTGTGTCTTTAACTTTTTTTTTCTTCCCTCTGGCCTCCATCCTAATGCTTCTACTTCTTCAGTCAGACCCAGAAAATGCCTTAATTCACTGTTTTCCTTCCTTCATGCTGTGTAGCTTTTGGTATTGTTGAGTGAAATTACTATGTAATGTGGGATAGAGAATTATATAAGAAAGTGCTTTTTGAAAATAAGTCCTTGTACTGTACAAAGTAGTGCTACATGGGAAATAGCTAATGGTAATGATGATGATAGGAATCATAAACATAAAGGAGGAGGAGAGAAAAGCAAGGAAAGCAAAAATTAGCTCACATATTTGAAAGCCTTCCTAGACTAGTATGAGCCACCCAAATGTAAAATTACACCAGAAATGATCATTGCAAACATTGTTTATAATTACTAACAGACACATTAATTGTGATGATGTATCTGTTTATCCCTCAACAAAATAGGTAAATCATAACTTCCATTCATCTTTCTCATCTTAACTGCTCTTTTTTTTGAGTGCATGAATAAGCTACCTGTTAATTTATTTTAGTTATGTTAATAAATAGCTATTAGACTACAGTGAAGCTATTTGTTAGCCAGAGCTGATATATTATTTAGAGATTGTAATAACCCTAAACATTCTCGTTATTATCAATCTCAGTAGACACAGATCTGCAGAGACACGAATGCAGTTTCTACAAAACCTTAAAGCCTGTAAATGTTAGAGCTGCCAGCTACAGCCTGAGCTGTTGTAGATCCACAGCCCTCCAGTGAGGCCAACCTCTTTGCCCAGTCAACTGAAAGTTAAGGCCTACATTTGTGATTAAGAAAGGATAACTTCTCACTGCACTCCAATAAAACTGTCCAGAAAAGGAGGAGGGTAAAATTATTTTCAGAGGGACTGAAACTCTTCCAGCAAGACCTAGGCTCTTAAAGGATGTGGTTCCATGAACGGACGTTGTTCTCTGCTGCTGTTTAACTTGATTGAACCTAAAATTTGGAATCTGAAACAGCTCAGCTGCTGTCTGTACCTGGAGGTTTCTAAACCACACCAGCATTGCACAGTGAGCTCCGCTTCAGAGAGAGCGGGCAGCCATCTGGCACTGTCTCTGAGTAGAACAGGCTGTCCTTACTGCCCACCAAAAGCCTGGCAACCTATATATCCTATGACGCATGTGGTATCATCCCTTTTAGGCTGATAGATCAGAGCATGCTTTTTCTTATTGTGAACACTGCCACTACAAGATACTATGATCTACACGCAACAGACTCATGCCATGTAGGCATAGCCATGGCTATGGATATCTTGTTGATATCCAACCATGCGTGCTTTGTCTAAAGGTAAAAGACAATTATGATGATCCCTGTCATGGGAACGGCTAAAGGCTGTGTCCATTCCTCTTTAGATATTAAGGAACTTTGGTCTTTAGCAGTGGTCCAAATCTGTCAGGTTCAGGTCATATATAGTACTGGTAACTCGAGGCATCTGACTGTACTAAGTAGCTAGTATTTATCAAATATCATGCTTCCTAGCATGCTGGTCTCCCATCTCCTAGTTCAAAAACCCTGTTCAGCAGGGTAACAGTCTGAGATGGGACTCATCACTCCTCCTACTTAAGTTCTATTACAAAATGATTAATGACAGAAGCAGAAAAACGGAGCAGATTCTTTTACCAAGTGGCCACAGGACATAAAGACAGTGGATTTCAGTCCTTGCTCCAATTTACTTTACCTAAGTATATAGCAACTTTTCTTGGGTTCAGTTTGTTTTCCCCTTTCCTGCCCCATGTTTTTTAAACATGGTTAAAAAATTCACACTTTGCTGAAAGAGTCAGGAAAAGATGATTTGGGAGGTGATGATTCATACTCAGGAAAGCCAGCTGACAAGGCTTTTTCCAGTTTCAGGCAATGATTCCAGCACCTCCTCCACAACACATTCAGAAAATTAGCAGAAGTAGGGGAGGCTAACGCTCTACAGTTTAAGCCATAGGATAGGTATGAGACAGAATACATTTTATCTAAAAGTGGGATGAGTGGAGATGTGCAATAGGAGGGAGGAAAGGTCAAGAAATGTGAGATGGAAAACTTGATTGAAGGATGCAATGTGTAGGAGGTAGATGAGTGAAGAGTGGGGCGGGGGGTGGAGAGAGGAGGTAAGAAGTAATCTTCATGCACCAAAATACATGCACACAAAAATCAGAGGTCGTCTTGTATTCAGGATCATTCTATTTTTCGGGAATTCAGTATTTAATAGAAAATGCAATTTGAGGTACAAATTCTCATTCATCGTTTTGAAATCTTCATTCTCTGTAGATATTGAATTCCTCCCACAATAAATGCCAGGCTTCTGTTCCTGCACAGGGAATGTGTATGAGGGTTTCATCTGTTAGCTGATATATTTGGGGAAAGGATAAGGTCAGAGTAGGAAGAGAAAAGGTGGATTTCATATACTGAATAGAAAATGCAAATAAAGATTTAGAAACAATAAAATAACTTCAGAAGTTATTGCAGGCACATTTGGTAATGTGTATAGACACAGTAAATTTTGCATTATGTTAGAGCGAGAAGGTTCAGTGTGGTTCTTGCAATAGCAAGTATTTCCAGAGATGATCAAAGGAGTAAAAAAATTAACACCAATTCTTAAAGATCTGTTTAATTTCTCAGAGCTGTAGTCTCGCTGGTGAAATTCTTTTAGCCTAAAAAGTAGAGCCTTATAGTACGAAATTGTGTTTCCTGCAGAGCTATTTGCACAGCTATTGCATTGCTGTGATTCTTGTATGTTTCTTTCCCAGCTTTCCCTGTTTGCTGTCCCTCCTCCCCATATATATATATATTTTGACTATGCTGTGATTAGGATATGAGCTTAATATGATATGTACTTATGTAATCTCCAGCACATTAAGATCCTTGTCTACGTAAGGCCTCTAATATTCATTCTTAATAATTCCATGTAACAAAAAAAATGCAGATGTTATGCCACGAAGGTTGCAATGGGGGGAGAGGGGGAGATGTGTGTGTCACAGATCAGAGCCCAGTTACTCTTTGCTACAAATGCTTCTCTACCAGGATTAATTATATATCTGCATAGCCTCACGTGGCTATTCAACAACTGATGAATGTACACTGTGCCTCCTCCAAAACACCTTATTATTGATTTCGAGCAAATGTACGGAAAGATATCCTACTGTCTAACAAACTGAAGCCATGCTGGTTAGTACAAGTATCACTATGCTAACCTTCTTTCTTGGCTGATTTTAATCTTCTGGCTCCACCACAATTAATTGTTTCTCATTTATCCATGTTAGTGGAAGATCATATGAAATCCATGTAAATTAGGCTGTGAGAGCCTAATTTAGTACATTTACCTTTGCTAAAACTTGTGGACAGATTTTTGTCAATAGGACAGGCTCTCAGCCCGTGGCCTGGTTTTGAGCAAGACCTGCTTAGTGTGGTGTGTGCCCCACGTTACAGACTCGAGGGTGCTGCTCTGCAGCAGGTGTGCTGATAGGTGGTGGCACTAGGAACATTTCCCTAGGATATCTGAGGGTTGACTGTAGCTTGCATTTGACTACTTCTTCCTCTTGTGAATGTGACTTCCTTGAAAAGCAATGTTTTTCAGAAACTGAACCTGCTATCCTTGCTTGGAAAACCCCTTGGAATAGGAAAAAGGACGTCATTCTCTGTGGCAGGTTCTATCTCTGAACCTCCTTCTACATATTACCCGTACTGGAATTCTGGTACTGGGGGGAGCTGTGTGCTAACTGTAATTGAAAAAACTAGAGCATTTGGAGGAAATGTCTTTACTTTCTAAGCAGGATACCAGGTAATTTGGACTAAATTTACTAGTGTAAAGCTGTAAACAAGGTCAGAATTCAACTTCCCTGTTTGCTTGGGCTTTTGTAGGGGGGGTGGCATCTTGGTTTTTGTTTGGTTTTGTTCTTTTGTTTTGGGTTATTTTGGGGGGTTTCTTTTCCTGAATAGATCTGATTCTCTGCTGCTCTTTGCCTTGTAATTTTCTTATTCTGAGTTTGTGCAGCCTACTGGTGATGCATTGAAATGATTTATTTTTTTCCCACTTCTACTATAAACAGATTAAATATTTATACACAGATAGTGAGGAATCAGTGCCTTTGATCTTAGACCTTCCTTTCTTTTTGAGATGAACTTTGCATTTTATGAAGCCATTTCATTTTTGCAAAGAAAGCGTAATGAAGTATTACATAAAAGGTTAGCATTTTACTCCTGCTTTACAAAGCATGGCAGTAAAGAATCAGTAGCCCTTTGCCTTGTAGCAGGTAGAATCATGCAGTGCTTATTTTATGGTTGCCTAAAAACACCCACATAGTTTCTGTTTTTCAGGACTGACTAGCTCCATATAATTCCTTCTTTTTGGAAGAGGAATTGTCCTGGTTTCRGCTGGGATAGAGTTAATTTTCTTCCTAGTAGCTGGTATGGTGCTGTGTTTTGGATTTAGTATGAGAATAATGTTGATAACACACTAATGCTTTAGTTGTTGYTAAGTAGCATTTATACTAGTCAAGGACTTTTCAGCTTCCCACGCTCTGCCAGGTGCACAAGAAGCTGTGAGGGAGCATAGCCAGGACAGCTAACCCAACTGGCCAACGGGGTATTCCATACCATACGACGTCATGCTCAGTACACAAACTGGGGGGAGTTGGCTGGGGAACAGCAATCGCTGCTCGAGGATGGGCTGGGCATCGGTCAGCGGGTGGTGAGCAATTGCATTGTGTATCACTTATTTTGTATATTCTATTGTTATTATTATTATGTTCCCTTCCTTTTCTGTTCTATTAAACTGTCTTTATCTCAATCCACGAATTTTTTTTTTTTTTCCTATTCTCTCCCCCATCCCACTGGGGGCGGGGGGTGAGCGAGCGGCTGTGTGGTGTTTGGCCGCCTGCAAGGTTAAACCACAACAGGAATTCAGGATACGAATCCCTCTTAAAAGAAGCCCAGTGCTGTGTATTAAATAAAACTATGTAGTTATTTCTTGCATTCACTTGCTCTTGTGACCATGGCCTCTCTGAATACTGACTGGGAACCGATACCTTGTAGGAGAATTTCTTCATCGTGTATGGATACTATGGGACATCAGCATCACCCCCAGGGTGAGAACAACGGTCATTTGGCCCAGAGGACCATGGCACTTCTCACAGTCCGGTTCCTTGGGATCTTCGAAAAGGGCAAATTAAAGTAGTTTCCAGGAATTTCCAACTCACATGTGCTGCTACGTCTTTGTTTGGAGGCAGGCAGCCCAACAGGCACCATGGGAGCAGCACACAGACGTGCTTTGCCGTGGATCCTGCGCCCAGTGTGCCTCAGCCACAGGCAGAGGTTGGGAAAGTTTAATCCTTCGACAAAAAGGAGCAGGCCAATGGGATGGGAGTCCTGTATTTGTTTGTTCCGAGAGTCATTATATGTTCCACTAACTCCTCACCTGCAGTGTTTTTATCTCATCTTTCTTTAGAGCACCTCTGTACGAAAGCATGAATTCGGGTACATTGGACGAGAACACCTTTCCTTTCTGGATGAATGAGTTGAGTTCTCAGGAATGCTTTGTCTTTATTGCTTATAATGGGAACATTATATCTTTCTAGGTTAGGAACGCACCATCATCTTGGTTTGAAAAAGTAAAACTACTTTTAAAAAAGAGTTGATGTGGGTTGATTTTTAAGGCTGCGAGAAAGCTGGAAATATGACATATCGACTGTAGGTGCCCAGCTGCTGGCAGGGGGCTGCAGGGCGGCCCCTGTGAGCAGCGGCCGGGGCTGCCCCGTGCCGGACACGGCCGGTTCCAGCCGGCTCCAACCGACCCACCGCAGGGCACGGCTGAGCCCCGCAGCCACGATGGCGGCGCCTCGGGGAAAGCCTGCGTAAGGAAGGGCAAAATACTGGACAGTCAGAGAGAGGAATGAGGGGGAAAAGTGTGAGAAACATCCCTGGGAGCCCCAAGGGGAKGGGGGGAGGAGCAGGGGGGTAGGTGATCCAGGCACCCGAGCAGGGATTCCCCTGCAGTCCCTGGAGAAGACCATGGTGGAGCAGGTATTTCCCTGCAGCCTGTAGAGATGACCACAGTGGTGCAGATATCCACACTGCAGCCCATGAAGGACCCCACGCTGGAGCAGTTGGACGTGTGCTGAGTGAAGCTGCAGCCCATGGAGAGCCTGCGCAGGAGCAGGTTTATCCTGAAGGACTGTAGCCTGTGGGAAGGACCCACGCTGGGAAAAGTACGAGGAGGAAGGAGCTGCAGAGAGGAGCTGTTACGGACTGACCACAACCCCCAAGTCGAGTCTATCTCGATCCACAAGCTTTTTCATCTTATTTTTCTCCCCCTGTCCTTTTGAGGAGGGGGAGTGAGAGAGCAGCTGGGTAGGCATTTGGCAGCCAGATAAGGTGAACCCACCACAAGAGAGATATCTTGGAAACATCTTTATGCATCTTAGTTGCATGATAATGCAACTCTATTTTGCTATTCTCTCTATTATTGTACTTCAATGCAATTAATTGTATCAATTTGGCCAAATTACATGGGAATTATTTGTGTACAGAGAATTGAGTGTTTGGGGGGGAAAGGGGGAGAGTTCAGTCTCAAACCTAGATGAGATAATTTACTACATACATGAAAATGCTAATACATAAGTTCTTTCAGGGGCAATGAGTCACTCAGTAAACTGTTCCTTTTCAGGCTWTTTTTGCTGAGGAAATGTTGCCTGTCTATAGTTTATCTCTCTCTCTTCCTCTTTCAGTCAATATATGCTTTCCACTGATGTAGAAAAACAGGACATTATGTACCTAACAAAATAAGAAAATTATGAAATTGTCATTGTATAGATTCATGGTATAGGACAAAGCTGTTCTATTATACTAGGAAAAATCTAAACAGTTATCTTAAAACAAAACAAAAAACCCCCAAAACCTAGTGATTTCCTGTTTCACAACATAAAGTTTATGAGAACATTCATTAATTTGTATGTGCCTACAAAAATCTGTACTGGCTTATGATTATATTTAAAAGCATATATGCTAACAAATATAGCAAAAGAGCCTGGTCTTCTGTGACTTTGTATCAGTAAGAAGCTGGTCTCATACAGAGTGGTTTATCAAATTCTATATGATCTAATGGTAGGAAACAGTACAAAGAAATGAAGGTAATCAAGCAAAACAGTGACCTCTTACATGTCCAAAACCCATTAAGGGAACACTACAAAAGACTGAGAAAGTAGCAGGGAAGCAACATAGTGACTCAGGTATCAGACATGTTTTAGGTTTTGGTGGTGGTTTTTTTAATATATATATTTTTTGTGGCTACAGTCTTAAAGCTAGCAGAACTTCAAGCCAAGGGAAGTTACAATGTGAGGAGAATGCAATCTCCTACCGAGGCACATCAAAAATGAATTGCTGGATTTGTTTCTGAAAAACACATGGTTAGTTGTATATAGTCAATATAGCTGTAGTTGTTACACTAAATCTATGCATAATTCTGTTAGCTTCAGTTTAGTTACAAGATTGAACTGGCACATAAAGTATAGTGCAGATAACTGTAAAGTGGTGCACATGGGGAAAGACAATCCTAGCTTCACGTATAAAATGATGAGCTCTGAGCTAACTGTTGCCTCTCAAGAGCAAGATTTTGGGGCTATGATAGAAAATTCCACAAAAACATCAGCTCAGATCTCATCATCCAAACCCATAAATCTAACAAAAGAAATTATTAGAAAAGAACTAGAGGCAAGGTAGAAAACATAATCATCTTTCTGTATGAGTTGATGGTTTGCTCCTGTATTGAATACTGTGCGGGGGTCTGGTCTCACCATCTCAAAAAAGATATAGCAAAATCAGAGTAATTTGGGTTGGAAAGGACCTCCAGAGGTCTCTAGACCAATCCCCTGCACRAAGCAGGTCTAAGGGACCTCATGTTGCTCAGGGACTTGCCCAGTCGAGTCCTGACTGCCTCCAAGGATGGAAATTCAACAAATTTCCTGGGCAACCTGATCTACTTAGACCTAGTTTGAGCAGTGAGGGTTGACTAATTAGGCCCCTTTCAACCCAAATTATTCTGTGGCTCTAGAAGGTCCAGTGAAGGACAGGAAGGATGAGCAATTCCATATAAGAAATACTTGGATGGGCTGTAACTCTTCAGCCCAGCAAAGGGATATGATGCTTGTCTACAAAGTCATTACTGGGATGGGAAGGTGAGTGGCGATTGATGCTCCTCCCATTTTCTCCCAATATAGCAACCGGTGGAAACCAGATTCAAAAAGAAAAAGAGGAGGTGGTTCCCCATGGAATGAGCAATAGATTTGTGGATGATCTTGACAAAAGAAAGTAATTCCTTTATGAGGGCTCAGGGGGAGATTGGACGAATGCCTGGAAGAAAAATGGTTTAGACAAACTGCAATAAGCTCAGTGGAAGAGTAGATGTGACCAGAGGCTGAGAAAGTATTAGTCGGGGAAGGACCATTGTTTATACTTGCCTGTTCTTCTTGTTCCCTAGACGTCTCCTTGTGGCCACCCTGTTTGTATTGTTATTATTGGGGTTCTAGTAAGTATTTTATTGATGGGAATAGAAAATCAATCAATCTCTAAGCTTGCATATTCCTCAGTTATACATATAGTATGTGTACACGAATGAAGAGCTTTGCTAAGTTGTGTTGGGGCAGGGTGGTGCAGCATCTTTAATAGCTACAATATAGCCTCAGTTGTGCCGGTGTATCTATTGACTGGCGCTTATTTTGAATGGGAGACAGGGAAACTTCCCAACTTAAAAAGAGAGGGGAAAAAACCTTAGCCTCTTCCTTGTCCCAGAAAATAGTTTAAAAAAAAAAAAAAAAGCTTTACGTTAAATGCCTAGTGTCAGACAAAGAAAGTGGCAGCAAAAGTGCATTTTCCTGGGATTCGGAGTAGTAAAGAACGGTGGAAGGCAGGAGCTCCATTAGCTGGTACTTCTGCTGAAGGCACAGTCTTTCAAAATGTGACCATGAATTCACAAGATGGGCCTTATGTATGGGCTACATTTGGCTTCTTTAGAGTGTAGGATAACAGGTTAGATGAATTATTCACCTAGCATTATAGTTTGTAATATGGAGCTTCTAAGAGAAAATGATAGATTAAATATTTGGTGAGTAAAATAATTAGGAGTGGCTACTGGCACACTGTAGAACAAAGCAGTGCTCAAATAGAGCACCAATATGTTCTCTAATTGTATTCTGTAATATACCTCACTTGTTCCAGATTCTACTTTATCAAAATGCTCCTTCCATCTTTAGGAAAGAAGAAGAAAAAACAACAACAACAACAACAACAACAACAACAACAAAAAACAAACAAAAAAACCCCACCCAACCAAACAAAAAAACCAACAAAAAACCAAAAAGGGTAAAGAGGGATTATGAGGTATGGGTTTATTGCACCAATTGTATAATAGATAAAAATTGTAAATTTTTTTTTTTTTTCTTCAGGAGCATGGGGCGGGGGGGGAGTTGTTGGGTTTTTTGTTTGCATGTAAGGTAGTAGAACCACTATCCTGTATCTATAGATATGTAGGAAAGAATTTTTACTGATTTTTAATGAAAGCAGAGTCAGACCCTGCATTTGGCAGCAAAACTTCATACTGTAAAAACAAAATTTATAGATTTTCCTCCTGGACTTTTTCCTAGCTATGGTTTATTGTAATTCTCAACCTGTAGTGAGATTAAACTTGATGCATTAAATCAGCTGTAGGGTTGGTTTTGTGGTTTGTTTTTGTTTGTTTGTTTTTTGTTTTTGGTTTTTTAATCTCCATGTCTTCATGTAACATGAAATTTTGTAATACAGTGTTTAAAGCTCTTGTAGCTTAAGGGTGGTGTATTAACATCAAAATGCAGATTATTAACCCTGAGTGATTTAATATTCACATGAACTTAAAAGAACACCTTAGCAATCTCAAGAAGAAAAAGGATTTATGATTTTCAGTAACTCTAGTTAATCATACTAGTTATCATTAGTGTTGAAGTCAGGAAAAAAAGTACTTTATTATTAGTAGTATTTTAAATGCAGCATTTAAATAACTGAATGCAGCAAAATTGTTTTATGAAGTGTAAGATAAATGGAAGGTTAAATTCTGCAGAATTCAGACCCAGACACATCTTGCCAGACTAGACTATTGTGTATATTTTGATGCATGTTTTAAAGTAGTTATCCTCAGATATTTGAGAACATACTAATTCTATTCTTCTTATGACAGGCACAAGCTACTTTTTGGGCTGTGTCTCCCTCCAGAGGCACTTTTATAAGAATGTGTGCCCATTTTTTGATTTTATGAAGCCGAATGAAAACAGGAAAATTATGCCTAGTTTACAGTGTAAGAGGTAATTATTTATGCAGCATAGTATTTTATTAAAATGCTGAGGACTTTTTGAACAAGTTTACTTCCTTTTGGAAGAAAACATAATTTAAAAAAAGAAAAATGGAAGGTTGGGAAAAGACAAACTGCAACTAAAGGGATAGAAGAAGGTACTGTTTGTGGCAAGGATGCAGTAATGCGTCTCACTTTCTGTTATCTATGGAGAGAAGCACTCATTTACAAAACTCTATACAAAACCAGTTTAGAGTATAGTACTCTTTATGCAGACAGGAATACTTCTTTTTCTTCCCTTCCTGACACTGTGGTCCCAAACACAGCAAAGACAGCAAGGATCATGGATCTACTGGTCAAGAGTGAGCAACTAATGAAGGGTGGGGACTCCAGGATCTACCAGGGGCAACTAGTTTGGGTCCTGGAAAATGCTAAGCAGCTCACTCTCAGACTGAGGAGGGCAATTCCAGTGGTCACAGTTACTGTCACATCACCTTGCTGGGACAGCAGAGTTATTCTTGGATGTCAAGAATATTGCAGAAATTTGCAGGTTGCAAAATTGAAGTTTAGCCATATGTTATTAAAATCAAGGTCATAGCAGGAACAAAGGTTGTCCTTCCATGCAAGTCCCTTCCAATTAAGTATTGTGGTGATTCTTACTGTGACTCTTCCAGACATGTATCTCTGTCTACTGAATATAAACACGATGTATTAGATTTTTAGGGTTCCTTGTTCTAATGAAGAAGGGTAGAAACCCAAGTTCCTTACTAGTCTGAAGGAGTGGGAAAAGGAAACAAGGAGAAAAGGAAGAAACTAGGGGATATACACCAATATACAGCCTGAAGATGTATAACTAATCCTGATCTCATCCCTAGGGGTTTTAAAGTACCTGTACAAAATGCTTCCTCTACCTCCCTGAAGCTTATTCCTTACTTTTTACACATCTCATTAAATGGCCATACTCTGACTACTCCTGCCCTTCATAGAGAACCCACTTTGCTCAGTTTGCTTGTTCACTAGCTAATCAAGCCTCCCATATGTTGAAGATTTTTTCCTCTTATGTCTTAAATAGCCTTCTCTTGATTCTGTTTGTATGGTTTCTTTTTGCTGTGTTTCTGTGATAACACCATCTAAAATAATAAAACTAATTCCATGACTTCAATTATTCCAGATCGAGGGGGAAAAAAAACCCAACAACAACAAAAAACCAAACCAAAACAAACCCCACACCACTAAATGTCTTTTGACTGAAGCACCAATCTTTGTTTCACCCAGTGTGATCAGCTGACCTCCAAATCCCCTTCAAGGGCTGTTTTCCTGTTCTGTGTCTAGAGTAGGGCTTAGCCAGAGAAAGATCCTGGAAATTCCTGGTTTAGTTTAAAGAAAGCTCAGACTCAGTGTGGGATGTGCTTCATTATGTTTTATGTAAGCGCTAGAAGCTGTGCGTGAACATACACCACCTGAGAGTGAAATGCCTAAGACCTGAGCTCTCTTGTCTCTTCAGTACTTGATTTTTAAATAGTCACAGCCTGGCAAGAGAGTGTTAAAGGACATCCACTGGGTCTGAAAGACCTATTTGATCTGTGAAATGGGTATATAAATGGCTACAGCCTACTTTGAGGAAGGAAAAATATGGTCTGCTCAACAGGAAAAGGCAAGTCTCCCCCCCCCAACGCACACCTCCGTCCCCGGAGCAATGGCACCACACAACAAGAGAGATTGCAAAGAAAGGACTAGAACTGGCAATCCTGTTAAAGATAAATAGTCTAGTCAGCTCTTACAGATAAATGGCATGATTTCAAAGAAGAAAGGAAGAAGACAATTGACGGTAGGATGTGCCTAAGCAGCTCAGACGTAAACGAACACTAATTTGGGTTTGAATATGTTGCTGCTTCCAGGCCCCATGATGATTGTTTTCTGCTACTGAGAATCCATCCTGTCTAGTACTATTGTATATCCTGTCCGGTGTTATTGTACTTCAATTACATGTCTTAGAAATACAAGTAGGTGCATCCGTTTTATGTTTATTTACATGTTCACTTTCTAAAATGTCCACCTCTGATTATGAAAACAACAGTAGAGATTTTTGAATGTATAATTGCTGAATCTAAGATTAGATACATTTGTTTCCTTCAGCAAATGGTCAGAAAATCATAGTTTTCAGCTGGAATTATATGTAACAGCTTAAGGCAACACACTCCTATGCATACACTGCTTAGGCATAGAAGGACTCACCAGTTGCATCATGGGTATGTCTTGTTAAATATTTGCTGTCACAGTTGGTGTCAGTAAACTGAAGTTTAAAAGCAAGTCTTTCTTATTCCAAATATTCCTTTAACTCCTGGCATGGTGACCTTCTTTTTTTTCTAGTTTTCCCTGTTTCTCACTCTCCTCTCTACACCAATGTATCACTGCAGCAAACAGCTCATCACAGCTGTCACTTTTTGGAACTGAACTTTTTGGAATTGTGAAGTTTTGATGTCTCAGCAAATCAGACAGTACTTTCAATTTAGTACATGGCAGATATTGCTTTTTAGAAGGGACTGGAAGATTTGGTAATGGAATATGGAGCCTTTCAGCTGCTTAAATCTATTTCAGGTTGACAGTGACAGAAAATTCATTACGAGCTCTGTTGTGAATAAGCACAGATATTTGGAGAAAAGGAGGTGTCTCTGTTTTTCTTYCCCCGTCATACTCAGAAGTTCGAACAGGTATCACTAAATTCAGTTCTTTTAACATTAGCCAGCATTTGTCTAGTTTTAAAATATGTTAACTAATGGTGATGTTCTTTCTACCCTTTCAGTTCAGGTATAGATTCCTAAATGTCTGGGAATTGAGCAACGTCAGTTCTGATTTGGACCTAAGAAGCACAGATAATATTCCCCTTCATAACTGAAAGGGCTGAAGTCACGGTACATCTTGGGTTCAGGGAGCAAGTGAAAAATCTGATACTTGTGTTTGTGTAGGTCCTTGCAAGAGCCACTGCCCATCACTACCCTGAGCACTCTCAAGGTCATTGCATTAATGTTGAGTCCTCTGTTCCATCCAGTTCTTCGTACAACTGTGTAGATGTTTTAGTATTTTTCCTTCCGTATATTTCCTTTAGTATATTTCATTCAATTTTGGCACTTTGATCTTCAACATTTCCTCAAATTTTGAGGAATTTTTGATCAGCTGTGTTCAGTAGTCAAGCACAGAGTTCTTCTTCCTTGATTTTAACCAAGGAGATTGTGGGTTCATCTTCCAGATGTCTGTCTTTAATAAGTTTAAGGTGCTCTGAGTTTTGAGACTACGCATGGTATGCTCAAACTTAGCTGATGGAGAAGAAAAATGAATAATACAAATTAGAACTGACACAACTTTATTTCCCAGTAAGGTCTCCCTGAATATGCTAACATGTTTAACTACTCTTTTCCCAACAGTGGATACTCAGGTCTGGGAGAGACAAATGAGTTCTGGATAGAGCTACCCGATTCATTTTTCAAAAGGGCTTTGCTTATCATGAGATTGTGTTGAGCCACTCTTCAATCCTATATCAAGATAATTCTGGAGATTTGTATGAGGCTGATCCCATTTCTGCTTTATGTACTACTGGTTTTGTATTTATTTATGCAAACATAAGAATGAGGAGTGGTAGTATGAACTCTGCTGTTAGCGTTCAAGAATACCTACTGTTGTTTTGTTGGATCTCCTTTTCTTACATTTTTACAAATAGTAATTTGTTTTGTAATAGATGTATTCATTTACTTAATAGACCCACACATCTTTGCAGAAGTCATTGGGGTTGCAGGAAGTCAAGAAAATTTGACTTTATGTACAGTGAATCATCAAAAATGTGTTTGTCATACACATTTTAAAAGACTGCATAAAAACATTTGCATAATACAATCATAATAGAGCTACTGCACTGTGATCCATCACGTCAGCTCTCAAACACTCTCAGCAGGGTTTATGGTCTTTTCGATACAAAAAGAGAAAATTAATTTACTAAACTGATCTTTTCTCACTACTTGGTGCTAAAATCTACAACGTTCATATTTTTTTCCAAATCTATAAAATGAAAAGTATGTTTATACTTCTTAAATTTTATTAGTTTTCTTCTTACAAAGTGTTCCATTTTGTACATCTGTTGAGACCATCTCTTCACATCTTAATTTTGTGCAGAACATGGGGAGCTTTATGGACTTGATTGATTTCCCCCACGTTCACAGGAAGAATGGAAACTCATAGAAAGACAAATCAATAGATTTCCCCTTTTCCAGTGGGAAAATTACTACTACATGTTGCCATTTAAGTTTGGTGCTTTGCCTGGACTCTACAACTGTTTGTGATAACAAAGGTAATAACAAGACACTGAGAAATTACTTGTTGTCTGGAGTCTGTATTCTTTTACGTATTTTTTTTTGAAGTCAGTAACTGACATTCAATCTTATTCTTAAATCCAATTGAAATGTGCTTTTTTGCTTTAAAAAAATCCCTCTATTCTGTGTAGAAAGGCCAAAGCAAATGGTGTCATAGGTAAACTGTCCTGTACTGTGCATCTCTCTGTTGATGGTTTCACCAAACTGTGAACACCAAGTCCTATTGGCTGTTTGTCACAGTGTAAATTCTTACCCCATTCCCTGCCCCACCCCCACCACGTATTCATATGTAGAGCTCATTTCAATAGTTGTTGACAATCAGGATCTGCTGGTATGAATTGCATCTCATTTCAAATTAAACGACATGCAATTTCAAGTGTCCATACTTACAGACTCTGGGTGAAGCTTCATAGGCAATTTCACTGCAAAATTAGAAGAGTATGATTTCTTTTCTGCAACCCCTGGAAAATATGAGTCTAATTCTTGTGCCTCTCAGCCTTTGGCTTAAGAATGATGGATATGTCTGTGGCCCTGCTTCCTAGTCTGAGTAATATAACCCTTTAGCTATTACTGTGCACTTTAAGCAGATACACTCTGAAAAGCAGCAGTGAGGAAAACAGTTTAACCCTACCTTATCACAGATTGGAAAAATATCATCACCAAACTCTCCTGGGAGATTACAAAAATTGCCTATAACCCTTGGAGGAAGAAAGCTTAATGAATGAATCTTTAAATGTTATCTCTAACGCTCGCTACACAACACGGAGAGCTGTGGAGTTTGGGCAAAGGACCAGTCAGTATACCAATGACATCTAGCCCTGAAACAGATATGAAGGGAAAGCTGTTAACCAAGACTTACAAAATGGTCTCAATCAGTTACCCCTCATTAGTGCTGTGACAGCCTTCTGCTATAGTACATTTAACATCCAAATTCTGTAGTTTTTGTGTGATGGTAATCTATTAATTGATAATTTAACTCATCAGTTTTATAAATGTGGTTTATCCATGAGTGTAATTTAAAGATATGATGAAATATATTACTTGAGTTCTTAATATCACTGGCAGTTGCAAGCCTGTCAATCACAAACCTGAAATGTTTAAAATGTTTAAAGAACCATTGGACTTTGTTTTGGTTTTTTTTTTGGTTTTGGTGGGTTTTTTTGGTGTTTTTCATTTTTTTTAAGTTACATTAATTCATTTATTATGATACCCAAACTGTATGTAAGTTCTAAGAGAGCTTCAGGGACCTTTCAATCATTTAATCTGACATCATGTATAGCGTAGCCCTTTAAATTATGCTCATGCAAGCCCAGTGACTCTTCAGTTTAATGCATTTCAGTCTTTGAGTTGAGATGGCACTAGATGTCACATCTGGCAACAGCAAGGGGTTATTAGTATGACTGACCCAGCAGTCAGCCCATTCCCCATGCCTCTGATAACGGAAGTATCTTCTTTTTATCCTCTTACTTTCCCTTATTCTACTTCACCTTTGAAATTTGTACCATTACATCACGAGGTAAGATTCCTGCTGGGTCCAAATGTCATGATCAATGAAGACTAAAATGCACTGACTTGCCATAGAGGTATTTCATACCCAGCTGGCATCCAAAGTCTCTTGTTTTAGTGGCAAGTGTTTTGGTGGGTTGGTTTTGGTTTTTTTTTTTTTGGTTTAACTGAAACCATTTCTGATCAACCACAAGGAAAAGAGTATAATCAAAAGACTATAACTAACTGAAGACCTGAAACATGAGTTCTTAAACATTATCTTATAGCACAGCAAGAAATGCTGTGAAATACTGAGATAATGCAGACAATGTGAGATAAAAATAGACCCAGAGGATTCACAAGTCATAACCATGACCTTTCAGTTTCAGTCTTCTGGGAAAACCTTAAGTTTTTTCTTAAAGCCCCCTACCATCTTGTCCATCACACTCTTTCCTTGACTTTACCATCTCATTCCAATGCTGACTTGTAGCTAAGCTCTGACTCATTTCTAAATTTTCCTTTAAACTTGATGAACAGACTGGACTCTGCAGGATTCTTTGAGCTGCCTTCAGCACATGTCTTTTTCTTTTTTTTTTTTTTTTTTTCTTTTTTTCTTTTTTTTCTTTTTTTTTTTTTTTTTTTTTTTTTTTTTTTTTTTTTTTTTTTTTTTTTTTTTTTCTTCTTTTAAAGTTTAGACTTGAGAATTGGTTACAATACTGTTGTGGTCAAGTTTTAGATGTGTTTCTTTTGTTCTGAACCAAGGTGTTATGCCCAAGGCCTTGAAGAAACCATAGCTATAACAGAAAGATCTGTTCAGAAGATCTGTTAGACAAGGTTACCTTCCATCAAATTATGTTGAGGAACATCACTTACACTTTAGCTTTCAGTTTCATATTGATGAGTGTCCTGAATTACATTGCTGTATTTTAAGCACAGCTGAATATCAGGCTAATTGTGGTAAAAACTTGTAATTTTAAAATCTTGGTACCACATTTGAAGTACTCTGAATCTTTGGAATTTCCTGATGTAATGAAATTCAGCTTTTCCAGTTTGTTCAGTTCTCCTCACTCTTGGAAAGAAGCGGTCTGGAATTTGAAATATTTAAGGTTTGAAATGTTAATTTAAGTAGCTACTACCTCATACACATGATTTTAACAGGAAGGCATATGACTGCATACTTTTGTGTAGGAAAATGAGCTCTGTGTGTATATTTAGGTATGTGTAACATGTACCTCATTGTATACATCGATAAACTCACATGTAATATAACTGCCTGTACATAACCTTTTATATAACCTACACAAACAGGAATTTATTGTCTCATGTTAAAAACACTGGATTGGAACACAGTGAGTTTTGTCCACTTCCTGTACAGATGTCATAATGAATATGAAATAAATTACTCTCCTTATGTTTCTGCTCTCTGTAAAGTAGAGAGATCATTTACTTTTTTTCCTCAACATCTATCAGTCTCATCTCTATGAATTGCAAAGAGAAAACACTGTTTCTTACGTATAAAGGGGGGAAAAAAGCGCTATCAGGAAGGGGTGCTAATCTTGGTCAAGACCCCTAGGCACACCTCGTAAAAATACTCAGTCCTGCACATAAAGTTCAGGCCAGAAGGGGCAGTGGAGGGCAGTGTGCATGTGTGTATCTTTTGCTGATCTAACACAACTGCTTTAGCTACTGGAATATTCTTCAGTACTGACTTCTGCTATTAGAAATTGTGTGGAGGGATTATAAGGGAGTCGGCATGGTGGCTGGGACATTAGCCAGCATGGGAGGTGAGAGAAGAGTCTCCAGAGGCCTGCGAGAGGACAGACATTCCTCCTGAGTGCTCCCAGTAGCTGTCATTGGGACCAGTTCTCATGTAGACCTCTGGCTCTGGGATGTTTCCACTACCTCCATCATAGGTAGCGGAAACATCAAAACATAGTTCTTCCACCTCTTGCAAACAGCTCCACTGAATTATAGTACAGCTACTTTCCAAAGTTCATTTCCAACAAAAACTGCCTTGAATGGCCTACTTCTAATACAAATTAATTTCGCTGTAAGACTTTACAGCCAAACTGCATGCACAATATTTTGTCTTCTGTTTGAAAATAAATGCTTTGCTTTGGCTTTAAAAGGAGACAACGCTGAGAAAGATGTTTCCTCGAATAATTATCTACGGATGCAAATGGAGAAATTGCTACTGAGGTGAACAACATTAGCAGCCACTTGCCAGAAGAAGAAAAAATGTTATTTCCCCTCCCTTTGCATTTTAAAATGCTGATGCCGCAGCAGGTGTCTAACAGCTTCAAAAGCATGGAATTCAAGCATTAAAATGCTGTCTGAATGTCGTATTGGTTTGTCCCACTCATCTGACTATATCCAGGCTCCTGCAATTTTTCTTTCTTAAAGCTGATTTGCAAATAGGATTCAGAGAACTCCATTAGCTGTAGAATAATATACAAAATAATGCACCAAATACTGTGTCAAGGGTGAGAATGGGCACTCACATAGACTTGAAACTTCATTTTTCTTATTTTGTTTTCTTTCTGTTACAACAAAGACATGGATCACTGCTCTCCTCTCTGTGTGATGGCCCCAGCATGCTCTCTGCCATGTAGTTAACATCATACCCACCTTGGAAAAATCACTGGAGCATACAGCTGGCCCACGGGAGTCAGGCAGGTGGCCACTTATTAGTGTATTGCATGGGTTTGCAGTTTTTCTAAAGCTTGCTTACTGAAGCATCAGCCTTGCAAATGCTACTCTCATATTTATCACCTTAATCATTAGGCTAGTCCTACTGAAAATTAATAGACTCAAATGACGTGACTAAAGTAAACATATTCATATACATCAAGTTCCATTGGGTTATAAATGTTCGGCACAATAAGGACTTCCAGTATGGTTTTTTTCAGAGGGACTCTGGTGATACTTTAATGTTATTTCAGCCGACTGAACTCTAACTTATGTGATTAAATAAACAAATCTCTACCATTTGCAAACAAGCCACAAAGAGGTCACAGCTTTTGCACAGCTGTTTGTCTTTGGTTTAGTGAATTGTTTGCACAAGTATTTGTAGGTCTTTACATGGGCTAATTCTGTAATCATTAGCTATGGCTTTCAAAAACAGCCCAGATATGCCATGCTGTGTAGGTTCCATTTCCTGACAGGATCTTTAAAGCCTTACAAAACAAGATAGCCTTACACAGGAAAAAATACTGGGTTAAAGAACAAGTTTTTTGTCCAGTACACCTATACCCCACCTTTGCTCATTCAAAATTTAATACCCTTGCAAGAACGATACCTACAGAAATTCAAAGTCCCAGGTTAACCTGAAAACTTCCATATGGAAGGAGAATGACACTTTGATCATTGAAACTATACAGAAATCTCATAACTTAGTCCCATGTCTTTTTTTTATTTTCTCTCAAATGTAAAAGCCAAATAAAATTGAAATTTCTCAGTTCCTCTTATAAGGCTGCCAGAAGTGATGCTTATTGCATGGAATAATAAACTTTAAACCTGGGCTTCACGCAGTTGTGCTACCTCTGTGCTCAGTGGGCATAACTCAGGGCTGAAGGTCATTACTCCTTTTCAAGACAAACAGAACCACAGAATTAAAGAGCATTTTGATAGCGTTAATTCATATCTAACAACGTGACTTCAGCTGACGGTGTATTCTGAAGGAGACCACACCACTAACTAGATTTTCTATAATACGGACTTCACTTAAACTGAGGTATATTTCTGCCCTTCTACTAAGCTTGTGTTTGCTCATCAATGTGTGTAAAAAATCTTATAACTTGCTCCCACCTCTTAATTTTCCCCTAAACGGATAAAGACAAACGCAATGGCAGGGTGGGGGTGGGGACAAAACCAAACAAACACCCTTCCTTCAGCTTTGATTTAGTTTTCTCAGGAAAAATACACATAGAACACATTTTTAGTGCCCTCTATTGCTCTTTTTTCCCCTAGCTTTTGGTTGTTTCCGGGGTGAAAAAAAAAAAGAGAAAGAATGAAGTAAAGAAATTTGATTTTTTTCTTATCCTCCAAGGTGTGGGTTTTTTTGTGAGGGAAAAGAGTAAAATTGCAGAACACAGCAATCATTTTTGTAAGCAAATATCTGACAACTTCTGCCCACACAAACAGATCCAGTAAGAGAGCAGAAGGTGTGTTTCCTGCAGTGTTGATTTTGCGGTACATCTCACCCACCTGAAGTGCTTAGGAGTAGTGGCACATGTATATGAATACTATATATCTTAGTGTATGGCATTTATTGTAGATTAGAAATGGAGAGAAGAAAAAGTCCTTTGAAAGAAAAAATAAATAGGATGGGAAAAAAACCTGTGAGGGTTTTTTTTTTTTTTCTTTCCCAGATGTGTCAGATTTTCATTTTATTTAATCTCAATTTAAATGGAAGATGACAGAGGTTTTAAAAAACAGTTGAAACTTTACTTTATCCAGCATTAGCCAGTAGSCAGCTCTGGTTATTGCTAAATAAAAGGGAGGTAAATCTGGCATTTTTTTAATTTTAAAATTGAAATATGCATACCTAGAAAAAGAGGAAAATGCATGTGTATATATATGTACACTACGTATGCATCTGTAAACACATATGTGGACAAAGTCTTTTTTTTTTTTTAAATCATTGCCTCGGAAAGGAGGGCCAAGGACCCTTGGAAACTAGATGGCAGGGGTTGGTTCACTGTAGATAGTTTATGGCTCGTTTTCTCAGAGTTAGTTTGAGGAGTCCAAAACTGAGTCAGGAATTGAGCTAACAATGAAACAAGATGGACAATCATGAGTCTAGTGCTCAGACTTACTCCTTGACCCTTTTATTTAAGCACTGTCGATTTATTCTAGGTGTCCAAGAGATTTTAAATTGTCTATGATATTAAAGTCTTAATTTTAGTACTACAGCTGACATATGGATATAGTAACTTACCTATGTGATAACAGCACATTGATGGAGCCTATGAAGGCTGAGCTTTGCAGTATTTATTATTATCAGTACACCATTAACTGAAACAAATGATATTTCTTTAAATATGCTTATGAATACATTTGATTGTTAAGGGAAAGTACAAAATCTATGGAGTGTAGCCACTTTGTACTCTCAAAGTTGTTCAGAAGTTGACTGAAAATTCATAAATCATCCATATTCAATTGCTATTTAGCCTGGAAATAAAGCCTATATCTGTATTAGCAGATGTGACTCTCTTCTAACCCCATTTTGGGATTGATATTTGATTACTCACCATCATCACCCTCAATTTTTATCCTATTGCTTGATTTCTGTGGAGAGAAAACTATGGTTTCCTTCCAGACAAACATACTTCAGTAGGTGCCTGTTTGGTATGAGTGTGGGACCTGAACTCCACACAACGTTTCAGTGCATCCCAGCAGGTAAGCTGATGCAGCCTGAGATGACCAGACAGAACCGATAAATTTGGCCTATAGAAAGAAGTAATTAGTCTCATTATTTCAGATGTTCAGTTTGATGTTGATAGTATTTTCTTCAGTTACTTTTCTGGATATCTGAGCTCAAAATTTATGTTCTAAAGCTCCARTTGGCATGATAACAGGGTGTGTGCTGATGGTATAATTCATATATACAAACTGAATAGTACCTAAACGTTTTGTCCTTGGCTTTAACACAAGCATTTGTCTGGTGTTCTCTCTTTCTTTCTCTTTCCTTCTCTTTTTTTAATTCCCAAGTAGCTTTGTCATCAGCCAACTAACCTAAACAAATCAAAATAAGCCCTGTATAGCTTTTCTTGCAACCACAATAAATGACCTGTTTCAATTACTTTTTTTCCTTTTTAGAAAAGCTTAGCATGAATGATGACAAATCATCTCAAATAATGATAAAAATGTATATATTTTAAAGCACTCATGGTTTATTGCTGTATTTTCTGGGCTTGAAACAGATGCTAAAATAAAGTCTGCTCAATAATGCATAAAGGTCTTAGGCTGCAAGTATAAATAATACCCTCAAGAAGTGATATCAAATCACCCTACCAGGTATTTTCCAAAACAAGGAAGAAAACCATCCTTGCTCTCATCTCCCAGCAATTTGAACAGCATTTAAGTTGGTTATTTGTTACCACACTTATGCTAAGAATACGTCAGAAAAAAACTATTTACCAGTGTTAGACAGGTCATTGTTGTTTTCGGAAATACAATGTAAATTTATAAAACTACAATTCAGAGTAGGGATTATAGAACTTACATTTACCATAAGATAAGAGCATATTCAAGGCAGTTAGTGTGGCACAGACGAGATGCAGCAGCTTGTTATTCTATGATAAGATCCTTCCCTTTGCCCCTTCTCAATAAGTGAATCGAAGACTGTTTGGATTTTAAACCACAGTTATGGGGAAAAAAGCTATCTTGCATTGAGACAAATATAAATGTTGTTTTATTGCATTTCCTGTGCAGGCAGATCCTCTTTGTTGTTTCCAAGCCGGTGAGTGTTTGCATTGTCCGAGCAGATTTTTCCTGGTGTGTAGCAGACCGGCATGCTATGTGATTCCATCCCTTTCAAAAATCGTGAGGCATCACAGAAACAAACTTAGATTTTGCTCTGAAAAAAGACATCAGAGCAAAATACATAATACCTTTTGTGTGGTGTGATCATTCAGCTCTATGAACTGTAAAATTGTCCTTCCAGATGTGAGATTTCCCCCTTCAAAAACAAAACAACTATTAATTTTTTTTCTTATTATTTTTGCAAGACTTCTTTCTGACTATTAAATGAATGTAAAATAGGTGTCAGTCTAAATCTTCAACTAGAAAGAATACCTGGAAGGGAAGAACTTGCCATTATCAACCTGTTAGTTTGATATTAATTCTGTAAATTTGAACATTGTTGACTATTTCTCTATTGATCAATTCAGGAAAAATGTCAATAGCCGTTATTGATATTGGCTAGAAGTGCTTCAGGGTTCTTACGAATGAAGAATTTAACACCCTTTGTTCCAGCTTTTGATTTAAAAGAAAATAAAACTCAACAGCCAAAGCATTTTGCATTTTGGGGGAAAGAAAAATAAAAGTGATTTTTATTGCTGACCACCACTCCTCTCACACTCAAAAGTGAGGAGTTTTAAACGTGTGTGTGTGCATGAAAAAGAAATAAACAGATTTTTACCTTCCCTTCTCACTCCTTTTGCACCCCCCTCCTCAGACAAACCTTGTGTTTTCCTTGGGGAAGAGAAAGGATTATTATTAGGGGCAGGCAGAGGGAAGAATGTTGTAATGTCTGAGCAAGATCAGATTATGTATATTAACTCTTTATAACCTCATTTACTCTCTAGCTGGATTGATATATAGAAATGGGAAAGAAGCCAAATTAAATGCATAATATCCACCTTCAGCTGCAGTTCAAGGAGATGTATTGATGGAGAACATCTCTTTAAGATATATTTTCTTTCCCAAAGTCTGCCCACAAATTCAAAGGTTCATTTATTCTAGTGTGAAATCAAGATAACTGTCGCTCCAGACTGTAATGATACTACTAGTGGGTATTTTGGGAATAAACACCTTTGCTTGTTGCTTGCTTTTTTTTTTTTTTTTTTTTTTTTTTTTTTTTTTTTTTTTTTTTTTTTTTTTTTTTTTTTTTTTTTTTNTTTTGTTTTGTTTTGTTTTGTTTTGTTCTTAAACTTAGTATTCTCCCCTCTGTAAAAGTTTGTTTCCCATGCAAGCTGAAATCTCCGGTTTGCCTTGCCATGCACACTGTGAGAAGCCACAATACAGGCTCTCCTAGTTATTCTTAGTAGGTAGCCATGAGGCTTGTTGAGCTGAAGAGAGATTATGAGCTGTGAAAAGGAATAGAACTAGCCAGTGCTGATGTTTGTGCACCTTTCGTGAAGTTTATAGCACTTGTTTTATATGACTGGTGTTTCACTGATAGATGTCTGATAATGGTTTGTTAACTGGTTGGAGAGATGGGGTTTGGATTTTCAGTAGCCAATAACTTCAGTTTTCTTATGCAAGCTTTCAAAGTGATGTAACTTAGGCATGGAATAATATAATACACTAGTCTTCAGAAGTAAATTGCTTTTAGTTTTTGTACTGATAAACAAAAGTGGAAGGGCAGTTTGAATATCACCAGTTTTGCTCCAGAGAGCAAAACTCTATCAGTAACTAAGAAATAGTTATTTAAGTGAGCATTAGGCGTTAGGCTGCGAAGCGTGGCAGTCTCCAAACTAGTTGCCTAGATTATTATTTTCATRCTTTCGCAAGTCAGATTTGGTGGTGTTTTGGGGATAGGATTTTACAAAGGTAAAACAACGCATCAGCCAGGGACAATACAAAAACTAGACAAATACAAAACTAGACTTTGAAGAATTAATTTGAAGAATGGTTTTACATATTTCAACTTACCCGAAAAGCATGTTTTCTGTGACATATGTTAGCTCGCTCGTGACAGTTTCATAACCCAATCTCGTGTCCTTTCCACGCGCTGCCTTGATAGAAGCTCTCTGGGGTATAAGTGCTGGCAGTTACATCCTGTGTTTGTGAAACAGGACGCGCAAAACTCAAGCTAGATGCCTAACTCAGCCTAGGTTAAGTGAATGAATTTTAACTTTAAAGAAAGCATTTTGCATTATTCATTCATCAACTCCATTATTTGTTTGGTGGTTATCATTGCTAATAGAAGAGTACACTACTTCCTTTTTTGACTGCAGAGATGTTTCCTTGACAGTTCTTCCTGTCTTGCAAAACAATGAGTTTCAGTAGTTTTCCCCACTAAGCACTGGAAATAAATATCTGTAAAGTACTGGAAGTATCTTTCAAACTGGGGGGGTTTGTTTCTTTGGTTGGGTGGGGTTTTTTAATGGAAGAAACTTCTAAATTATAACCRCTGTATAAATACATTAGGAAAGCAATTCTTAAAAAGGAATATTGGCAATTAAATTCTACTTAAACTATGCATATAACTCAGGCTGATGAGCTAGGTATCTGAAGTCCTCCCAGCTAGTAAGCTTGTAGCTTGACACAGGTTAGAGGCCACATCAGAATTCATCAGGGGCACAGCAGGAGGAAAGACAAGTATCTATAATGGCATTGTCAAGAAAGAATTACACAATTTCCTTGAAACTGATAAGGCCAATATAGCAAGATCCCAACTTTAGTAAGTAGAGGAACGCTACGWACATATTTGAGTGTGTTTCAGTTTGTGATTGCTTTGTTAACTTTTAAAATATATGAAGTGGTAAACGTTTTTGGATGTGTGCGATAACTCTAACCATTATATGGTGGCAATCACTGACGTTGCTCATTAAACAGTAACACTTTTCTATCTTTCGTCCCCGATGGTTTAACTTTTTTCTTCTTTTCTGTGTTTTCCACCACTCTAACCTTTCTGATGGCTAATTTACAAGTTCAGTCTCTTGAGGAGTGAATGATCTGAGGCTGCTGTTATTTCCCTCAGTGATGTGCTTGACGTAGGTAAAACTACTTTTGTTCTCTTCTTTGAAATACAATGGAGAAGCGATTTAGCATTCATTATTATGTACATTAGCTCCTTTGTTACCATTAGAGTGGCACAAGCTCTTGGCACTGGGATTTGTTTATTTATTTATTTTCCTGGTGTGTGCTTTGTTTGAATAGGTGTTGTGCAATTGCCTGTTGTTTTTGTTTTCTCCTGCTTGGGGCCAAGCTTTTTTTTTTTTTTTTCCAGTTTTTGTGTATGAACTGAGAAGTAGTGCAATTTCACAGGTCTCTTTTTGGGTGTTCCTCTCCATTGCTGTAGCTGGTAGATAATTGCAGGCCAGGAGACGGAGTCAGTGGGATAATAATGGGCATACATGAAACCGAGTAAACAACGTAATTGTTCATCTGACAGCAATGCAGTCTGGAGGGAGAGAAAATGAACTACCATGAAAGCAGCTGTTATATCCAAGAAAAGAAATAAAAATAAAAATAGGCTGTGGGAATATCAAGAGGCAAACAAACAGATTTTTTTATCCGTTTAAAGCCAGTCTTTGCTTGCATGCTGGGTCTTTGCCTTTGCGTACTATCCTTTGAAATCTGCCTTCTATTTGTCTTCCAATTCTCACAAGCTCAGTCGATGGTATTCCAAAAAACACAGTTTCTCAGGTAGGGGTGAAAAAAGACATTTTATCTTTCCTACCAATGTCCTGCTACTGTCCTTTTGTCTCTGAAGTGACTCATGTCGACTTCAGGAGGAGCAGAATACAACTCTGCCTTAGGCTTCCCAGCTTTCATCGGTCTACAAGGTAAGTAAAGGGCATGCTCTGCAATTTGAACTTGCCTCGTAATTAATCTGATTAAAGGAAAGGACTCAACCAAAAGTTTGACAATAATATAGATAAATGGAATATGCCATCTTATATCTGATGCACAGAACTCTATATGAGAGAATATTCATGCTTCAGGCCATAAACCAGCTTTTTACCATAAGGTTAGGAAGAAACCTGTCGCATTGCAGAACTACTGATTATTTTTCCACTAAAATATTGGATACTGGCCATGTTCAGAAATCTACATTAGTAGATGTAGCTCTTTGACTTTCAAGTTCCTATGTTCACTTCCAAATTAGGATTAGATGTGCCAAGTTTTTGTAGTGTACCCCTGTCTGCATCAGCAACCCCTGTGTTAGCATTCCAGCTGCTCTGCAGTGTTAAATCTCAGCTTCCATGGCTATGAACATCCATTGAGCACCATCAATGGGTAAGCCCAATCATTTATGAAGCTTACAATGAACTCAAGTTTGTGTCAAAATACATGTCTCCATAGCTTTTTTGTTTTACAGGCATGCCAAAGCAATATAGGGACGTGAAATAAATCAATATATAAACTACTGTGGTGATTTCTTCCTTCAGTCTTGAAACACAGCCATGTTCTGGTAAGATACCAGCATGCATACCAATATCACACTGTGGTTTGGGAAGGAGAACAAAAGAGGCCATACCCCAGGGGAACAGAACATATAGCTTGCAGTTTCCATAGTCTCCAGGGGCACTAAATACCAAAAGCTTTGCTTCTGCCTTTCTAAACAGCTGCAATGATTTTGTATTCCTAGGTTGAATAGCATCATGTTCTAAGTCTGTAACTGCTGTATCCATTAAAAACTGCAACAAACTGTATCTGTTCGAAGCTGGTACGCTTGAAACTAGGTCTGTGTTCAAAGTGCCCATCTTTAAAACAAAATACTCTATCTGTTCAAAAGTCTCATTCAAATCTCACATGCTGTCTAGTGTTCTCTGAGGGTATAAGAAGGCTCCATAATATCCAAGACCTGTCTGTAAGAAAGGATTAAAACAGCAACTGTTTACTGCATTAAGATTAATTCAGTACATTAACATGTTACTATCCTTTGATTCCTACAAACGTAATCAGAAAGTGTCATCATGCACATTGGATTACAAATGAACCTTTAAGGACAAAACTATTTTTTGATTAATATTAGTTTAGCAAAAAACACAAACAAACCCACGCTATAAATTAGGGACTAAACTGGCTCTTTGCTGCCTAAACAGGTGAGGAACTAGCCTTGAAGAAGCATTAACTAGCCTTGAAGAAGCATTTTGTTTATTGTGGAAAATTAGTCTGTGCTGAAATGCTGTGAGAGACAAATACAGATTGTACCAGATATGTTCCTTTGCAAGCCCAGGTAAAAAGGGGAAAAGTAAATTTTTGGGGCACAGATGAGGTCATAGATAATATTCCTTTGTTCTCTGAGCAGTTCTGTAACTAAGAAAATTTTTCTAATCTTCCAAAATATTATTAGAGAAACTACTGGTCTGCAGTTGGAAACCTCATCCAGAGACATTATCCAAAATGGACCATGCTGGATAGCTATGTAACTGCACACTGTAATGGTACATCTTCTGTTACACAATTCTTTCCCATCTTTTCTGTGTTATATCAGCTCAGCTGCAATGTAGCCTTAATATAGTTATAAGGCTTCCAGGTCAAACCTAGTTCATATCTATCCAGCTGAGAGCATAATCAGGCTTGCTTAAATCTGACTTCATCCCACAATGTATTCGTAGGGAATATTATAACAAAAATTAAGCTCTGACAAATGTGAACTGTTGCTGCCATGTGTGTAAGAGAGTTTTGGGGGTTTTTATATATATCATTCAAATCTGAAATGATGCTACACATCATTACAGTATCCAAAAATACCTTTGTGGAAGTAACAGGCTTAGTCCAAGAAAGCCCAAAGGCAAAGGTGTGTGACAAAAACACTTCAAAACAGCAGCAGAAGCCGTCAGTACCTAACTTCCATCAAGAGTTCAGCATCTCCTGCTTACTCCTGCATTTGGAAATCTTTCTCTTGTAACAAAATATGGCATTGGAGAGAGGGTATGAAAGGAAGGAGAGGAGTCTATGTTTCTTTTAAAAAGTCCCAAAGTGAAAATGTATTTCAAAGGGGGACTTCATGATCTGGTTCCTGGCTGGTTTTGGTCATACACAACTGGTGAGCAGAGGGCACGTAAATGTGTAGCACACTCCCAAAGACCGTCAGGCTCTGGTGGATCTGGACAGTTGGCAGTGGGGTAGGAAGCTGACTGTCCCAGCTCCTTGTGGTGTTTGGGTCATTCCCACTTAATTTTTGCTTAGTTCTTCGTTCTTGTTCCTCCTGAGAATTAGAGAAATCAACACCTCCTTTACAGTGCAAGAGGACTAGGCAGCATCTGCGTTTTATACAAAAGCTGATGTCACAATTTCCCTGGTAATTTCTGCTGGACACTTTATTTCCCACTGGCAGGCTAAACAAAGGCTAAGAAATAATTCAAAATCAATTTAAGTAGGAACAATACAGTCTCTAGACGCACAGAGAGACTGTGTGTGGTATGTTGTTGTTGAATTGAACTATTGCTATGGACATAAATCCTAGAAAAGAGCATTATATCTGTATTCAATGATCTATTAAAATCCACTTCTACATTCATGGTGATTTTTCAGATCTGATCCAATTCTGATCACATGTTCTTAGCAGCAAAAAAATATTCTAGAAAGCTTTTCATCTGCAGACAAAGGAATAAGTGAGAAACACTTGAGAAGGTAGAATGGCTGGATACTTTTTTCTCTGTACATGTTGAAGTGAGATAAATAGGTTGTGAGTTCATTTTTGATTACAGATTAAACAGAACCCTTTTAGGAGGCTGCTGATGGTCTTGAATCTTTAAGGTTTGTGGGTTTTGTTTTGTTTTTTCTAAAAGGCAAGCACAAAATCAAACCTCACACTGGAAATTTCTACAATATCTTTAATCTGTATCAAAGACCTCCCACTTCTGAAGAAAACAGTTTATGTTTGGGTAGCACTTTTGAGAACTGAAGTTTTTACCATTGTCATGGTTTAACATCTAAACGTGACTTGGAACACATGAAGACCATTTGACACATTTCTTCTGAGAATTACTCTTGGGACGAACTTGGTCCTAAGCTTTTATTCATAAGGAGAAAACCAAAGCTTATCTCACACGGTGCAAGAAGCAACATACGTTGGGATGTAGCACAGCTCAGCTAAAAGACTTTTTAAAATCCGTTTTCGTATTAAAGACTTGAAACCTTCCTTGGTAACCATAAAGAGTTTGCTGCTAAAATAGCTCTTGGCTTTCTTAAAACATTTCACTTGGAKGCTCAAACTGATAGAGAGTAAAGGATGGAAGGTAGTGGTGCACAGTTATATGTGTAATGATCTTTCAGGCTGGAAACAGAGGGAGATTCTGATCCTATACAACTCTTTAGTTGATTCCAATTGGACTGGCCCCATCTTATGGCGGAGAGGAGTCAGGTCTGCAGACCCTAAAAATAAAGACATAGAAATGCATAACAGTGGTTTTCAGCCCACGCATGGTGTAACCACTGAGCAGGAAGGACTTGAGCTAAGGCAGTATCACAACAAAGCATAAAATTAGTTAATACAAACATAATTATAAACCTAGAATGATAAAACAAAAACCCACCCTCATTAGAGAAATTAATGTTTATTTATAAACTACCATTTACATTTTTAATACAATATAGGATCCAGTATGATTTTTTCCTTACCTCTCTCCATGTCTTTTCTCATTCCTTTCCTTCAGTATGTTCTTCACCCTTTCTCTCTTTCAGGTGACTTATACATTGCATACAAAATGAGCAATCCCTTGAATAAGAAACTTGTGCACACCTCCCACCAGTCTTCCACCTTTGTGATTTTTCTATATGCATAAGCTACTTCATGACTACAGGGTTATATTTTAACCCTGCTGTTGCTGTCAAAACTGCTCCATCGGTTGAAATCTGCTGAATCTGATTTTCAATTCTTGCCATCAGTATGGCAAGATTTATTAAAATAACTCAGAAAATTCCTAAATTTGCACTTACAATTGTAGTTCATTTATTAGATTTTGATTTGTTCAACCAAATTTCACATTACATGGATTTCTTTTGTAAGCTTATGACACTACACATCAGACTGCTTAGTGAGGACATATTCTAAAAGCTTCCTCCCAGCAAAAGATATTTTAAATTATTTCTGAAGTAATAAATAACTTTCAAAGTTAAGAGGGTGATAAGAGGGGCATGGAAAACTGTTGGCATACTCAGCTGAATTCATTTAATTTCCCAACATTTTCTTACAACTACTAGAAATTTCCTTCTTCGTATGCTTCACACACAAACCTTTGTCCTTACTGAATTGTTCCATATGCTAACATGAGTGAAGTTACGATTATAATGAAACACATATGGTGTGTGTTAGGAACAGAAGGGAGCTGACAAAAGGTACTTGACACAGGATTTTAAATAGAATGGATCAGTTTTAAATTGTTTCTAGTTATGTTACCATGCAGTTCTCACTCAGACAAAACTATACATAACTCAGTGGGACTTAAAACCTCAGTGAAGATGAAGATGAAGGGCAGAAGGAACCAGAGTAACATATATGTCATTCAGTCACAAAAAGCTCCTTTTATGGAACAATCCAGAAGCACATTGCTTGAGAAACCATTCCTGTAATGCATTTTTAGAAGATAATTTTTTCTATGCAAGTTATGCTTTTCTTATCACCTCTGCTCCTTTGATTGTTGTTACAACAAATGTTTGACTTAAAGAATCTGATTTCAAGTATCCTTCATGAAGAAATGTTGGTAATACCTTCTGCTTTATGTGGCTCAGTTTAAAACTGATCTCTTCTTTTTTTTTTTTTTTTTTTTTTTTTTTTTGTTTTCGTTGTTAACCCGTAAGTGTCATTTAGACTATGGTTTCTCATTACAGCCCTCAACACTTGGAGCCACCCCTGGTGCTTCTCTGACACCCTGATGGACTGAGCCAGGGAGTTAAACAAGCCAAAAATCAATCTTACAAGAAAGAAATGAAAAGTGCACTCTGCACCGATTCACTGCATCATGTCATTCTGGTGCCAGCTCCAGTGAAATGGAAATGGCACAAATACCAGGCCAAAAATGGACCTTTTCAATGGCAGCTAGCCATTAGGTCATTTTAGCTTTAACTGCAAAATGTCAAGGCTGGGGTTATAGTCTTTGTTAGTTGTCTTCATAAAACTTATGGTGAAAAGGATATCTCAACATTTGAATGAAAGTAAAGTAAAAGGTTGTGGCCTGGGGTGAGAAAAACAAATACCACAGTCTTTTACAACCTTCAAAATACAAAGAGGTATTTTTTTAAATATTCTCGAGGAATAGTAGACATTATTATGAATATTAGTAGCAGAATTAGTAGATTATGTTCATTAGGAAGAACCTATGAAAATTAGTAATTAAGCCTCCATTACAAGTTGTTTGAAGAAATACTATCCTTTAAAGTGATATGTTGAACATTTGCACCTTTCTGATAATGAAAACATAGTTTTCATTAACTGTGTTGTATTGGTCTGAATGCATCATAATTTGTCAAAACACTGTATGATAGAAAAACAATTACAAATTCACTTAGATTGTTTATCAGCTTAAAAATTGTCTACATGTCATCTTTTTATTTTTAACCTGAGCTTTTTGTATTAATGAAATRAGAATAGAAATTACTTCCTGAATACTCTGACAATCAATTACTTTCTCTTTTCCATTTTTCTAGTAATAGCTAGTCAAAACATATCTAACCATAAATTGCTCCAGAAAACAGTATATAAAGCAGTTTGATAAAGCAAGCTGCAGAAGAGAGATACATATTCTAATAAACTGTTTAGATTATACTCGATGCAAACACGTGAGTGTTTTCCAAAATAAATGAGGCTTGGATGCTATCGCTTTGTTGTTACAGATACATTTCATCTATATTTAGATGTATTTTCCTTTTTAATTTGCAGTTTGTTATCTACTTCCTACAACCTTCCCTCCTTCCTCATCATTAGAGTGAAAAATACACACAGAATAAAACATATCTTATGACCTGTAATATGGGAGCCAAATAAGATTACACATTCCTATATTTTTTTCTTCCAGTGCTTTCCTCCCATTCTAGTGAATATTAACCTTAGTTCACCTTTACATTCAGACAGACTATAGTGTGACCAAGCTTACAGTCTGAGTTTGATGACTTCATTTGAATTTATCTGCCAGTTCCAGATAGATGAACCTCATTTTCATTTGTCTACACATGAAGAAGTAATTCAGTATTTCCAACAAGTTCTGCTTAAAAAGGCCAGTTCTACACAAAAAAAAAAAAAGCATTGTGTGGGGGTAGGGTCCCAAAACATTACCTCATTAGAGCACATCAGTGTGTTTAATTATATTCTCCCAGACAGCCCCAACCACAGCAGCATTCCCTGCTATCCACAGAAATGGAGCCATCTCTTAAAACGGTAGCAGTGGTATTACTAAGAGCACTCAGTAACCTGCACAGAAACCAGCTCTTCTCATCCCTTAAACACCTCAGTCCACCTAGATCTCCCACACAGAAACATTCCCCTCACTTGACCCACACACAGGGATTGTTGCAGGACTGTATTATTTGTTTAGAATCAATGGCTTAGCACCTCAGAAGTCCTTTAAAGCACTCAGTCCCTGACGAAGTAGTACAGAAAATAACGCTTTTGGAGATCTTAGTTGTAGAAGGTGCTCATCGGTTTCCCAAAGTATCAAAATTGGTATATATCCAACTGTAAGCAAAGAGAGCCAATTTAGCAAGATTTTGAAATCCTCTCCTTTCCTAATTATGTTAGAGTTAGCCTGGGTTTCAGCYATCTGTTGCATAGGATCTACATGAAATTCTGGCTTTTACCTTCACTAGTAGTCTTTTTGCCTGGTAGATTTTCAGACACAGCAATTACTCTACGATTTTAGGATAATGCCTTCTTTCATTAAGCAGTGTAACATTCATATCTGTTCAAAATTAAGATGTCTGAACTGGAAATTTTCCTTTTCTTAAGTGCATGTGTATCAGAAGTAAAAGGAATTCTTGGTATACTTATAAATTAGTTTTATTTTAATGAAGCATAAATAGTTCTTATTTAAGAATATCCAGATAATCAGATACCATATTGTGGTTTCCACTAATCGTAAGAAGAACCTAAAAAAGAGAAATTTAAAAGGGGAATATACAGCATGTAATATTTTTTATTCAAATAAATAGGCATACTCGTGTGCACAGTATATGAACGTTTGTGCCCACATGAGAAGAGAGTCACTCAGCTGGGATGACTTTTACATCATGTGTGGTATGTCTCATAGTATCAGAGCTGTTCTCTTTCAACTGTACCCATAGTAAAATAGGTCTAATGTCCTTTCTTTGAAAGTGCACAGGAAGAGATGGGTGCATCATAAGGATTGTAAATCCCAAGTGTCAGTGATAACTTCTCTATGATCAGTAAAATGCACGTCGTAAAATCTTATCTCTGTGTCTTTTCTTTCCCCCTGGAATCTTCTTGGAGAAATCCAAGATCTTCCCCAACGCCCTGGTGACTGTCCCAGGTTGTAGTTTTGTTAGCATTGAGAAAGAAAGACAAATTTCTTAGCAGTGCTAGTCACAAATATACAGGTTGTTAAGAAAACTGAGAATCAATAGTACGTCCAGAACCAGGGAATACACTTGCTGAGAAATGCAGCACCTTCTATTTTGGGGCTTTCTGACCTTTCCTCAAAAGGTACCAAAGGTCCTTGATTATGAACATTTCTTGTTTTCTCTTTTATATATATATGTGTGTGTGTGTGTGTGTTTGTGTATGCCTATGTATGTGTGYATATATGTGTGTATTATTTAAGCATTTYGCTGCTCTACTGTATTATTTAAACATCACTAAGGAACATGTTCTTCACTCTGAGAGACAGGGTAGAATACCCCCAAGGGACTGTCAGTTTGCTACTGATATACAAATAAAATGGAAAACTGAATCCTCCATAGAGAAGCAGTTACAAATGTGTGAGGTGGTACTCATGATATATTCTTTGTTTATTACATAAAATGCAACATAAGGAAAACTGATTTCTAAAACATATGAATGCCTACAGTTTTGTTTTATAGTCAGYAAMTGTTGCATAATAGTGATATACTGACATTTCCTTTTCAGTGTAACTCATTCCATTTTGTTTGTAGGAGTTAGAAGCTAAACGGATGGTAACAGAGCTGCTTCCTCACGACTGATGACTTTACCTTTTAGGAACTGAGCCAAGATTGATGAAAGTGTCAGTATCCAGAACTGCATTTCAGCATATTTGTAAGTGTGATACTGAGTAGAAACCTTAGTATTCCTCACCATGACCTTAAGTTGTACTTTGCATTACTGACAATATCAACTCTTATTGTTCCTTTTTCTCTCCTGTATGTGTGATTTGTTCTAAGGAATGTGCAAGGAATAACACATTGCAGAAGAGCGACAGGAAGGGTGAAAATGTTTCTGCTATGAGTTACTCTCAAATGACCTCTCTCTCTCTAGCCTGTATCAGATAAACACCTACTCTGAGGTGAAACAAGAACTTTTTTCTTTAGCTAAGAATCTCTAAGACGGGCAATGGTTAAAATGTCACTGCTACAGTTTACATCTGCTCTGACCATGCTGTAGGACAACTGARGGGTCTTAAGTTAACTTGACCAATTTTCTGTATGCAGAAGAGAGAAAGTCCTAAGGAGAGAATCCTGACTTTACGGTGTCATCCATATTTCTGATTTTGACCTAAGCTGTAGTAACCCAATTTTCCAACATGTTGAACACCCACCTGTCCCTGCTAAAGCCTCACGTCTGAAAGCTCTGAAAATCTAGTTGCATCAAAGGTCTGGAAGAAGTAGAAAAAAATTATTTGACTTTAATATCGAATTTCAAAAAATCCTTGTTCAATAATCCAAACATATGGTTGCACCTCAAGCAGACATACTTGAACTAGTCTCAAACAAGCTGATGTAGACGTTAATAACAATTAAGCTTGACTCCTGTAAAGTTGTTTAATCAGCTGGTATGGTAACTTGTCGTGCTTCCTGTTTCATTCGCTTGCAAAAAAGTTTTATGTATCAGAGTAACATTGAATGATGGAAGTTCAGGGAAATCTTGTTCTTCAGTGAGGTGCTAAATAAGAATGATCTCTGGCACTCCTGAATTGTGGTCTTTTAGGAAAGTACTTGATTCTCAGATAATTTTATCTAGAATCATATCACTGTGAAATACTCCTGTTCTTGAACTCTTCACAAAGCATCCACCTGACAGCTATTGGAAAGCACTTGCCAGACTAGGTGGGTGTTGGCTTGGTCTGACACGAGCCATGTTCTCATGACTGCAGGGTGATCCAAGCAAAGGCCCCAGCATGGGGTTGGGGATCTTTCCCCTGCTAGGCACTGAGAGAGCTGATGAAGTTCATAATGGGACATCAACGATGCAAAATTGAATTAGGACACCTCCTATATTGAAAGGAGAACTACAGCACTGACAATGGCTGGGGTGCAGCTGCTGGCTAAATATAGTTAAACTGCAAGCTGGCTGAGGTTCACACCATTCAGATGTATGTGTATCGCACCGCTGTGCTGACACCATTATTTCTGTATTCACTTCTTTGGGTGGTCTCTCACTGTATAGCCTTCTAGAGCAGGCACATATAAAAGGGTGAGAAACAGGCTGTGTTACAAATATTGCCCTTCCCTAGGGATTGGTGGCCTTACTCAGAAGGGCAAGTTGTTGCTTCTGCCTACTCAGGATAACAGCACCTTCCTGCAAGAGGAGTCTCTTGGGAGTGGTGTCTGTTTTCCATATAGCAGCCAAAAGAGAGTCAGTTGCTTTTCCAGCTGGAAGGGGCAAAGGCTTCATCTTCCAGGAACCTGCATCTCCACTGGGTAGTGCTTACTTTCCCTCTGAAGGTAAAGCATCACCCTTTAGAAAATAACTCAAACTTCCTTAGTTAAGGATTCATCCAAGAAAGGAAAAATCCTTGATTCCATATCCTGTTGCCAGGACTGTTCAGTTTCTAATGTTTCATGTAACATAAAATTAATTTAATCCATCTGTGAGTCACTTCTAAGGTTTAGGCATCTTTGTGGCCAGGATGAGTGAAGGCTTCAGGACTGAAGTCCAAAACTGAATTAGGCACAAAGTGCATGGCTTTAAGAATCTGAACCCTTTGACAATCTTACCCCTTCAATTTTTCATTAGTTACAAATGGATTTTTTTTCCCCCTCTGTGGTCTTTACCCACTACTTACTTATCACAAACTTTTTCTCCCCCAAATCCCTCTCTCTGCAAGTTCCAAAAAAAATAAATTGCTCCCCATAAAGTTTTTGAAGCTATTTTTTCCAGTGCTGACATATTTTAATAGTTATATCCAATGGTCAAGCATTTATTTCTGATATATCTCTTAATATTTTCTTATTTCTACATATGGGAGCCTTTTGCTTAAACTAAGGAACGCAAAGCCAAATCTCTAATTCTTCTCATTTCTATTAAAAAGCCTTTTGGGGAAACAAAGAGTCACTGCATACATTTTGTATGCAATACAAAGATGAATAAGGTCATATGAGAGAGTCCCATCTAGCTGCCTGTTGGACTAAAATAAATTCACATAATAGGATTGAAATAAATCTATTTTTTCCATACAGTGAATACTTAACAACAGTATTACACATGAAGTTCCTCCTGAAGGAACTAGCTGGAAGTTCTGCTCTTATAAGAAGGAATTGTTCTGATGAGAAAGATAAAATCTCATCTGGCTTCATTTGGTTTGTCTTTTTGACAGCTGTCTTTAACACCCCTTTTCCACTGTCTGAGAAGAAAGGTATACAGTTGTTTCAACAGCTGACGCTCTTTCTACTCACCAGTAAAAGCCTGTGTCTTTTCGTACAAACATGTGGACCTGTGTAGGTTGAGAGGACTGTGGGCGCTTTAGTGAACAAGAACATCCTTATTAAACACAGTCTCTAATTCATGAAGGCTGGGGCAAACAGTTAAATTCAGGTGAGAGAGTTTCAGATGAAAAATGAGCGGGTTGCCATTTTTTCCCTCCAAGGAGTTAGATTGAAAGAAAAACCAAAACATAAAGCTGAGTGAATACAAGTTACTATACGTATTTTGTCAGGCAAGTAGCTACCTGTCTCTGTTCACAAATTACCTATAAACTGTTTTTTGAATTTTTGTGAATGTACTTGTTATTTGTCCAGTGAGTTTTGAATACATTTAATGTAACTGTTGCCAGCAGCTGCTTGCTGTTCAGAGAGTCATTGCCGGACTTGGTATGTGTAGACCCTTGTTCTACAGAGAAGAGAGTAGCCCAACTCGTGCTCCTGRAGCCAAACATTCAAGTTAATTTCCTAACTTGTGCCGATGTCCACAGCTGTGGTTATTCAGTAGGGATGATTTGTCACCTGAATCACCTGGTATGCTTTTATCATTATCTGTGCATAGATAAACATCAAGTGAGCGTTTTAGGTGAGACTGAGATATAATTATCAGGAGGCCCCAATAACCGCCAAAAGTTGAAAAATGATATCTGAGCACTTTTATAGACTTTAGATATGTCTCTGGGTTAAGAGTAAAATACATATAAAAGTAATATGGTAATAGGCTTTACTTTCTATCCTGGTTCTCTCCATGCAAAAAAGGGAATGGGGAGAAAAGGACTAAGTACGTTTCTCCAGATTGTCTGTGATGCCAGAGTCAGCAAATTTTCCTGATTTGCTTATTTTCTATTGGTCCCTTTTTCTGTCTGTTGCTTCTTCTTCATGTATAAAAGCATCAGATCTGGTTCTCCAGGCACTACCTATTTAGTTCTGCTTACGTGTTTCTCGCTTTGCTCCCTGGAAAGAACTGAAGGAAAATGAGGATAAAATATATGGCATGACTAACAAACAACCCCTCAGAATTGTCTTTTTGTCTCTGTTGAGAACGGTCTTTTAGTCTGGAGACACTTTAGGATAGGAATGTCCATTATCTTGAGTTTTTGAGAACTCCTTACCACATTTAATAGAGAGTAATAAAAATTATTGCTAACAAAGATCCTTGGCATAAATGTTCTCAGAAAAAGTCAATAATAGCAGTCACAATTATCAGAGAAATCAATTTGTGGAATTTATTTGTAATAACATCCATTGCTGAATTATTTCCTGCTATGTAGCAGTGTCTTGTCTAGCAATGGCTGCAGCACTGGGCAGGTTTTTGTCTGTTAAAGACTGAAACTGAACTGAGTTGCTTGGAGCCCTCCCAAGATACAAGTTCATGCCTCATGTAGTTCATTGCTGTAACRTTTTGTGGATAAGTTCATAACCAGTACATCCCTCGCCTTATTAATCACAGGCAGTGTTTTCACTATTTTCTTGTTTCTTTCTCTTGCTCCCTCTTCCTTCCACCTCCATTATCCTTACCTTATTTCTGTACTTAACTGGATATTGTTCTTTCTCGGTGGTCGCCGAAAAAAAAAAAAAAAAAAAAAAAAAGGCAGATGAAAGGTAAGATACATGGTTTGTCTTTTTATGGTCTTATGGATAATTCTGAATAATTGTGCCAACATAATATTTGTATTTCTGCAAGGAAGAAAGAGGAAATTGATGTTGTAATTCCACAGAATATCACAAATTTTTGATGTTTTCAAGTTTATGGTGGTCATTTTTCTTATTAGTCATGAGGAAGAAAGCCCTTCTATGGCTACTAATGCTTTTTAAAATGCTTTTCATGTGCAAGTTGTCATCTTGAAGAGATATTTCCTGTTGAAGCACRTTTATAATTGCAGAATATTCCTGGACCCTGTTTTTCTTAAATATTCTATAAACCAGATGTGACTGGAGCTGAGTAGGTAGGCAGTTATTTAAAAAGGATTAGGAAGTGCGATTCCTGTGATCTTTGGTGCTTGGAGTTAGTAAAATTCTTCAACAGATTCATTTTCAGAAAGATCTTTTTAAGCAGCTCTATTTAACACTCATTCTACTTAAAAATCCAATAAATCTGTAAACTTAGTATTTACTTTATATGATAGTGGATTTTTAACAATATCTTTTAAGTACCTATCAAATATACAGTGTCATGGATAATTGGTTGTAGAAATCCTTACCTAAAGCACTCTTAATGGAACAAATATATGAGTGAGAGTAAGCCCATAGCAGGCTTTTACAGAGCTGGCCTTTACAGCAAGCTATTAGTACCACCCACCTTCTGCTCAGCCTCTAGAAGTCAGAAAAACACACCAGGTGTTTATGATTCAGAGGTGCAATTTCAGCTGCAATTGCTGAGCTCACCGAGGCTCAAAGGGGTGGTCTCATTTCATCCCCATCCCCCGAGTCACCCTCCTCCTCCTTGTGCCAGCTCTGGCATGCATCTGCTTTTCGTCAAGAGCTTATTTGATTCGATTCATTTGCCTTGAAGTAAACGATTAGCTTTTTTCTTCCAGCTTAGCTACTTTATCGTGGTGTTAGACATACATCACAGCTGATGCAGGGGAAGTGGTGAGAGCATTCAGTCAGGGATGGGGAAGGAGAGAAGGATGGAAGAGATGAACAAGGTGAAGTGGACCCTGCTGTTCTGGCTGTGAGAAGACATTAGATCAGCTCAGCTGTAGTGCCTACCTGCACCCCGAGAGAGTGGCTCTGCGTCCTGCCGCACCGGTTCACTGCTGATATAACTGTATTGCAGGAAATACATAAATCTGAACATAGCGCTGAAATGACAGTATTATGTCTTATAAGGCAGGGATGTTGTGAAGTAGACTGACTCAATTTTCACCTCGTCTACTATGGCTGCAGTCTCAAATAGATCGAGTCTATGTTTGTATGCCTGTAAAACAGTCATTTGTTTTACATTACATGCTATTAAGATTGGATTCATTTCTTACTAAAGGATCCTCCAAAAAGAAATCACAATTTGGGAAATTAATTCATCACTGTATTTGTATTGCTAAAGTTAATTTGACAATACTTTTCCAAATTTGGGTCAGACCTCACCCTTAATCTCTGATAGTAACATATATGCCGTTTTGAATAGTGGCTCCGTAGATCTGGTTGCCTTGTTCTGGTTCCACCTTGCAAGTGGACATTGCTTTACTTTAGCAAAAGGCTCTAGATTTTGGGTTCTCCTAGATTCCTCTGACGGTAGGGATGATGTGCCTTTTCCAAACATGCACATCCTCTCTTGTAGGGCTGATGCYACTTCAGTTCTTTCACTGTGCCTTTTTCTACTGTAGACCTGTCTTCCTACATTTTCACTTTCTAATTATATGCAGGGGCATTTCTGGAAGGAAAATCTGTGTGAGAAGATGCTTTTTTTTTTTTGCTAATATTGGTAATGGTCTTTGTTCTGCAAACATTCTTGAAAAAGAACAACCAAGACATATTCAGCAATTATGTGAAATGTAAGAAAACATTATTGTTACTTTTTACAAGGTTGTGTTCAAATTATATTTTTCTTACAGTCCAAGTCCAAACTTTACTATGGCAAAAATGCCATTGTTGTAGATTTTTTTTTTTTTTAATTTTTTAAATTCAGCAATTGATTTTATATTTTCAAAATCTCCAGTTACTGTTTGGACCTGATTCTCCTCTCACTGCTGAAAGACAGAAATTTTAGGAGGGTTGCTTCTGACTTACAGTGGGGCAGCTGAGAAGAGAATCAAAGTGAAATCGTTCAGCAAAATTTACTATTCATGGCAAATCAGTCTTTTTTAGTAAGAGATATTCTTCTGAAGTGTCTGCTATATCTGTGTCTTCAGCAGAAAGCTTGAGCCAGAAAATTATCAGATTGTGTAAGATAGTTGCATAGTTTCTGTAGTGCCAAATGCTACAGCATCTTACCCTTTTTTAAACTTTCAGGAGAAGTTTTGACAAGTGATTAAGCTGATGCAGACTTCAGAACACTAGAAGTCTGGGACGTAAAATAACTAAAACTGGAGGTTTGAAAAGAATTGTAAATTTCAATGGTTTTTCACTTCCTAGCTTAAAGTAGACATGTCATAAAATACTTAAATCCAAGCAGCTTTTCTCAGTGATGTTTGGAGTGGTTTGGATAAAAATGGACCACTTACAACTCTTTATCTGGAACATAAAAAATAAACCCCAAAGTTTTTMTTTTCAAAGAAAAGTGCTGTTTTAATGTTAACTTTTTCAGAGGATTCTGCGTGTCTTGGGTTTCTGCTATCCTGGTTAATAACACATCAGGATCAGCACACATCTTTGCACGGATTTCTGAGACTCTGCATCATACTGCAGATGCAGAAATAATGGAAAAACAAATGAGAGACTTTCCGTATTTCCTTCCCAAATGAACCAGAAAATAACAGAACTATCAAGAAATATTTTGTTCCGTTACGCTTTTCCATTCTGGTACTAGACCAAAGTTCAGATTAATTTCTGAACCTCTGAGTGTTTGTTTAAAACAACAGGGTTTGTTAATCCATAGCCATTTTACAGGCCCTGGCAGAGAGTGGCCTCTCTGTTCTCAGTGGCTTTCTTTCCTTCTGTTGTCTCCCACCTTCTAGCCAAAGTGGTGAGGTGTGGATGGAGGAGTGAATGACAAGCTGGGCAGAAAACTGGCTAGATTGTCAGGCTCAGAGGCACAAAGTCCAACTCAGTGGGTGGTTAGCAGGGAGGTACAACTTATTGCTCATGACCTGGATGATGGGACAGACTGCATTCTTAGCAAGCCAGTGGCTAATATCAAATTTGGGTAAGCACTCAATAATGCTAAAAAGCAGAGGGACCATGACAGGTGAGCCAGCAACGTTGTTGGGGGCTGGAGCACAGGAGGTATGAGGAGAGCCTGAGAGAGCTGGGTTTGGTCAGCCTGTGGAAGAGAAGACTCGAGGGAGGTCATATTTCTCTCTCCACCTAACTAATGTGGGTAGGGTGCAGAGATGACAGAGCCGGAGAGAGATGCACAGGGATAGAACAAACACAAGTGGCGATACAGGAAATTACAATTTGATGTAAGAAATTTTTTTTTTTTTTTTTTTTTTACCTGAGGGGAGGTGGTCAGCACTGGAACAAGTTGCCTACAGAGGTTAGGGGTTCTCTATCCCTGGAGATATTAAAAATGCTACTGGACACAGCCCTGAGCAACCTTCTTTAGATGATCCTGCATAGAGCAGGGGATCAGAGTAGTAACCTCCAGAGGTCCCTTCCAGACTGCAGGTTTCTGTGATTCTGAGAGGGGCATTATGAATATTTGTGGGGTACTGCTCTTCCTCTGCAAATCTGTCAGCTTCCAGAGTGGTTCCAGAGTAATTTTAAATCCACTTCTATCAATGATGATGGCATCACAGCAGAGACCTGTGATCTTTTAGTATCAGTATCTGTCTAGGAATGCAGAACTTTTTCTTTTGGATGCAGGCTACACCACTGGCCAAGTCTTTCCATTACCTTTGGACTAGAATAATGTGAAATGAAGTTGTTCCTTTGAAAGTGAAAGTTAGTAGAGGATACAGAACTCATTCTGGTATACCTTGAACCTGAAATCAGCATTCCACAATCTGCAGTACCTGTTGGCCATGAGTTTCTTAGTGGAGCCCATCTGTCATGATCTACAAGGCTTTAAATGGCCTGGGTTTTACACCTCCTGGAAGTATTGCTCCTCCTGTGTCCCATATGGTCATATTACTGGCTAGACTTGAACATCTGAACTGGATTTTACTCAGTAGAAAGGAGATATGGGTAATCAACAAAGAACAGAAAAGGCAGGCATCTATGTTTTGGGGTTTTTTATCTGCATAAATGCAAAGGAATAGCTCTGTGAGAGAGAGAAGTAGTATAATTACCATTTCACTAGAGGAGAGACAAGGGCGTGCTCTCTGAGTGGTTGGTGGTCGTTCAGGAGGACTGTGACAGAGCAAGTAGCTAAGTGCTTTAATTTGTTTTGTAAATTAGAAAGTTTTTATAACTACAATAAGTGATAACTAGGAAGAAGGAAAAGTCATAACCAACTCAAAACTTTAATAATATCAAAGAAAAGTAATCACCATTCTTTTTGTTTCTCTCTGATTTTCACGTGAAAGATTTAATAGCAGTACATTTCACAGCAGGATAGCTGGAAATAGCTTCACTGCCAAGAGAACACTTGTGAGCAATGAAGCCAAAAGATTTTACCACCACACTCTCTAGYGGTTTACTAGGATTAAATGTTCAGTCGCTTGCTTGAAGGTGATTATGAGATGAACTGGGGTAGGCTATGATGCATGCAGGCAATTTTCTTTCATCTAATGTCAGCACTAGATGCAACAAACCTTAAAAACAATCATACTAGAAAGTATATTTAGCTTTCTACTCACTAAGTCATGTACCTATAATTTCATTTTCATAAGAATTGAAGTCTTGAGGAAGAGGAGGAACGTTAGCCAGAGGTTTTGCTTACTTGATCTCAGAAAATGAGAGGAAAAACTGATTTCTTTCAAAATAAAGTCTTAGATAGGTATACCACACAAAGTACAACTACTTATGTGCTCCTTCTGAAAGAAAGTTTAGCTTTCCTTTCGTACCATGAGTATTTTCAAACCACCATTGTTAACTAAAAGCATTTGACAAGGAAAAACAGAGTCCGCTGAGCTACCTCTGAGCCAGAGGTTCCTCTGAAGTTCAGTTTGAGGCTTGTATAAATTAGTGTAATAGCAAGTATCACAGTCTTTAAAATCTCAGCAGACCTGGCCCTGTAGGCTTCATTACATTTAAGCATGGGTGCGTGCTTCAAAAAAGACAAATTGTGTTTGCAATGGAATATAGTGTGTGTTCACCACTTACATCATCATCCCAGCTGTAGGGTGTCAAACCAAATTCCTCCAAACTAATTTGTATCCATGGATTTCACACTGGGTTTACAAACCCTGATTTGTAAATAAAGTCAGGTCTCTGAACCTGATGTCTGGCATATTTTTATATTCTTTCCACTTCAAAATTCACATTGTCACAGCTATTCTGATCATTGCTTTTATCATTTTTATGCTCCAAGACTATTCAGTAAATTGTAGGAATATTCTCACATCTTTTTTATTCCCCTCTAGTGTTTGTATTACCATGTAAACTTTTTGGTTTGGTGCTAACTTTAGTTATCATTAGTTATTGTTTAGTTTCCCGTTGCTACAAAAATTAAATTGCTGTTTATATTAAACTCACACCAGAAGAATAATAGGTGAAAATTCCACATAATTTCTCTTAAGAAATAATTTTAAAGTTCTGAAGTTGATTTAAACTTCCAGAAGCTAACTAGATTAAATGGTACAATTTCATGTATCTCTTACTTCCATTTTATTTTCTTGCAGTAGGAGATTTCGAGTTTGCCATAGAATCTGAAGCAGCGAGAAACTGATACAATTCAAGAAAAGAACAACTTATCAACATGAGGCATTCTGCCGAGGAAAAAAGTTTGGCATAATACAACATGGATCTGGTTGTACCAAACATTGCTGAAACTAAATCAGTTTCTCAAAAAGTGAGGTGTGCCTTTGCATCAGTGAATACTATGTTGACCTCATTTGCTCAACACTTGCAAAGATAAATGTGCAATTTCAGAAACTTTCAGCCATGATCTAGCAACGGGCTCCAGCTGTGCAATCTTTACAGCATTTCCACAGGGCCTTACTTTTTAGAGATGTTTACTATTTTAAACTCAAAAAATCATTTCACTTTGAGGATGCTGAAGAAGATGATGAAAATTCCTCCAGATTATAAAAGCTGTGTTCTCAAAGCTCTATTCCACTAATGCAAGCAGCTGTTTGAGAAGTAACAGATATGCAGCATTCACCACATTAACCTTCCTCTGTTCAGAAGAGAGATTCAGGTGAACTGTGTGTTACTTGAGAGATCTTTTAGTGTTGTGAACAACAATTTAAAAATGTTTATGTGTACACAACAATATGTAAGTGCCAACCACTTAGGAGGAATAAGGATCACAGTGACTCACACTGTGGAAATTTGTTTAAATTAAGTTTCTGAAATGACTCTTCAGTTCTTCTCCCCTCTGTAGATTGATTGTAAGTATRCATAATTGGAACTTCCACAGTATAGCTGTACTTGGCTGGATAAATTATCTATACATGTTACTCAGTGTTGATTGAGTAAACAACCACAAAACTCCCATGTCCATTTCCTAAAAACCTTTGGCACTAAAAGTGATTGTTGAAATCTCATGACTGAAGAAAAATTTTGAATAAATTGAAGGACGTGATGGATTTCTTGCTGATCAGACTTACATATTTTTTCTTTTTACACGCGAACAGCAAGACATACTAAAGTGCTTTTGATCTGTAAAGGAAGTTTTATTAAAATATAGAAGATCTGAAACTGCTGGGTGTGCTAGATKGAAACAAAAAGTTTGAAATTTAGCTTCTTTCTTATCCATTGTTTCTTTGCAGAATAATTTTTGTTGTTTTGGGGTTTTTTTTGTTTGACTTTCTTTCCGCCCCCCCAGATGAGGTTTCACAGTTCAGCTGAGCTGATCTAACTGCTTGCTGACACTAACGGAGACCATTTCACCCTCTGGTCTCACCTCCAATCTTAGATTGATTCTAGTTATTATCTGATCCCTATGTGAGCTGGTATAGCAGAAAATTATGCTTTTTCTTTTTTGTTNTTTCCCCTTAGATAGGTTAATTTTCCATCAGTTTAATGAGCTAGGGGACAAGAATGCAATCTGGGCTTGCATAAGAAAAGTGCATAATAGTTCTCTGTTTGTAATGATCCAAAATTGACTGACTTTCTTGCTTATTAAAGATTCAACAGACTGAAATTGTCTTATGTTATGTTGACCCAAAAGGAAAAAACCAAAMCAAAACAAAAACAAAACCCCACAAAACTGTAAAATATTTTTGGAGCACTTTATTTATATTCAGAAGTGCTGAAACACTGTATCTTGACATTTGTGTTCTGAAAGAAACCATAAACTGCATGCTGTGTCCCTGAGCTAAATGACACCTAATGAGATTTGTAATTCTGGTCCTTCACATACCTCTTTTTCTGTCATCATGGATTGCCTGATGTATTCTAGCAGTTTGAGCAGTAAGAGAGACATGAGAGCATTAAGGAAAGTGTAGTTACAGATTTTATCCCACAGTAATAAAGGAGTCAATAATTCGTCCAAACTACAAACCCCCATGTCCAATAACTGTAGCTCTGGTGAACAGGAATAGTGCAAAGCAACATATTTCAGTCTGTAAAAGCAAAATGTTTCAATCCACGAGCCAACACTCAATAATGATTAAGCAGGATTCTGAATAATAAATGTGAACTGTATATACAGACCTGGAAGGTGTATTTAAGGAAAGGATTGTTTTGTGAAAAAGGGTGTAAAAGTGATGCAGACAAAGGTGGACAGTCGTTTATTAACAGAAAAAAGTCTTACTTTTCTTTTAGCATATGGAATAGCGTACTGGGTCGGGTGTATATATATATGATAGAGAATAACAATACACCAATGACGGAGTAATAAATGTGTCTTGCAGGTTTATTGGGTCACACTGTTCATAAATTCACTGAATAGGACACAAAATGTTCCTACCGAGTTTACAGAGGAAGTCCATTGTATCAAACTATGTTTCCTCTGAACCTTTCTGTTAGAGGCGATAGTGGACCTTACCTTTCTTATTGAGCTGCCAATAAAAAATGGTCACTCTCTCACGCTGTGAGTAAGAACCAACTTTTCTTAGAAGAGAGATCGCAGAGGTCGTCTTAAAATGGCACCAGGGAAGCTGCCAGTGAGGACTCCCCCCAGCACTCCTCCATCATAAAGATGCTTTAAGCTTTGGAGGTTACTAGCACTGGCCCATCTGAAATACCTAAACAGAGCAGAAAGTACCGCATCTGTGAAATGATTTTTAGTCAGCCCAGCAAGCGTTACAGCCATTTCGAGCAGCTGCCTGTTCTGATACTGGAAGGAAATTAGATTGAATGGCAAATCCTGATGTAAGTAGCAACTTCTGGGGTGATTTAAGACCTCACAAAAAGGGTGAATGCTAAGAAAAGTAAGCAGCTGTATTCCAGCCTAGAATATCTAAAATTTCCTAGCTCTTGTTAGTGTGAATACCTAGGCAACTTTGGCTATTATGCAGGGTGATCTCAATAACAATTTTCTGAGGCACCAAAGGTAGCAATGTGTTGCACAAAACCAACAACTCCCGCCTCCCGAGGATCCAAATAGGGCCACCTGTTTGGCAACGTGTAAGTGTGCCACAGTGTACCTCCAGGCAGCAGATTCGCAGCTGCTTTGTTATGTTAGGAAATTTAAATTAGTTTTGCTGAGATACAAGGATGGTTTTATGTAGTTTGTCTCTTCTATCATGCCTTTTGAATTCGGGATCCTTGCCTCTTCATATGAAGACACATATGGCAAATGTTTGCACTCTGCAGAAAAAGTGGGGATTCTGATGAGGTGAGGTGGTAAAAGGTAGATGCTCTATCTTGAATAGACTTAATGCTTTTTAATCATAAATATATTAACATATAAATGGAATAGTATGAAGGACTCCAAGACACTCAGAATTTAGCCCAAAAGAAGGCTTCTTGTGCAAACATGCCTCAGAATAAATCTGAACCCAGAAATACCTTTAAGTGCTACTTCCAAAAGAAACTGTGTAAAAAATGTTCAAAAATTAAAGAATATTTTTATATTTGTTATTCCTTCCACTTATCTCTAGTTAAGCAAAAGATCCAGATTATTGTTCTTTGAGACATWAAAAAAAAAAAAAAGTCAGCTATGTAATAGAAAGAAGTGCACATACTCATGGCTCAAGAAAGTTATTCCTTTTTGCCTTTTTGTGCCTGTAGGCTGGTAATATCTTCTGACGGCCAAAACCCTCAGTGCCCCTGACATGCTGTTCTCGGTTTCTGGACCTGTCCTTATTTCTAGTCAAACAAAGGGCAGGACAACTGCACCAGTGAACAGTAATTAAAAAGTCTTCTTCGAATAATACAGTTTTGTATTTCATAGGGGAGCAATCTCCTCTGCCAATCTCCTCCGATTTTCAAAAATCTCCATCTATTATGCGCCTGGGCTAGAATTTAAATCTGCGCTCCTGGACTCAGATCATCCTGTTGATTCTCACGCTTATGCATAATTTTCTTCAAGAATTGCATTAGCCGCACTTTCAGGTCTTTGAAAAACTCAGTACCACAGACAAGCAGATGTAGTACACGTTACCAGATGTAACATGCTGCTTCGACAGCAATGGCAAAAACTTTGTGCCTATTTCTTAACTCTTCATACTTTACTGATAACAGGACCCAAATATACATTCTTTGCCACATTCATCATCATCGTCCCTGAGCACCACGTATAAATCAGCCTTGTTGTCAGAGAGAAGCTGTTACGGAGGTAGCGGCTGTGGCCTGTACGCTACCTCTGCCTTTTGATGGGGATGTGGTAGTTTAATTTCCTCTTAAGTTAAAGACTTCTGGATGAAACCGTTCATTCGCTCCCACCCACCTCTTTCCTTTTGCTTTACACCTGTCCTTCCAAGGAGTTAGCCAGCATTGGGGCTGCCCTGAAATTTGAAGGTTTTTATTTTAACCTTATCTGGGTAAGCAGATGGGCAGACAGACACCCTACAGTTTGACAGCAGTGGCTTTTGAGGCAGCTCCAGAGTATGTTAAAGTCGTTAGAAATGCTTTCATTGACTTCCTGGGATTGCGAATTGAGAAAGTTTTGAACAGGGCCTTACAGAGGCTTCAAACCCACACACTGCCAACTACTTTCTTAAGGCTACAGACAAACCTCGGGACACACAGAAAAATTCCAGACTCTGTGTTTAGCTATTTGCTATGCATTATGTTTTGATGCAATGCTCGATAACCATTTACAGAGGGCAGATAAATTACGAAGCTCTTTTCTGGAACATTTATTTCTTGACAGAGGCAGTGCAAGCTGAAAAGGAAAAACAAACCACTTATTTTTGCATTTGCGCCATAGCTTCCAAGCATAATTGTGAAGCACTAATAGCGGTTTGAAAGCAATTTGGCTGGTACTGGAGAGAAAAAAAGCAAGCCCCTGATACTCAGCAAACTGACAGCAGAGGGCACCAGTGTCCTGCATTGGAGAAAAAATTGCCCTTTCTTTCCCATGTAAATTGCACAATAAATCCTTGTTTGCTCTTACCAGCTTAATGCAAGAAAGCCAAAGAAATATGTCAATTTTAACAGATTCTTAAGGTTGACTGTTTTGGGTGTTTCAGATATGTGCTTGTTATGGAAATGCAGCGTCCACCATCTGATGCCAGAAAGAAACAAGAAAAATGTCTAAACTGTTGTTTATCAAAGTTTATTGCTTGGACATTTGTTAAAGATAATCTAATTGTAAAGGCTTGTTGCTTGGGAATTTTTAGCCTTTCCCCTCCCAAGAAAAGTATTTGTTCCACAAATAAAATATTCTATGCTCTGTTTATTAGTAATCTAAAAGTTTTAAAGAATCAGTAAATTGTGATTTGTGTGACAGTTATTTTCATACAAACTAACAAAAACAGAATAGAAAATACTTGGTTGCTGAAATCTATGTATAAGTTACTGGCATCTCCAAAAGCTGAAGCTGACATGGTTGCAAATCTAAGAAGATCCACACACACTATTCATTGCATTTATCTGGTATTAATATGCATGTATGAATAGATAGCACCTACCATTTCAGCTTGCTGTAGAGATGTGAACTCTTGTGCCCCTAAGACATTCAACTTTTGTCAGGTACAAAGGGTGAGCAGCATGGGATATACAAGCCGTGTATGCGTATAAATATTTTTAAACATACCATGTAGACATTATATTGTATGCTTTTATGATATTAAATACTACTTATAGGTACATACATATTTGTACATACTTACCAAACAAAATTATTGTACTGTATTATGTTTATTTGGACGATGGCTCTAACAGGATGACAGTAGGAGCAAATTCTTTGCGTATAGCATTGATACAGGTTACTCTTTACACACGTTCAGAGAACACTGAAATCATCAGTTATTGCGAGACCAGTGATTGAAAAAGGAATAAGTAAACCCATTGGTTATTCCCTTGGCCTAATATTATTTTTATTATTACATTTTCATATTTGTTTATTGAAAATAGCCATGTGAAGATAATGAGCTGAAGACCAGTCTTCATTTCTTGGCGCTCTCAGGCACCTAGTCTCCAAGGATTTTGAAGCTGGCATGCTCTAAATTTGTAATAAAATACCCTTTTAATTGGTAAGCATAGAAAATATTACTTTTATAAATATTTGATGAACGGAGATGTTTTATCTATTCATTAGACTCCAGAGTAATATATGTTCATTAGCAGAAGATGAATAACAGCATTTAATATTCTTTGTTTACAACAGAAGGTCACATGGAAGAATATATTAATATGTAAGTTGTGACCTTCACACTTTGTCAGTTTTAACAGCAATGGGGTTGTTTCCCTTTATATRGTCAGATCTGCGTTTGATTTCCAGCTTTAATTAAAGCAATTAAATTCACCCTCTGTGACAGGTGAAATGCACTATGATTGACAAGACTGGTTTGGTTACTTACAGTTTTTAGTCAAGAAAGAGAAAAAAAGTTAAAAATTCTTTTTAAGAAGAGAAATTTTTGTTCACATGCCACAGAATAAAATTGTAAATTACTAGTGGGTGTATGAGTTACTAATATCAGAAATAATCAGAAATAGGTATCAGAAATAACATCAGATTAGTTTTCTTTTAAAATATATACCTTAATAAGAAATAACAGTCACAGAAAAAGAAGGCTACAGTAGGTCTCTTGCACTGCTTATCTCAGGAGTCATGGACACASTCCGAGTTCACAAAGCTGTTAGCACAACTCTGTTTAAAATTGTATGACTGGTAAGCGTATTACACTTACAGCTTTCAGGCATGGTTTCACAGAACAGACAGCAGGGAGGAACAAAGAAACAGTATGCCGAAAAGAAATGATGCTTAGAGCTCATCAAAAGCTGGTTTTGTCAGATTGGTTTTTGATTGGAACTGTGATTTCCACAAAATCATCATTTTCTTGAAAAATCTATTCTGCAGTTAATCTTGGGAACTGGGGTCCAGTCATACTACAGCCTAGAAAAGAACCATGGAATCACCAGGTTCATTAAAAAAAAAAAAAAAAAAAAACAACCCTATTTTCTCTTACTGATTTTAAAATGAAAAGAAAGTCAAAATATCAGAGTTTCCTCCAGGATGCACATTTAAACGTCTGATCCACAACTGGAGAAAAATCATTCCAATAAGATGTTTCACTTTGCGGAAGGCAAGCAAGGCAGAAACTTTACCTGTGGCCTAGCTGCTGTATGTAATATATTTTGTTAATAATACAGAGATCTCAACAATGTCCTCCTCTGCTTCTCTGCTTTTTTCTAGTTAGGCTGTGCTCTTCTTTTCCTTGTTTCCATGAAGTATGGTCTACAGATAATGTTTGTGGCATAAATGCGTCAGACTATTAATGGATTTAAAGGAACTCTCCGAGAAAAAAAAAAAAAAAAAAGAGTTATCTGGTTGTCGCATATAATCTGCAAATATAAGTTTTTTCTTCCCCCCACCCCTGCTCTCTGGTCACATAGGTATCATCCTTCTTATTCAAAAGCAGAGCTGGAAAGACACCTTGCATCTTCATCCTAATCATAAACTACTTGATTTTTTTTTCTCGTTTTAATATTGTACTCTAAATGCAGACATTGAATGTTGACTTCTTTGCACTACCCTAGCCCATACTCATGTTACAACAATAAGGTATTAGTCACAGAGAAAAAAACAGCAATAAACCCTGCCATCATTGTGCTTCTGCCCTCCATATTTCTGTAGAAAGACCTGAACCGTGCTTTATCTTTGTGGTTTTGATTTACATTTCATTAAGCCCACTTTCTTCTGTGCAAAAGCACTTTCTTCTCATTTGCATAAACATATACATTGCATAAATAGCATTGACTATAAAGGAGTCAGCATAAAGGAGGCAAGCAAGAATTATACACATTCAAAGCAAGAAATTAATAGGTAAGGTGTATTATATCTCTTGAAGGGGAAGTTTGCTGAAATGTTTGCTGAAAAACTTGAATCTGAGTTTGTAGATTAGTGCTGCCCATCAAGATAACCATGAGAAATGGTACCCAAGATGCTGAGAGAGAAATGTCATTACATTAGGCAAAATGTGCCCCTTTTCTGGGGCAGTGCTGCTACACTACTTAGTCTCTTCTTCCCTATTCTGAGGTAATTGTATTTTCTCGGCTGTGGAGAGGGGCCAACCCTCTGCTCCAGCACTATGGTCTCCTCCCGCACTATGGTCTCCTCCCCATGGGTTTGATGCCTATCCCAGAAACATGGGGGCTTGTTAGCAGCTCTGCCCCGCTTCTGCGAGAAACGGTGAAAGCGATGACAGCAAACCACCTCCCTCCTTTTCTTCCTGCATCACTCTGCTGTTTGGTGGGTGTTGATTCCAAACATGTTTTCATCCTGTTTAAGAAAAGTCTTTCTATGGAATTACGAGCCCGGGTAAACCTTGAGCTCTGCTGACACAGCTAATACGAGAAACCTTTAATATGGCTACTTCGCAGGAGCGGTGCTTGATTGTCTGAGATGAGGATGGCGCATGATGGTGCATCCTGTCATTCTTTTATAAGGAGACTCAGTTTTCTTTTCATTCTTATGACACATACGTTCAATAGTATTTGTGTGAAAGCCCGTAATTTCTAGGGCAYTTACAATAAATTAGTGATTAAGTTCTTTGCACAGGAAAGTTCCCTGCATTAGTAGAAGATGACAATGTATTTCCCAGTGGGTAACTATTCAGAATACATGTCCTACAACAGCCATGTCCTGCGAGCACTGTTTTGGGAAAGTTCAGTAGAGGGAACAGTATCTGAACCGACGTGAGGCTTGAATTTTCCCTCCGGAGACAGATGGTGTTCATCCACAGCACACAGGCCAGTGTGAGGAAAACCTGCCCGTGAATACCTGTTATCTGAATAAAGAGCTGCTCAGCTTCAGTGATATTAATTTGCCAGTATTTTATAATTTGTTTGAAAGAACAGTTAGGTCAGTAAGAATCTAATTTTATGAAACACAGTGACAGTGGAAGGGTTAATGAGGGTTATTTTTCTTTGCTGTTATGTTGTTGAGTATCGTGTTTGAAATGCGTAGTCTTCAACAGCTTTTTGAGAATGCTGTAGCTCTTAGAATGAGTTCTAAATGATACAAAACAAACAAAAAAATTCAGTTCCTAATTGAGATTATAATGAAGCTTAAAAAACTGGTTCTGTTTAATTTGAACATGGTTTCAAATCAAAGCTGTACCTGTCCTGTGTAAATTGCTACTTTTTGTCACCCCTAGTCAGAATGTAAAAACTGTTTATTTCTAAAGAAATAACATTTAGAAACTTTGAAAATTCTCATATCAGAATTTAGGACTGGTTTTGATATTCAGAAATTGAAACATTTCTCATATCATTGAAACACCAACATTTGGCAGACTTTGTGAGGCATGCACGGTTTAGCCAGAGCAGTAAATCTTGAATTATAATTTCCATGATGCTGCAGGTGAATAAAACACAATGATTTGTTATGAGGTAAAATAAATGTTTCCGCCTTTTATGGAAAAAATCCACCTACGATGAAAGCCAATTTTACATAAAAAACTGTGCTTGAAATCTGTATCCACTTCCATTCAAAATTAATATTGCTTAAAATAATTTGTACACTTGTCTAAATTGCTTCATGGGAGAGTTATGACATCCATGCCTGTGCTGTTTTTGTCCACAGGCATGGTAACTAATTCAAAATAACAAAAATTCAATACTCCTATTATAAGCCAAAGTCAACATTCATTGCATTTTTTTTATTCTTATCACTGTTCTTCTACACAGAAATGATTTGTTTGCCAAAATTAAGACTAAATGTGTGCTATTAGACTATAGACAATAACATTAGATGTATTTGACCACTTCAGCATATTACCAGTGCCTTGTCCATGCCATTCCTCTGCAATGCACCTTTCTTATGTTCTGCAACTTTCTAGTTTATGCAAATGCTGTATTAATATGTTTGATGATATTACACAGTAGTGGTATGGCAGATTTCCACTAGAATTAAAGGAAAAGAATAACTGGCATTACGCAAGTAACTAAACAGATAAACTTTACCAGGTTCTATAAGTCTCATGACCTGAAAGTAGTTGGAGACAAGAAAAGAATACCTAATACCTAATACCTAATACCTAATAATAATAATAATAATAATAATACCTAGAGAGTACCCTAATTTGCTTTTTGCTAAGCATACAATTATTGCCATAATTGAAAAAAAGAGTCCTGGGCAGGATGTTCTGAAGCAGAATGGCCATTCCTATATTCTGATGATAGAGGAGAGGGGAATGGTTGTTGCATTGACTGGTTTTGTAAGAGAGTAGATGGGTCTTCTAAAAAGGGAGGGGACTTTCCTGGTTATCTGTTGGGAAAGTTAGCAAGTCTGATGAGCAATGCAGGACAGCTTATTGCCATTCATGGGAGAGTTTGCAAGAAGAATGAAAACCAGTTTCTCAGAAAAATAGAAGAAATAAATCAGCAAAGTTGACAAATCACCATCTAGTTCACTTTTATTATCTTTAAAAATGATTCCACAAGCACAAAAGCTTCTACAAAGTGCACCTATTCATGAAAAATTATGCCTTAGAATTACTATTTATAATTGGAAAAAAACTTATTTTATGCTTTTTGGTTGCAAGATGAACCGTGACCTAAGCATTTGTTTGTGTGAGAATGTACTAGTTTTTGCACTAGAGTATTGGACACATTTGTCAGATTGGGCTAGACAAAGCCTATGAAAGAACCTAAATAAAAAAAATCCTTTTCAATGATCAAGACTTAAAAGTCATCCTTTAGAAGACTAATTTATATGTGACTGCCAATGAAAAATGATACCATCCTAAAATGGCTAAGAGTTTCAGCTTCCTACAGACGAGAGYGCCAAAAGATCATGTTTCTGACATCATAAAATTTTGTATTTTTGACACTGTTTTAAACAGATGTCAGAAATGCAAATCAGCTACCATACTGACAACAACCTTTTAACATTCAGTAAAGAGAGAAGAGGTTAGATATTTCTTGGGGATCTCTAAGGAAGGATGTACCATTACTACCAGCAGCAGCTTTGACTACGTAGTCAAAAACTAAAAAGAATCAAAGCTTAAATAAATACCAAGTTAACAAGTTAATAAAAATAAAAATRAAAAAAAAGCAACCCCCCCAAAAAAAAACCAGCTCTGAAGATTAGTTTGCATTCAGAGCAAAATAACTCTTTTGTATGAGACAGTTCAAAACATTATTCGTTATTTAAAAAGGCCCCTGAAAATGTCCCTCCCCTGTATTTATTAATTTCTCTTCCTGTCTAGATTTGTCTCATCGTGTTTAGACCCTGTCAATGGAATCCATTTATGCTTTGTGTATTTAAGGTACAGGATTGGTAGTCATGCTGAAAGTGAAAAAAATTACTTCTTGACATCCTTAGGCCACAGAAAAAAGTATCAGCTGAGGCACAGAAGCGTGAGGGATTAAAAAAAAAAAAAAAGCAGACACCTACAATGATATACAACAGGAACTTCACCCTAAATTTTCATCAGAAGCAATGCCTGTACATGCAAAACCTCAATCACCATTTCAGAACATTCAGGGGACAAATTTGATTATTGTATTTTTTTCCTTTCCCCATTTCAGACATGTAGGACACTAAAGTCTCCTTAAGCATGACATAGGCCAGTTACTTAAATTCCTAACTGAATAAACCTGTCATTTTTTACAATGGAGATTAATACCAGATTTGGGATATTGGCTCAGCTTTGAGATACTGTCACTCTGTTGGGAAGAATATCAAAATAAGACACATCCAGGCTTGTCAACTGTTGCAAAATTTTCACAACTCTCATGCATTTCCATCATGTAGAGAAGATACATGAAGAGCAAATGGTTTCTGGTGAGGAATTTTTGGCTGAGCTTCATGGGGGTACATGAAGTCTGTCTTGTTTAGGTACAGCAGAAGCAGTTTTTCAAAGGTTGTTCTTTATATGAAGAACTGTGCATTTTGGTATACATCTCTGCCCATAAAGGCAAGTAGTTATTCAGCAACATCAGAACGACATCTAGCTTTTGTGTACTATACCTAGCTACAATCAGTTCTCCTGCTGATTTCCATTTCTAAATGGGATTGAGACAAGGAAAGGTGATAATAAAGAAGCTGTGTAGCGGCTTTAGGTAAGCCAGCGGATGAATGTGCACCCTCAGTAAGGGTCAAGAAAGTGCACTAAATGCTAGGAATTTCTAGGATTTAAAGGAACAGAGGACAAATGAGAACATCATTAGGGTACTACATAAATCCATGGTACCCCCACATTTTGGCCATTCTGTGTAGTTCTGATTTCCCCATTCACAGCTGCTACAATAGAAAGGGCAAAAGGGAGTATCAAAGATAGGGAGCAGCTTCTCTAGGAGGGATGACTACTTTGACTAGGATGTTGTTGGCTGGAAAAGAGAAAATGACAGAAAATGTGATTAAAAGTCCATATAAATCATGGGAAGGCAGATAGATGACATCTTGGTTTATAAAATCATGAGAGGGATGGCGAAGGTGAATGGAGGAAAATCATTCACTGTCAATTCCAAGGCAAGAGCTTGGGACCATCAAGGGAAAGGCAACAAAAGCGTCCAGAGATGAGGACTCTGAAGCAAGAAGATGCAGTCTGGAGGAGTCTGTCGGCCAGGGAGCCTCTGTTGCAAGTATGTGGAGACAGGCTGTGGCACCAAGTATATCTTTGGTTTGAACCTATGAATGACCATTGCTGGTTTTTTTTTTTCTCACCTAGCAGGAGAAGTCAAGAAGATAGATCAAGTTTTTGGTTTGGATTCTCAGAAATAGCAAATAATATGGAATAAAGTTTGTGTGGTGATACCAGAAATACTGTCATAACATAGCTCTGTACATGACTAGTCTGAAAAATAGTATAGAACATAAATTTTCAGTGTACAAGGCAAGGAAAAGTACTACAAATCTAGGATTGAAAAATACTGCTACTTCAGATCTTTTCAGGAGTCACTATTCTTGAAAATGTATAAAATTAAACAATTTTTGAAGGCGTATCAGTCAATAGTGAACAAAAGCAACAGACTGAAAAAAGTTAACCAAATTTTAATTTCATAAACTTTTTAATTTAAAAGCATATGACAAGATTCATTAACAATTCTCTGAGAAAAGAAAAATGCTTAAAAAAACTAAAGGGTATAAAAATTATCCTTGTGTGTAATTTCAGATTTATGTTAAAAGTTGTCTGAATTCTTTTAAGATGCATAAGAATATTCAATAATTATGTGTAAGGCAATTTATCAAAGTCATTTGCTTTGCTGGAATGCAAGTTTTAATATGCAAATGTAAAATCACTACTACAGCTGCATATAAATACTATTGCTCGCTTCCCTCAATTTAATTTCTATGTTGACAATAGAGAAATAAGGGTGCTTTTTATTTAATATAGTTCATTTCATTATGGATATTATTCAGCTATATGTTCTAAAACGACAGTTTGATTTGGTTTCACTTGAATATTTTGAAGCTTTTTGAACTGTAAAGCTATAGTATGCACCAGAATAATGCTTTAGCTTCATGCTAATATTCAATATTATGCTCACAAATTGAATTAGTTGGAGAGCTGCAACTCCCATAGTAAAGCTTCTTGGTATAAAATGTACATCTTAGCACAGATTTTATGCTATCAAACAGCTTTACTGTGGCTTTGTTTACCAGTTCTTCTATTTACAATATGTACCTTAAGATGACATGTCAAAGGCAATTCTGCTGGAGCTGCATTAGTAGAAGAAACTGCTGTATCTCTTTTGAAAGTATAAAAGCTGTTGGTATTGGGAAAATGTACTAAGAGAGCCTGAAATTCAGTGGTGAAAAGGAACTTTTTGCTTCTGAGCTAAACCCCAGTGAATAAAAGGAAATATTCCATTTGGCTCAGATGGACTTGGATTCAGCCTTYAGAATAGTGAATAGTAATTCAAAAAGCTACTTTTGAATAAGGCTGTAGTAGTCCACAGAATAGGGGCTGAGCTTTTATTAATTCTAGAGAGTAGCCTGTTCCTGGGGGAATTCTGCTGCAGGTTTAACTCAGTGCAGGCRGTGCTTCCAGAAACACTTCAGCAGTGATGGTGTCTTGTGGTAACACAAGTGTGCTTATTTTTCTATTTACAGGAAAGTGAAAAAAACTCCAACTTTGGGGCAATTAATTAATGAGGAAAAAAAAAAAAAAACCAGAAGAACTGTTTATGAAGTGAAAGGAAGAAGAAGATGATAAAACTGTTTATTTTTTGTTTTCCATTGCTTCAGGGTTTTTTGGGGAAAAATGGAGGTAGGCAAGAGAAAGGCATCATTGAAATGGTTCCAGAGAAAAGACTGAAAATATGGATGGGAGAAATGATGTAACTAGATTTCTAAAACCACCAGCTTGATTAATCCTTTAAAGAGTATATTTTCATGGTCAGTAACACGACTTCATGTTTTCTGTTTAAGAAGGAGAGGCAACAGCTTATGCAAAGAGAAGAGTAGAACAGAGAATCTTCATCAGAATAATTTTCTGTTGGGAAATGAGGTTTGAAAATCAATACACCACAAAAGTACAAAGCATGTTTTCCTTATTGGAAGCAGATTTTGTTTCTCACACCTTAACGTTCTCCTAATCTTTTCTATCAGTTTTTCCACTTACTTCTTTCACTTCTTTTGTTTCAGTGTCTGTTTTCTTTCTTTTTTATATTCATATTTTTCCATTCCTTTTAAAAAAATCAATTTCTATGATAATTTGATCATTCAATATGCATATCCAATGGATAGCCAATATTTATACACTACATACCTGATCCTGAATAATATTAAACACAGTTGGGTTGCCTTAAATGTCCACTGTATTATCTTTATTTGAGCAAAGTGTGTCTCTATGAGCCTTGTGCTAAGCATGATAGAAACACACTAAAAATGCAGGTATGCTTTTTTTCTTACAATATTTTTCAATTTTGAACTGTACATGAAATTAAGTCAATGAGAGGACACTAGCAAGTAGATAAAACATTCTCATTTGTGTGATTACGTATGTATATATGATTGTGTGAAATTTTGCTTCTGAGGTTAAAATGTCATTCTTGGAGTTGCAGGCTATTATACCCTTAAAAAGCTAACTGTAATCTGTATTGGCAAACAAGTGCCAGAAGACATGGTTCTTTTCCCACCCTGTTATTGGCAAGGACTCTTTCTGTCTTACACAGAAGAGACACACATATGTAAACCCTAAACCTAACACCACTGACAACAAAATCTGGTAAATCTTATTTCACTTATTGTTGCTTTGAAATATGCCTATGACACAGGTGCTGGCCAGCACACAGATTTTAAATAGCTGCCTCAAATCTTTGCATCTCACCTTTCTATAATATCAAGATATATTCCTTATCACTTAACTCACTAGCACCTAAAAATAATCCCTAAAGGAAATGAAATTAAATGAGTTCGATGAATCATTGTGACAATTACTTCCTGCCCTTGACAGTTAAGAGGATGATGATTTTAGAAAACATTGGATTTGTGATACTAAGTCTTTATTTGTTTGGAGACAAGTTGTTAAGGTGATATAATGAATCTACTTCCTACTCATTGCTTAAATGTGTAAGAAATTTTAAAGGAATAGCAGTGAGAGCTTCATTATGTGGCAGTTACTGAATTTCCAACAGCAAATGAGGACATGGGAGGGGACAGCATGTAGCCCACTTCCCAAGCAAGGTTCTGGATGAAGATGACCGGGTGGGTCAGTAACTACCAACAGCTGCCCCTGTCCTTCCTGATAGCAGTTCCCTGAGGTTTCTAGCCACTCCAAAAAGGCTCAAGCCCCTCTTAACAGCTCTGCAGAATTACTTAATCCTCACAGTCCCGTCACCCTTTTCACAATCTCCTTTTTACCTTTACGGGTTCTAGTCAGAGACTCTCCCAGCCCTCCTCTCACCCACTCCAAGGCTTGACTACAATCTGGTTCTAATCAAGATATGCTTCCTGTGGGTAATTTGCTTTCTAACTATCTACTCCAAATCTCTTCCCACCTCAGAGCCTTCAGCTCTCATGTCAGAGCTAGGCCATCGACTTGTTGCTGAGCTCAAAGTTGTCCGCTCAGATGTTTGGTGCCAGAACCCAATACTGAACTGGTTGCCAACATCCGTGTGATCCTCCTTTGCCACAGACAGTGGAGTTCACCATCCTCCCTCAGAACCATCCCTGTTTCTAATTCTTGGGTATGCACCTTGACTGGAAAAAAAAAAAAAAAAGAAATCTGACTGGGGTCAAAATAAAAAGAAGCAAAAGTAGGACCATGGTAGCACTATCCCAGAGCATCTGTGTTCTGCTACATGTATCATCAGCCTCTTTTCCTTCTCTTTTCCTGAGCAACCAAGTCCTGTCCTCTGCAGCCTACTTCCTGCAGGGATGATAATGGAGACCACCTTTTTCTGCTGTGGTGAAGTCCTCCCAAAGAGTTCCACCAAGGCTACCGAATCAAGACATTCAAGGTAACAGGTTTCGTGGGGGCTGACTTTGAACTGCCAATCTAGAGCTGTAAGTCTCTGCTCAGCACCCTCATTCAGACAGTCTCTCACAGCACGTTATTTCCTCTTTTCTTCAGAACCCCTGTGCACAGAGGACTCTAGTTTCAAACTGTTCCCTCCTGCTTGGATGCAATTTCTGATCCACTATGGGCAGATCAGAGGAGTGCTTCTCAAATCCATCTATTTTCTCTTGTCTCCAAGAAGATACRTATTTGTACTTGTATAGAAAGATAAAGAGGATGATCTTTGAGGACTAACAAGCTCCCCCCTTCAGTATTACAATATAATTAAAGTTCCGTAGTAATTCAGTTTTACAGGAGGAAAACTGTATACRAACCACTGTTTCACCAGTCTAGTGGCACCTCCATTAGAGACTTTAGTTGCAAAGGTCAAAAAAAGATAAACGCGATATTGCACATGAGCAACAGACTCTCATCTCATGGCTATTCCACAGAGYGTGTTCACCATTAAACACTGGAGTTATGAATTTAGTTAAATACAAACAAAAAGTTGAATATGAATGTCTTTATTTTAGAACATAACTTCTAAGTTAATATAGTATATACCTGTGACTTAAATTCCTAGGAACTATATTATAATGTTTTACCGAAGATACAGTTTTGTGCTTTACTTAGTCGCAGAAGATAAACATTAAGTAGAAATATTTGTTCTGGGTACAAAACATTGGTCTGTTTGAAGACAACCTGATGTTGAGTGAATTTTCAGTAGCTAGTGATCGTGGTAGTGTTATCATATTGTAAGTTTCTGAGATAATTTAAAATAATTCAGAAAGCATTAAGCCCAYGTACTATTCATTGTTTTGCTTTGAAACATTACATGTTATATGTCATATATGTTATATGTCATCATTTAATGTCCTTCATGTTCAAAAAGAGAAGGAATTTCTAATCTAAATTAAAAAGAAACCATTTTCTCAAGGTAAGATTATTCTGCAAAATCCTCACTTTCCTTCCTGGGAGCCCACAGTTTTAGCAAGAGCTTATAGAAAGACTAAAGTACACTGCCTTCTTTACAAAATGAACAAGAGGTTCCTAAGCCAAGTTGCAATTATATGCAGAGAACAGCTATACAAATTGATGTCTTTGAGGTCTTATTGCCGGAGAAGTGTTAAATAGTTGGAGATTTAATTGCTGCACAGGCAGAAAAAAAACCCTGTATTATGCTATCAGTGGCAGGTGCACACCTTTATTATAATTTGTGCCACTGGGTTTTAAAAAATTCACATCTGTAGTGTTAGCATGACCTGAACATTTCTGTATCCATGTTTATTCATGAACTTTTACCTGGCTGTATAGTTGCTAAAAGGAATGAAARTGTTCTCATTTCCGCCATTCTCACACCAGTGTATCTTCAATGAATTCAAGTTTTAGGTAATTTTATACTAGACAGACTGAGAGGAGGATCAATTAAATGACTAAAAAATGAAACCTTATTTCCCAAGGGACAAAGAATTATCCCATCAATTAGTTTAAAGGATCACTGAAGACAGCTCATCCTAATGTATACAAAGAAAATCATCCTTTCACACACACAATTCTTCCGCTTAATATTATGTAATCAAAATTGGCACTACAACTATTACATTTATGATAACTGATTTCTAGGTTTTTCTTCAGATCTTTAGATACACATCCACATGCCAGAGATTTCTACCTGTGTAGACCTCACATCACTTCACCTGTATGTCTGAAAACTACTAGTGCTTTAAAATAAATAATYAGAAACTTGCATTTTAATTTATAGGCAGGTCCCGCTCTGTATTTAGTTGAATATTTTGATTTGTTTTTTAGATTGAAGTACACATCTTCAACTGTTCTCTGAATCGGAAGGTAAGAAAGGGCTGCTTAACAGGAATAGGGAGTTTATTTAGTTTGCACTGTTGGTTAGATTTGAAGAAGTACTGATCAGCTGTAACTTTGCAATAAGTCCTAATTTATATTCTGTTCTGTTCCTGTTTAGGTAATAGAAAAATTTACTGGTCATTTTGTGCAGGCATCAAAACTGTGTGAGAAACGTTCTTGTTAAGTTTTGTTTRTTTTTTAGTAACATTTAAATTTGGAATCGTAGTGTATGATTTCARTGTAGCTTTTACGAACGAGTGATTTTATAAATTGTCAGCTGCTCATCTGCTTAAATCAGGATTTAAGCATTTAACAGAATAATGAGAAGAAAATACCAAAACAAACAAACAAATAAAAAGAATTAAAAAAAGAAGCTGTAAAGGATGCAGGATGCTTTCATGCACCTTCAGCTAGTACTAGTCACTACTGAAAAGAGCCATTCTGGATTTTTATTTCTTTCTACTTATTTCTTTCTGGGCTAGCTTTAGCTTGCATGCGCTTTGCTTTACCACAAGGCCACCCAGACACGAGAAGGCGGGGATAGAAAGGTCGTAAGAGCAAGTGGCAGCAGCTGAGAGGTGTCAGGGACGGCTCCTCTTGGTTTCAATCCTCTTGTATAATGTACAGGAAACTAGTCTTAACAGAGTGCTGTTAGTAAGAAAAAGTACCCCTCAGAACTGTGTTCTTTATATCAATTCTGAATAGTTTGGTTTACCCTGTGGCTGTTTTAATATTTAAATTTAGACAAATGTTTTTAAAATACTTCTATTTCACTAAACCAAGTTACTGAATCAATTACAGAACTGCTGACCTCCTCATGCCTTATTTTAGGTATCCATTATTTAAAAAGTCTTTAATCTGCAACTAGCTTATATAGTTACAAATGCTTTCGATTAATTTGCTTTTCCCTTGTGTGTGGAATAGGAAGGACATATCATTTGTGGAGAACCTAGATGATTTCAAGGCCTCAACATTTCAACAATTATTTATTGATTGAAAACTCTTACTAAATACTTATTGAGGTATTTGCTTATAAAATACAATTCCATTTTATGCAGCCCAGTGTCAGTAATGCTTCAGTCYTTTTTTGTTTGTTTGTTTGGGGGTTTTTTGTTACAATTCATGTCTGAGCTGTAAAAGCTGAAGATATAATCAGGTCAACATCTACATTACCTCTACAGACTTCTGTTATATATCCATACAAATCAGCAAATAGAAGTTAATCCTCCAGTTGTGTTGGGAATTTATGAACATAGCTTTTTAGACCCATGTCAAATAAATCTCTACGGGTAAGTGAGATCTCAAAAAAGGGCAGTCATTAAATGAAGCTGTGATATTGAGCATTATTGGAGTTTCTACTTCTCATGGATATGAGTAGCACAGACAACAGTGGGAGAGCAAATTACATTTTGAACTCTGCAATGTTACTGTACGAAATACATTAAAGAATAATGAAAATCAGCTTACTCTGATGCTAACCTCCCTTCACCAAGGAGAGCTCAAAACAGGCAAGAGAAAACAGATATGAGTATCTGTGTGTCCATATACTCATACACAAGTTCAAACTGTGTATATATACTTTTTCTCAAATGATAGAGAAATTGAAGCTAAAATCTGTGGTCAGCTAATCATTTTATAAAAAGCTTTTAACTAGATTAATATTGAAGATTTTGATTCCTCATAGCTCTTTCAATGTAGAATTGAACATATAATTGCATACAGTTAAGAATTCACCAGCATTATTTATTCCATCATATAATCTAAATATTTAATTTCAACTGTAATAAATTAAAGGTACATTTGATTGGGGATTTTGACCATGTGTTACTCTTGCAACAAATGAATCATTTCTTAATTAATTTTTAATAAAACAGATGGTAATATTTTGTGATCATGGTTTCTTAGTAATAAGATTTCATCTTAACAGGTAATTTGCCATTTTAGATTTTCTTTATTGGGATATTCTTGACAGTTTGAATTGTCTACAAGAGACATGAAAAGTTGTAAAATGAATTAAAATCCCTGGTGTCTTCATTTTCCTGATTTTTTTAATGATGTAATTTACTTTTCTTCATTTTTATAGTATAACGATTTGTTACAAGTATAATGAAGCAGAACTTCCATTACATTGTCTTTAATTCATATTATTTATTTTGTTGAATTTTGCATGGGTAACTGTTTTTTACAGAAAGGAAAATGAAAAGTAAGCCATATCCATTTTACCTTTCTGTAGAGTATACTGGAAGACCAAACACTGGAATATAGAATTTGTGAAACAGCGTACACGAAAATAGAAAAATAGTTTTGCATACCATATTCTGGGGTGGAATTCAGAAAATTTTGCATGCAAAAAAAAAAAGATTTTTTTTTTTTTACTTCTCTTAAGTCCAGAAGTACAAAGAACTGCAGCCTAAATTTTACGGTCTTCACCTGAGTTTCTCTCCCTTAATGTATGCTCACCCATTGCTGGTGCTGTCAAAGTATATGCAGTCTTTATGCCTGGTAAGAGCTGCTTTGAGAAGAAGCTAAAGGAGATGTTTCAATTTTTGAGTAGAAACTCAGTGGAAAAAAGGCATGGCAATGTCCCATGCCACCATGGAGGCACATCAAGATATCATTCAGTACCTCATCTTGAAGACAGCTTGAAGACAGCTTCTAAGTTACTTTGAAGTAACTYATGGGATGCAGTAGAAAAAGATGACAGGAAACGCCGTAGAAAAGGGGAGCAGTTAGTGTAGTGAGGGTCARCTGTGCAATTTAGCACTGTCAGAAGCAGCCTTCTTGTAAAGGTCCCTACTTCACACTACAGGTATGACATAGCATCATGCTCCAGTGTGAAATTATCATCGGGACTTAAATGATTCAAGGGTAGCCTTGAGGAGGAAGAGATTAGAAACTAGTCCAGATATTCCTGAATAATAATTTGTAAAGAGTTATGGACGTGTCATTGGAGAAAAATATGGTATTCAAAGTTGCAGCTGCTTTACCCTTTATTCTTAGGCAGACGATAACTCGGGAGCAAGTAGGGCACTAGTTTCCATGTAAAGTTACTATCAAAGAAAGTAGGCATAGCTGACCATTAATGCAAAAAGGAAGATGAGTAGCAATACGTTATTGAGGAAACTCTATTTTTACAGAAGGCGTTTCTACTATTGTTATTTTAAAATGCAAGTCCTGCAGAGACTCAAGTGCAGAACAATTCTGTCCTTTCACCAGAATACTTTATTCATAGTTGGTATATAAAATGTTCCTGTATGGAAAGATCTAAATGGTCTTTTGTGTGTTTTAATAGTCCTTTTTTTTAAATCTGTTGTGGTTCCTCCTGTCAACAGCTGATCACTTTGTCACAGTTACTCTCTAATACCCATTCCTTGCCTTGTTTTCAGAACTATAAAAAAAGACATAATCCAGTTACAAAAAGGACTGCAGAATATATACCATAATCCTAGGTTAAAGTTAATTAAACATTTTTACGTAAGGTTAGCGTGACCTTCAGCACCCACAACATCCATTAGCAATTGAGGATGAAAGAAAGTCCATAGAATAATCTGATTTTTGCTAATGTTAGCTTTTTTGCTTTATTAGACCGTCATTGTTCATTAATCTTTGACAATAAGATCAACAGCAGCTTAAATGCTTTTTGGCTTTTGGGAAATCACCTTTTTTTTTTCTTCGTTTTTTTCTTTTTTTTTCTTGATAATTTTTGCTACTGCAAATGAAATTTAGCCTTTCTTTCCTTATGTCAATAGTAATCAATACTTAATTCAAAGTTTATGATCATCTCAGTGTTTTTTATGTTGCTAGAATTGGAAGCAAAATGTAAAGAAACTTCATTGTTTCAAAGCAATTGAAAAGTGCTGAGTAAATAACTCCAGTGAATAAAAACTTTTTACCAGAAGATCTTGGGAAGCAAAAAGGCAGCAGGACTCCAAATTGCTCTGTTATATCCAACTAATATTCTTCAGTTCAGGTACATGCAACTGTATAAACTGAAAATTTTGTATATCCTTGAGAGAACACTATTAAAAAATCTGCTATAAAAGCACGTGAGAGAGAAACTTCATGGCATGGATGATTTTCCATTGTGAACTGAACTTAAGTGGCCGAGCTGATGACTTCATTGTGTTGTATTTATTATAATAATATTACTAGATAATGCTTATTATAATAAATATTTATTAGTTTTACTCTTTTAATAGTGTAACACGATCTTTAGGCAAACTTTTTACTACTCCTGCATACTTCATGATGGCAATTGTCATCCATGAACCACAATGCAAGAGGGACAATGTGATGGTTACATCTCTTCTCACTGGAGCTAAGCAAATAATTTATGGAAAATAATGCATTCTCCAATCTTTACTTCTCTTTCTGATTATTAATGTCAGTTGAGCGGATCATTATTTTCTTGGCATATTTGTTATTCTAAATTCTTGCACAGATTATCTGTCATTGTGGTTGAAAGATGCCTGTCATTCATTTCTGTCATTCACAGCATGGAGTTTCAATCCTTAATTTTGTTTGGAAAATTTTGTTCCTATTATGGAATAGGAATAAATGTTTTTTAAAAGTCTTGGGAAAATAGGAGTGCATATAATTCAATATTTTGCTCACTTTGATATTTGAGGAAGGGAAAGTTGTGATGTTTGCTTACTTGAAGGTTTTGAAAGTGCCCAAAGCGTGATCTTTCCTTTTCCTTTTGTTCAAATGTCCTGAAAGTTTCTATATTAAGCCACCACCCACATAGATTGTGTTTTTTCACTGGCACACAGTGCCACCTGAGATTTGCTGGGGGAAAGAAGGTGAGGAGGTCTGGAAGGAACACAGACTATATTCCCTGGTCCAATTTGCCAACAATACACCATCCCACATAAGAGAAAATCTCCAAATATACACTCACAGTTATGTGAAAATCCAGAGTGTTCATAAAGTGGTTTGCTGCAAATTCAAATTTCACTGAAATGATTCACAAAACAAGTGATTCAAGCTAACTGGACAAAACACATGGAATCAGGAAGAAATATTTTATTTCCCTAGTGCACATTCGAAAGACGAGACAAATCTAAAATATCACGCTAAGTATTTCCAAGCAGACCTTGTGTTTCTGTTTGTTTGTTTGTTTTTATGCTTTTCATGTGTTTGGTTTTGCCATTTTTCTTGACTACATTAGCTTCCAGAAGGCTTCAGGGTCCTGCTGTGCTAATGCACAGTCCAGAAGTAGAAAGAGCCCTGTGCTATTGCTGCACAAGGGGCGAATGGTTCCTGCCCCAGAGAGCTCCCAGAGGAAGACTGAGGTATGTAGTAGCAAGGAAAGTAGCAGGAGTTACTTTGGTGTGGTGGAGACAAAGTCGAGACAGTGATAAAACTGAGAAAGTTAAGCAGAATTCTTGCTTTTCAATGTTTTTATGCTTAAATTTCTATGTGAGTAATTGGTATGACGACATCTGCCCTTCAAGCTCTTTGTTTGAAAATCAGTGTCTGAGATGTGCTGCTGGATGAATTCAATGCAAGGAACTGTCTTTCTTTTTTTCTTATCATATAAGCAGATATCTCAGCTTTCTGATAAAAATACTCATTTAGATGTTTAAAACAGCCTGTGAAAATTGCCTAGTATTTGATAAATGTAATGAAGTTTCCTTGGAATTCCTGTGAATAAACTAATTTGCTTGAGTATTCATGTAAAACAGTTATAAAAAGGAAACAACTACAGAATGACTATTTTATTGATATGGAAATCTGTGAAAATTCGTATTGGAACATCACTTTGTTGTTCTCCTATTTTGATTGCCTGTGGGTTTATCTAAGCAGTTGCTTTCTTAAAGGGATTTCTAGCATATTTAGTATTTAAAAACACTAGGTTGTAAAAATAATAGAGTCGTCATTCTTTGATTATAAACATCATCATAGTGTCACAGAAGCTAGCAGAGCTATTCCTTTTTCCATCAGCTGAGAATCAAATACACACATGAACCCTTGTTTATCTTGAACAATGAGAGCAGACCTGAATATTGCAGGTAAGCAGGTCCATGCTGTGCAGTTAAGCTGCATGAATCTGTTTGTATTGCTGGATCTACTTCCCATGTAACATTTCTAGTAGGCTTGAACATTCTGACACTTTTTATACAAAAATCCAGTATCAAAGTAAAATTTAATTTCCTGCTGCACTGAAGTAGTTTGCAAGGCCTTGAATTGCCTTTTATTTCTATGGAACTTCTCACAGACCTAAAAGTCTCATTTAGATTTGCTGTTTGTCATTCGTGTAGATTTAATTTAACTTGTTTCTGTAGACTATATATCTAGCACAATCCAGTTTTGATTTTTTTTTTTTTTTTTTTTTTTTTTAATATAGCAACATATTCAATGGCACTGTACAGCTTAGGTTTTAAATTAGCTTAATTAAATATAAAGGAGGAAAAAAAAAAATCTCTTGTTATATGGTAGTTAGTATCTTCTTGCCTGGTAAATTGTTACCTTGTTTTCCCTAAACCAAAAAAATGTCTCTGCTGTCTGCAGTATATATGACATGTCACTGAAAGCATAACCAGAGCACATGCCCTTTGTGCCTCCATAAGGGAGATGCTCCAAGGACCATTTCTTCTCGTTTGGTACTGAGCTCTATGAAAATACTGCTAATTATTGCTGACCCAGTCTGTGACACTATGAATTCAATCACACACTTTCAAGCATAAACTGAGCAACAAGCTAGTCCCTCGCTGTATCATTACACATCTCTTACCCTCCTCCTTGGGACACTGGGGGAGAGGATTAAAGCCATAACACATTTGGAAGGCATTGTGTGTGACCTATGAACCTTGTAGTTAATCTCTGTTGTCTGAGGAGCAATGAAAAACCTCTCATAATCTTATTTTTTTTAGCTGATATCGTTTGTGCTAACACACTATATACAATATTTTCTGCTCTTTGACACTGGAGAAAAAGGTCTATGAGGAGAAAGAGACAGAGAAGACAACAGTATTATAAAACTAATCAGTCATATAATTACAACTTCCATTGCCCAGGCAAGCATTGGGTATCATCAATAGTAAATGCTGCTAATCATTAATTTTCTTTGTCACAAGACTATATATTGGATTTTTCACTGGTCTTTCCATAGCTATTATATAAACAATACAAAGCACTCTTGTTTTCCACCCCCCGGTTTTAAAAGAGATCTACTAATTAGATAATTTGTGGCATTAGGGCGAGTCTGGGGATTTTTCATTCCTTGAAAAAAGCTCTTTTGCAATCTCTGCGTCCTTTGAGACTGTTGAGAAGGTTATTCCTTATCAAATGCTTAGAGCAGGGTTTGGGGTTTGGGTTTTTTTAAAATTTTACTATTCAATTATAATCTTCTTCTGTCTTTTCTATATTAAAATTATATTATATCCTTTTCGTTCATCATTTTCAGTGGTTGAGGTTATCATTATGCTATTGCAAAACAACATGTAATAGCATTGATTATTAAATCATGCATGAAAATATAAAGCTTACTTTGTTCTTCTTTAAAAGGTATTTTGAGACCGTGTGAGCCCTGACTGATACTCGGTAGCATTCTTTCTGATCAGACTGGTTAATTTCAGCAGGGACACCTGATGACAGAAATCAACAGAAGGTTCAAAACCTGGATTTTATAACTACAGCTGGCATTTTACTCCAAGCAAAAAATAGCTTCATATGGCTAGACTTCCCCTAGACACATTATACTGTAACATGAATGATCTTGCTCTAACTTACTGATAAAATTGATAAGCTCAAGCCTTAAACACATAATGAATTTTTCCCCACTTAATTTTAAAATTTTTTGATGGTTAGGGAATGYTTAGTGGCCCAGTTGCACTTTGTATTCAGTTGGGAAGTTTGGGTTAAATACGTCAAAGCATACACACACAGACACGTACAAACACAAAAAGCACACCTATATGTAAAATATACATTTATAGTGTGTGTATATATATGTAAACATATAGTAGCATATATTTATTTATAACATGAAGTTTCATAATGTCTTTGAGCTAGGTAGTGTATGTCTTTCACAGAGGAGTAAAGTGAAACATGTTTCATTAAGCAAATTTTTTTCAAAACTTAAAACAGATTTTGCTTGCCTCCAATTTGGGTGTCCAACATGAGATGCACCAGCTTTGATTTTTGGAATCGTCAAGAATATATAGCTTTTCTTGACTTTACATATAAAAAGGGTGCTTTCAAAAACCTACAAAAGTCAGCATGAGGGAGATAGTTTCAAGAATACAGTGACAGCTTAGTCAATGTTGGTGACTTCAGATTGTAGTGCATTAATAGTAAAACTGTGTCTTGACCTCAGATTTCTGAGGTGAAATTTTAAATGTTCCACCTACAAGAAATTTGCAGAGAGACTATTTAAGAATGTGGACTGTTGCTGATTATTCAATAAATGATTCAAATTATTTCAGGTTTTACTTGATCAAGTAATCCTCAAAGAGAATTTTAAAAAATTACTTTTTTCAAATGAATGCTTTTGACAATGAGGTCTTATTAAAATATAAATGAAAAAAACTACTTTTGTTTTACTTATTGCATTTTAATACAATAAAAGCACACAAAATTTGTGCAGTTTACTTTTCTCATTTTATCTAGTTTTGCCCAGGAATTCTGCCTTTCAGTCACCAGGGTCTTAAGATGGGGGAGTAACCTCTCCCTGGTTCCTCTCTCCTCCTTTACTTCAGCAATTGCATGCCCTATCTTCAACAGTTCTCTATTGATCTAAAAATCTCCTGACTTTAGTAGGAACAGGAATTCATAATCAAGTGCTTAATCAAGACTGTGCTTAGCACAGTCCCTAGCAAATTTCCATTAATATTCCTGTTCTTTTTGCATGAAATCATAATACAGCATGACAAGGGCTTGATGGAACCTTCTGACACTGCTACTAGTACTAGTACTGCTACCACCACCACCACCACCAAGAACCTTTATCCAAAAAATAAATTAAAAAAATGAAGATATCAATTTCATTTAAGGTAAACCTTATTCACCAGAAATATTCTCCCCTGCTTTCTCATTCCTCTGCAGCTGTTTGTGTATTCTCCAGCACTGGTCTTGGTCCAAAACTAGGACTTATTGACTTTATGGTAACACGAATTAAATGACTGGCCTTCTGTGTTAAACAACAACAAAAAGAAAATTGATTCTTCCTCACACTTCATAATACACCTTCACATTCTTTAGGAGATTTTAGTGTGGACATGGTCTTTTAGCCTCTTAAAATACATTCTTGGACAGTTAGGTTTGTGTTTGCCTAAAAATATCTATTTATTTTTTATACTGATTATCCCAGATCCCATTATGGTGTTTCTCTTAAGCAAATATATTAAGAGAGCATTAACACTCTCTGTCTCATCTCAAGGTTGTTATTTCACAAAGGGTTCTAATAGTCAAACCTCTCCAATTACAGCAAAAGTAGATGAAATGAATGGTCAGCTCTTCCATTTAAGAAATTAATTAAAAAAAAAAAAAAAATCTGAGAGTTAGACAAAGTGCCCCCCACATTCTGTTGTTTTTGGTTTTTTTACAGCTTGATTGCTCATTTATATTGTCCTTGGATTGATTTGTCATTTACTGGCAGCTGAAGTATGTTTTCAGATCTTTTGCATAGATTTAATCTTGTGATGGAAATCACATGTTTGATTGACACTAATAATCATTGTTCTTTCATGAACAGCCTTAAGCTTTTTAGCTTTAAATAAGTTTTGTTATTCTTTCAATTTATAATAAATTTAAGCGTTTTTGCATGAAAACAGACTCTACTGAAATCAATGTATTTAATAAGTTATTCTCTTGAAGCACAACAATAAAATATTTTGCATTCAATATATGGGACAAAAATGCATTTAAAATAATTCCATTATTCTCTCTCCCTCTTACAAATAAACACAACAATACAAATATGATGAATATAAATATGCACGCTGCTAGAAAATTTTCTGCTTAACATACAATACATTCTAATGTACAATATGTTATAAAATTAACCCATAATTTAAGAAAAGAAAAATCTGATAATGAAGGCAGATTTTCTTCTTAAACCAGAGGGAGTTGCAGTTCCCTGATCTTGTAAGTTACTAATAAATAAACAATTACTTTTGAAATTTTCCACATCAGCTACACAATCTGAAAATAATTACATATTTTTTCCAGGCTTGGCAGAGAAAGTCCTAATTATGACTTTGCTAGAATTTGGATACATCTTATAATAATTTGTTTTCTTGCATTTTATTATCTTTTCTATAACTCTGATGTTCTGTAACATTACTATTCATTTGCTATGGAAAGAGTAAAGGTTTCTTTATTTCCCTCTTATTGATAAATAGCCTTCTTTTTTTTTTTAATGCATCTACTTCTCAGTGATGGAATCTGAGCTGCCAGTCTGAAAGGATTCCCACAGTTACTGTGCAAGAGATCCAATATCTATGATGTCCACGCCACTGTAATTGTAAATGTAAACCCTGAAAAGTTGAACACAAGCCCTCTTACATGTGCAGTAGATTTGTTTTCACTAGAGTGAGGCCCAGGTACCCCGACTGGGTCTGTTCCTGGGTCTGCTGTGCATATGCACAGGTACGGACAACCCTGAACGCTCTTATGCCAATCCTAGCACAGGGCTGGTATAAGGGGTTTCCGAATTATTTTTCTGATAGCAGCATGCCTACAATGATGTTTATATTCTTTTCACAATCCACAATATAAAAAAAAAAAGCATGTTTCTTTGTTCTTCTGTCACAACTTTTGCTGGTTACTTATTCTGTAGCTTGAGAAACTGAAGATAAGTTTTATCATAGGCAGCTGTTACAGCATCTTTTAAACCATCTAGCTATTTGAAGACTCTCCAGTCCAAATGAACTATAAGTGTGTTTTGTGCAGCTGTGGGACACAAGCTGTACCACCTATCTGTATGGAATTAATTTTTACTTTCTATACAACCAGTGCAGAGAGGTGAAATGTAATTCTCTTAGATGTTTTCAATCGCTCTGTTTCCCTTAACCCCATAAAGTTCCTATCTACACCTGGTACAAACAACGTGAATACCTTTTAAGTGTTATGTTTGATGGCGAAGAGGAGTACCTTTTTCTCAGTAAAAGCCAGTCTTTCTGTAGACTCTGTAAGATTTTCTCCAAGCCAGGAGGTCTTTACAATGTATAAACACACACAAAAAAATTACACTATTTAATTCCAGTGTGTTAAGGTTTTTTTGCTTTTTTATCTGTCTCATCCTTAGCATTTTTAAAGTCCTCYTGTATAGCACCATTATTTGCAGGCTTACTGCAAATGGTAAAGAAGAGTTGCACACAAGCCTTTTACATTTTCTCTGTTCTTACCTATTTTTCTCTAGTTTGCTTCTCCTTCTGCCCTTATTAATGTTCACAATAAAAGGAGGCAGAATCTTCTAATTAGTTTTTGCAATATCTAACACAGTTTAATCATGTGATCTGTCGCATACCTGTGGTAGCCTGGGATTTCAAAGATGCAAACAGCTCTAAGTTCTTATTCACTACACTTGAACAAGGTGAGATTTTCTTCAATTAGACAGAAGTGAGCATGGATGGAAAACCAGACGTTGCCTGACTTATACAGACTTAACAGATTATGTGTTCTCAGTGTATCACTAAACGTTTTTTATCTGAGGCCAAAGATTTTTTTCTTTATTGCTTAATCGTTATCAGCTCCAGAGCTGAGCACTGAAGAAATGTGATACAGTAAGTGAACCAGGGCAGCTGAGATACAGGCAAAACTTGCAATTTTTACAATTCTGTTGGCTGCTGAAGCTTGAAAAGTGGACCCTGACTTTTCCTCCCTCAGATAATATCCAGAGAGCATCTCAGCACAAATTCTACAATAACACATGACTAGGTCATGCTGAACTGATGGGGGAAACTTTATTAAACAGGGAACAATTTCACCAGGTAAAACTTATCCTGAAAAGCTTAGATGTTTTTTGAAATTGCTTGGTGAATTTTGTGTGAGAAGTTTGCATGTCTATTTACCAGTCATGCTTATAATCCTGTATTCAAAAACAAATTCAGACTTCACCTTCTGCCCCAGAAAAAATAAAAAATTAGTGTCTTTTATAAATATTTTCACTAATTTTTGTGGTTTGAGGTTCAGAGAATTTATTGTTTGTGACTTGTTTATGAATAACAATACCTAGTCAGGTATTGATCAAGTATTTCTGAAAACATTTACAAATGGTAGTTCCCCTCATAAATTTAATAGAAATAAATATTTATCACAATGTGTACTAGAAGGTTATTGAATTCGCTTCATCATACGCTGACATCTTGTTTAAAAAATACTAAACAAATATCATCAGACGTGCAAATTCATATATTTCAAGTATCTTACCATAAAATGCACAGAGTGAATAATTAGAATAAACTTCTGAACAACTCCTTCAGTCTGAAAAGTATTGGCTATACTAGAAGGAAGTTTGAGCTGGTTTGTGCATGATCTGCTCACTGAAAAAGAGTGCTTGGCTTGCAACAAGCTTTTATGTAATTAATCTGGCTCTATTTGACAATGTTCTCAAGAGATTTAAGCTACATGGTCTTTTACTTAGATGTTTGTTTGCTCAAAAGTTCTTACTGCTGAACTCGTGCCATGTGAAAGGAATACAATCACCAAAGGCGTGAAAGTCATGGTAATGTGAATCTTGCCACTGAAATCTTATATGGAGGTTTTATGGTTCAGAGCCGTCTCTCCAGAAAGCTCTACTGTTACACCATACTTAGTCAGAATTTGTACGGAAACTTGCACAGGAGCCGCAGACAGGTGAATATTTATTCTGAAAATGCTATGATGTAGTAATCATCTAGAGATGCTGGTACAAATCAAAGGAAATTATATTCTAGGCTTCATAAATGCTACTTCACTGTTATTTAATTAGCATTAACTTTTGTCAACAAAAGAATTCCAGCATGTATAGATGAGCTTAACATAATTTTGAGTGTCTCTGCTCATTTTATTTAGTTAGTTATTTTTAAGGTGCATTTGATTTTGTTGAATATTCAAGTAATCTTAAAATAGATTTGACCTCCTAACAAAAGCCAAGATGCAGGTACAAGAGACTGTTCTTCTMTTTTATAGTACTGGCATTTCCCACAATGCAGTGTCAAAGAGTAAGAGCCAGACTCCTGTAAAGACAGAATTATTTTGAGTTCCATGAGCTTGCATTATTTGGTTACTTCTGAATAACATTCCAAAAAACTTACTGAAATATTAATTTGAGCGAATAGTACGGGTAAGATTTTTTAGAAGGCAAAACTCTACATTCCTACATCCACATCTTAAAGCTTGTGGCAGAGCTCCAATGTTAAAAAAAAAAAAAAAAAAAAAAAAAAAAAAAAAAAAAAAAAAAATCATAGATGCAGAAGTGGATACAGGGTTGGGTTACAGAGGAGGAATTTAAAAATATTGCCTGGGGGTGTAGGGATGGTGTTAGGAAAACCAGAGCTCAGCTAAGCTTAACGCTTGCCAAGGGACTTAAAGGCAACAAAAAGAGCTCCTACTGCCACAGTAATAGTAACAGGCTGAAGAAAAACGCGTGGACGTTGCTGAATGAGATGGGCTGGGAGGTGATTTAGTAGCAATGGACGCAGATAAAGCTGAGATCACAGAAAAGCTGAGGTACTCGAGGCCTTCTTTGCATCGGCCTTCGCTAGCAAGGTGTCCCAGGCCTCTGTGCTTAGAGATAGGGTTCATGGAGAAGGTGACTACCAGTGGTGACTGAGGATTGAGCCAGGGACTGCTTGCAGAAATGTCACCTCTACAAGTCCATGTCACCTTTCCAAAACAAAGGCACACATTTAGGTACAAAATTTTCTTAGTTTTTTCACCATACTCTAAATCAAAACGAATCCCTGAAATGCCAAGTTGGTCTTTTTTCCTTTCCCTTTGCGTCCTCCCCCAACCTCTTTTATTTGTTCTATATATTTATTCAATTTTTTAGTATCTCTTGATACATCTTAAATACTGGGAGATAAAAAACTCTAAATTATAGTCTTGTTTAGACACACCGCTTCAGGCAGAAGTGCAAAATGAGTCAGGGAAAAGGGTGTAAATTAACGAAAATTAAGTGCCCTGCTAATTTCAGGTGAAAGTGAACACCTGTGAAAGGAAGGAGCTTCTGCACTGATGCAGATCCCCGGGTACAAGGGGATAAAGAGGAATGGCTCATCAGCCTCTTTGCTGCTGCTGCTACTACTTGTGTAGCGGCAGCTCTGCGTGTGCTGTCTGCTGCTGGAGGTAAAAGGTCAGTTTCAGGTTCTGCATAGATGGGCTACAATAATTTTTGCTTATTGAAGTTAAATTTGTCATATAACTGGATGTTTCTAAGCTACCATTCAAATTGTCTTACTTAGTTATCTCACCACCTTTGATGACAGTCTTCTGTTTTGGGTTTTTTTAAGCAGAAATGGAAAATAATGCAAATGTAATCACTTTAAATAAAGACAAATCAAGATTTAAACTCTTGGTTTTGGGTTTCTAACACTTCACTTCCTTAATTCATTGTATCTCAAAATATATATTTGGAAATATATGTATATTTACCTTACTACTAATACTTTTTTTTTCCTTCTTTTTAGAATATTACAAGCAATGAATGCTACATCAGCTGGTATATTTAAGCATGTTGCTTGCTTATTGATGAAATTAAGACTATAATCACAAGGTTGTAACATAAGCTTATAGAAAGAAGATTTAAAAAAAAAAAAAATTAAAAGGCTATCTTCATAGTCTTATTTACATGTAGGAGTACTCAAAAAGTGCAGGGCTAAATTCACCTAGGATTCCTAGTACTATGTCAAGCAGTAAGGACCACTACTGGGTATTGCGTGTTTTCTGAAGATTTGAACAGCATGTTGGTATCACAGTCTCTGGTGTTCTGACAGGTTACAAAGAAATTAAAAACTGTACTTTTTTTTTTCTCCTTCCTGCTTGCTGCCTTCTTCTTAAAAATCTTCCTCACAGAACTTAGCCCTTGCAGATATCAGATTTTGCAGTGATTCCTGGTGCACGTTAGCCTGATGGAAACTTACATCATCCAATGCTGCAATTGAATTTGTAACCTCCATATAAGTGAGCTTTGGATTTATTAGCCAGGTCTGATAAACTTTTCAACAGCACAATATTAAATAAAAAAGATCTATTCTAATAAAATAAAAGTTTAGCTCTTGATTAGGAAGTTGGAAACAAGTTTTTAAAATTTGAAAAAAAAAAACAACAACAACAACACATGTTTATGCTTTGCATAGCATGTGGTTTCTAAGCTGTCATTTAAAACCTCTGAAGTATCAAATAGTCATTTTGACTTGAAGGGAATTACAGTCACTGTTTTCTTACTACCTGAAAGGCATTGGTGAACAATACATCTTTTGTTTAGGGGAAGTATTACAGTTGCGTTGTAATTTTGTTATTCTGATTTATTTTGAGAGACTTGTAACTTCTAGTGTTACTTTCCAATTAGTAGGTGGACACATCTCAACGGTGGGGGGAAAATTAAAGAAATTTTCTTGTTTCATTTGTCCTTTAACTACATTTCTTAATTAAGTGAAAAATCAATAAATAATAAGATCCTGCTGTTCAACAGTGCAACAGTTCCTGTGTAGTAGTACTGGAAACCACTACTTTTTATTTTCTTCATGGAGGGGGAACCAAACAACAAACCTTGTATTGCCTTTAAAAAATACAATTACCTTCTGTGGTGGTTTTTTGGTGTGTGTGTNTTTTTTTTTTTTTTTTTTAAGATTAAACTCTTTAAAGAAATATATTTGAAAAAGTCTCTAAACATTCAATACTAGTGAAAAAATGTAAATTTTATGGATGTAGAGTTTATTGAATATTCTACCATACTTTACTTTAATAAGTACTTTGCTGGTAATACATCAAGGAATATATAATGCACTTTACAGCTCAGCATGAATTTTCAACTTAATGACTTTCCTCTGGTTATGAGACCAGAAATGGTCTCAAAATGATTTGTTTAGGAACACAGTAATTCCTTCGGTTTTAGCTCACTTTTGAGTTACTATAGGGGACTGAAGCATTATGAGACGCTTCAATTAAATATGTAAGATGAGGCTGAATAGTCCTCATGCTGTTTCCAGGTTATTCAGATGCCTTTACCATGTAAGGCTTTTTATTTGGGTTATTTTCACAACATAAATATAACTCTAGCACGTTACAACTGCTTTTCCTTGAACAACAACCTACATATTCAGTTAGATAACCTTCTGCAGAAACTCATGTGAAATGAGAGAGAAGGAAGAGTCTGCAGAGCATATCTAACTCCTGAACACATACAAAGTACTGGAGCTCAGTTCAGCACCAATGAAAATCTAAATTACATCCACTTGAAAAGCTTACAGCACTGCTTATTCAATCAATTTCTAAGATATAAAGCTACCTGCAGCCTCAAAGGGATCTTGTCACCCCTTTAAAATGAGTACAGGGATGGAAGGGATGTTTGGTATACCACCTCTGAGGAGTCCCTCACCACTGTCCAAACTTCCATTGGGTGCCACCAGTAGATCTGTCCATTCTTCTGGCAGCTTGGCAAACTGGGGCTTATGACATATTAAATGTGCTGCAGCAGTCCCTAGATGAGCTCATGAGAGACTTGGGTTCCACTGCGGGGTGGGGGGGGGAAGCAATTCTGYATCCAGCTTTCAGTGGACATTCAAATATGAGATTGTCTCAGAAGTAGCGTGACTGAACTTTGCTTTCTGTACTTCTATTTGTTTTAAACAGACTGAATGCTGTGCTTCCTGGCAGAGAAAGCAGGAGAACTAAATTCAATATAGAAAGGACTATGTAAATGGGAGATGTTCCACTAAGCCCAGTTTCAGTGGTAATTCTGATTTTAAAGACGTAGCTAAGTCTGACTTGTTAATTTAAACATCCACCAGTAACGGGATGTCCTTACCTTGGCCTGAGCCAGGTGGGAAGCATTTGCAAACCCCAACCTTGCAGTTAGGAGTCACTCCTGYTGCTGCATGCAGAACTCCCTGCAGAGGGGGTCTGAAGAACACAGTGTGTTTTATGGGGTCCTCCTGAGACTGTCCRCAGGAGGACCCACTGTTAAGCACTTGGAGCTTTCTTGCTGAAGGTATTAAGTATGTGCAGTGACCACGATCTATCAACTTCTTACATGGAAAGGTGTTAGTCAGAACAGTCTTAAGTATATCAGGAACTGGGTATAATTGAGAGATCTGCTTTTAGAAGTACATACCTAAGAGGAAACAAAAATTCTTTTGAGAATTTGTGGTTCAGGTTTTGTTCATTTTGTCTTTTGACTCTAGCCTCTTTTTTGCATGCTTTACATAGTTATCAGTTCTCATTTTCTCATAGTAGTAGCTGTCAAATTTTTGTCGCTAACTTTCTTACTATATATTTAAAAAGTGAGATGATTGATAGTTTAAAATAGAGGTTGCTTTCCTGCGGATGGCAGCAGGAGCAATCCTGTGTCATCAGTACATGCGGATTCTCTCTGAACATGCTTAATGGTTTCTCTGACACTATTGTCATGAATTTCATAGACTGATCTAGCCTTCCAAGTTTGCCAAAAATGAGGCAATTAAAATGGTCTTATGAACGACTGGGATAAGCTTTCAGAGTCTGGAGCATTCGTGGCCTAGAAACCAGGGAGATGAGTTATTAATGAAATGAATCATTAGATAATAGTCCCCCACGAATTTTAAATGGAGTTTTCTGAAGTTCTCACGGGTAATAGGATGTGAAGTGACTTGTATTGACTTATCACAAAAAATGCAAGGTGCTTTAGTAGAGAATTAGCTTAATAAGAAAATTAAATTTCTAAATACACCTCTCCAGAGTTAGTTTGCATTAGCATTCCAGTTTAATTTCTCTTCCCACATTTGATGTTGCTCTACAAAGCTGACACGCTTACCATCATGACACTCTTCTCATCATCAAGTTCCAGTCTGGGTAGTGGTGCTGTATTTCACCAAAGTAAATTTCCCCTCAGCTTTCAAGTGGGGACTAAGCATTGCTTATCTTAGTTCAATTACAGCAATTACTGAAATAAGTGGGCTGACTCCTGAGGCTTCTAATTTCACCTTTGCATAGGCAAAGTCTTAAAGAAGTCTCAAACACAAACGAAAAGAATCAGGATGTGGCCCAGAGGATCCGTCCTCAGGAGAAAAATAAGCAGGATTTAACTCTTGCTATAAAATTCATCTTCACTTCTCTTGCCTGGCAGGTAGCATTGCTGTTTGTTGATAACATTCATATTTCATGTGACGCAACAATTTCAGAATATTATAGGTAACAGATTACAATACTTGATGCTGAAGGTTTATTATTAGTAATAAGTCAATGCAAAATTTAGTTCATACTGTTAAAGAACTGTACTACAGAGATGCTTTAGAGGAAGAACGAATGAATGTGTCCGTACTGTATTCTGAAAACTTAGGCTTTTTTTGGTAGCATATACTCCTTTCATTTCCACTGAATTTTGCCATCATATTGCACAGTATCCCTTAGGAATATTTTTCCTGCTCCTTTCAAAGAGTGTGCATGATAAATAGCATAGTACTGTATAATGAAGAAAGTTTTCTCAAAGAAAATGTTCACACTGATTTTCTTTTTTGTTCAGTTTCTTCTTATAGGACTCTTTTTTTGAGGCAAAGTAAAGTTATGCTCTGTAGCCAATAAGGCAGTGCATATTAAATGAATAAGCATATAAAGTCTTTATCTAGAGAACTGCATTGTTCTAACCTGTGCATATTGCTTTATGTTTCAATTTCCTAATTCAGCTTTGGTTTCTACAGTGTCTTTCATACTGGAGATGAATGAATGATTTAAAAAGGCTAAGTGAATAATTTGTTGATGGAAAAAGTTATTTTGAGGATTTATGGAATATCATTGGATTTTACATCTTAGCTAAATCTTATGAGAATAAATGTAGTTTGTGATCACAGGTAATTACAGAAACCAGCAGAACACCAGAAACTGCCATTTGCCCTCTCAGCCCTGAGAATCAAAATTGCCAACTCAAGGCACTGTACAAAAAATGGTTTTGCTGATGAATTTGAACAGAACTACAGCAGAGTCCTGCAGCCAGTTAGGTTAATCAGAAAAAATGTTACTACCTTTTTCCCCAAGGATGCCATTAATTTAACACTGGCAAGCTATCATTAGTGCTGTGTGAAATGACTAATTTTCCCTCAGGAGGTGCTCACACAAGAGGCAAGGGGTTTTCYGTAAGTGTTCACAAGCCTGTGTGAATCATAGGTGAGACTTCTGCTGCAAGTGTTAGGAAAAAGCTGCATATGGATTGTTGCTTTTTCTTTCAGTGTTGTAACCTTTAAAACACTTCATGCAGTATCAGAATTAAACCTTCAAGACTAACTTGAAAGAAACCATCAAACAACTTTACATCTCCAAAAATGCTTGCTCTTTCTTGTTCAGCTCCTACTTGCACCTGTGTAACACTACCTCTCAGAAGACCCTATGTCTCTTTCATCATCCTGCTCAAGTTGAGGACAACGTTTTTTTGTTTTTGTTTTTGTTTTTTTTTAAAGCAAAACAAAACCCAAAAACCAAAGATGAGGTGATTTTTTTTCACTAGAAGGTAGAACTCTGTGTCCAAAGAATAAACTTCTGATTCCTGTTTTTCAGCATTATTATATTGCTGTTTTTCCACATATTGTATACAGAGTACATGCATACACAAAAGTTGGAGTTTTTTTAAGGATTCATCACAATAGGAATTCAAGTGCTGCAGCTGAATTAGTAGACTAATGCCACTGGAGCAATCCAGAAATGATTCAAGGCACTTATTTGCAGAGGAAGGTCAAAAGAATCCAACACTAACTTCTTTTTTAAAAAAGAAAAAAATCAAACAAACAAAACCAAGCCACACAACTCACTTTGGATATCAACAGCAAATACTTGGAGAGGGGAAAAAAAAAACCCCTGTGGTCTAAAATGAGATCAATTGCCTGAAAACATCTAGGATTAACTCTTTACCCATTGTAATCAACATGGTTTGTTGAAATTAAGATGGTAGTTATACAGCCTTTTATTGGCAAAGTGGCTTGTAACAGGACAAAAACCTGAACAGGGAGAAAAAGAGATCTGAAAGGTCTATTCTTTTTTTTTTTTTTTTGGGGGGGGTGGGGCAGGGGCTGTGTTTGCCTTTTTGTGTTGGTTTGGGGGTTTTTTGTGAAGTTTTGCTCTGAGATGGCTTTGCAGCATTCTTCTGTTCTGTCTGCAGGGGGAGAATAAAATAAAAATTCTGTCTTTCAGTGCAAAGGGCATGCGGTAATGATTTGTGTGCACACTGTTGGATGTTAGCAGGACCATGTTTGCCTTATCTTGCTACTTTTCTATAACATGTAGCAGTAAAAACAGCCATTGTGCTCTCAGTCTCCAAATTATCTGACACTATTGTTGAGAAACGGATTGGCTTATAAACTTGAGCGATTTCATTCTTTGTCAGGAGACTTGGCTTTGTGACATTGGGGAAGTTATTTCAACTTCTTATTCCTCTTGATCTCTTCCCTAATATATTTTAAAGGGGAGCTATTATCTGTATGTTCAATATTTAAGCCAAATGGCTCCTGGACAATAACTGTATCTTCACAGAATGTAGGTATAAGAAGTAAAAAATAATACTTAAATTCATATATCTTCGTCTTCCCTAGCTCTTGCATATTTAACTTACATCGACAAACTATGTCCTTTTATGCATGCTGCTGCAGCCCAACCCCTCGATCCCTGCAAAGCCCTCTTTAAGTGTAGGTAAGTTACTTCTGCCTCCTCTTTGTCCTGTAGCAATTCCTACAAAATTTTGTCTTTCCTAGAGATGATGACTGGATCAGCTCCTCTCTTTTCAGCTGTCAGCACATTAGCTCCTTAGCTGAGCAAGGAGGGTTTTGTGGTGTTTCATTTCCTCTGCCTACAGGTCTTCTTGAAGACATTGCCACGATGCCACTCTGCCTTGGGGCTGGCGAATGAGTGATGTCCCTAAGCTAATACAGCATCACCTCACCTTACTAAAAGTGTGGATTTTCAAATCTGGTAGTAATACATGTATGGCTACATGGTTTCTGGTATGATCTGGTGGGGTTGCTGTGGGGGATGTTGTTGTTGTTGTTCTGGGTTTTTATCTCTTCATCTTACCCTTTTTGTCCTGTAAAGCTTGCCCAATCTGCTCGTAATGGTCTCTTCACACAAAAACAACTGCAGAAGAATGAAAAGGGTCACAACATAAACTGGTGAAATACTGTCAAAAAGTGCATCACAGTATTTGAAGACCTTTAGTAGCCCTGATGCTGTGCTCCCAAGACATAATTCCGCTTCGCACTCAAGTCCTGTTAAACGCCTTCTAAAGTTTCAGTGTGGGTAGATGACATTGTGAACCAGGGACTGGAAATCCACCCCATGCTGATGGAGTTATAAAAATAATAACAAAATATTAAGGAAAATCTAGATTACATCCAACTCTGCTTGAAAGGACAAGAGTAACACTTTCAGTGAGAGACTGCCAACATCAGAACAATGAGGGAAATAAAGCACTGTACAGCATGAACACAACTGGAGTTGGTGGGAGTTTTGCGAGTGATATCTGTAGAGCCAGGATGTACATCTAATGTAAGGCATGCTCTGATGATCATAAAAACAGTTTAGATATTCTTTAATTCCCCCTAACACATGCTGAACTCAGTAATGCTTCCTGAAAAGACTAGTGACACAAATTAATATTAATTTAACTAGCTGTTTTTCAATGCAATACTCCAAAATTATCACTAATGACAATATTAATCAAATCTAAAAAAAACACCAAACAAAAACCCAACTAACCAACCAACCAAAACAAAACCAAAAAAAAACCAACCCCAAACAAACTAACCAAAAAAACAACAAAAAAACCCCCAAAAAACCCAAACAAAAAAAAAAAAACCTAAAATATTCCCTTGGGCTTCAGGTTAGCACTGAAAAGTTGTTTTACACAACCTTTTAATTTTCTAATTTTTAATAGTATTTGACATTTATATTGCATTTCAGTTCTTCTGTCCATACAGTTTTGTTGCTTCTATAAAGGTGTAACTTCAAACCATTTGATTAAGTTATTTTTTGTGAACAAAAATAACAAGGATAACTACAGAAATCGGACAGAAGTAGTAATTACATTATTAATTTAAAGAGATTTTTTCTCACTCCCGCTAAGTTCATAAAATTATAAAGTAACCTCCTACTGTTAAATACAGTGTGAAAGAAACCACATGTATATAACTGAATAATTGTAAGTACATTTTTAATTCACTGAATTATCTTTTCAAAGGGCAGCTTATTAAACAACCATCTTTATTTTAATTTTTTTCCCCAAAAATATTTATATATATATATATATAAACAATTGACTAGTATCTACCTTATTTTCCTTAAACTGCCTAAGTTCAGCATGTTGAATAGAAACACTTTTGTCTTTTTACATGTGAATACACATGACATGGAATATGCAGTTGTAAGAGCTGTGATCAGCATGAAGTAATTTTTTTTTTTTTTTTTAAATCTCATTTCTATGGAATTACATGAAGATAAAATATTTCACATAATTCTGTCCCCATCTAATTTTACTTAAAGTTCATAAAAACAACTGCAAAACTACACCAGGACTATCCAATGACAACTTTGAATAATTAAGATTTTGCAGATTCTGAGTTTCAGGTTTTCAGCACCAAAGGATGGATTGTTGGCATTTCTCCTGACAAATTTATTCCACATCTAGTAGCAGTGCTGGACCATTTAATGTGGATACGACACTCCTGAGAAAGTGGCAAAACTGAGTTTAACAAAGTTTCAGAAACTTTGGATAGGGAATTATGAATCCTTTAAAATCTTGTCAAAGTGCTTCTAGCAAATCCAGGCTCTGCTTTTGCCAGGATAACAGAGGTGGAATTTTTTCTACTGTCAGATACAAACCATTAGAAGAAAGCACAGATATTATTTAAACTAATTTACAGTAAGAGGCAACCCCCCCCGGAATTTCTCAAATGAAATGAGTTCCATTTGTAAGTTTGCTTTGAGTAATTTAATATTATTCAAGTCTTTTGGATATTGTTATTCAAGTCACTCCTTATGTTCCTTGCATACCTTTCTCTAGAGCGACAGCTGCTTCTTGCAACTGTGTGTGTGAATTTTATTTTTTCATGAAAAGAATCCAGGATGAAACAGCAAACCTTTTGATTAAAGCCCTGTTTAGCATAGTGAAAGAGAAAGGGCACATGTGAGAGCTGATTACCAACAGACTGAGGGCTCATAAAGCTGTAGAAAGCAAGCCTGGGGAGAGAGTGGAGATCACTTGCTCTTTCCTCTGGTACATGCAGAAAGCTGAGGGGAATGGGAGTCCCCCATTTGGAGAGACTTAGGACCTGAGGAGCCCGTGCACAACCCAGTCCTGGGGGTGGCTGGTCTGGTCTCTCTCAGCACTGTATGGTCACAGACAGGGGTGTGCTGCTGCCTGTGTGCAGCCCTTCTCTAAGGAGGGAAGATGCTGGAGCTGTGCTGCTCCAGCCCCTTCCCCTGGCTCCCACCTCCACCTCCCTGCTGCCCCACAGTGAGTGGGGCAGGGGGAGGGGGAAACCTGCCTCCTGCCTGCCCCCAGTGCGATTCCCACAGGTGGCCCCAGGTCCCAGCAGCTCCAAAGGATCACACTGATGATTAGTGCCCACAGGGACCATGCTACTGGGTCTCATGAGATCAGGACAATGTCCATTTTCTTTCACCTAGCTGGAAACAAAAATATTTTGATACTTATTTTCTTTAATTGGAAATATATTTTTATATGCAAGAACCCCACTGCGATGGAAGGTTGCCCTTTGGATGGTTTCAACTTCTAAACCATATTTACCATAGGTCTTGTGGAAAGAGATTACATCCATCAAGTTAGTCGGTGTGCATTTGATCAAAGCTGAGTGGTAGATTACGTGGTGGATCATTTATACCAGTGGAAACAGCAAAGAACATTGAGATAATAGAAGACTGGATTTTTAAAATCATGCTGCTCTTTCCTGTGACAATATGGCTTCCTGTTTTGTAGTGATAGTTCCTACATTATTTCCATTTTAGGAGACTTAAACCAATGTAGACAATTTCTGTATGTTAAGAGATACTGTTAATAAAGGATCCTAGAAGCTGGGTCAGCGTGTATTTAAATAATTAAAATAACTCTATAATTACGTTTAATGAGAGAGATTGCTAAATATCTTTGTTCTATAGACCTTTTGTCATTTATCTTGAAAATACAAATTGACTCCCAGGATACAGTATTGAAAGTTAAGCACATCTGGGGACCAAACTGAAAGGCTTAGGCTTCTTTGTTTAAAATGATTCTTCAGAAACCAACAAAAGCATTGCTAAATCAAGTCATAGATCAGCAATGACATCTCTTTCTGTATTTTTAGCATTGTAGATGGCACTGATAACCATGCAAAATGTGAAATTGCATGGTGTATCCATTGCATGTAATAGTTAATCTGATTCATTATCTTGCTGCATTGTGAACCCCACAAATTTTGCATACTAAGATAATACTGGAATTCTAGTAAAGGTTTTTTTTTCCTCAGGGAGGATGATACTGTGGGCAACTATGCATTAAAAAGTTTATCATAAACAGACTAACTGCCTGTGAAATATTACTGAGAGCATACTAAACAAATTGGGTATTGTATAGGTACTACCTTGTGAAAACCTTGGCGCTAATGTCATCTGATAAATGCCCCCACAGTTTGCTGATTTCCAGTCACAGGCAATGAAAGCGCACTGCTTGGTTCAGAGACAAACACTGCAGACCCAACAATATTTTATCTTAATTTAAACCTTAATCCATTTAAATAGAATCTGCACTGTAATAGTAGCATTAAATCACAGAAACGGGAATAGTGTTAACAGCAGGACATTATCTTTTATTGAGGGCAAGCAGCAGGGTTGCTGCTAATGAGGACATCATCAATTTATCAGTTAAAGGTCAATCTAAAAGGATTTCTGCCCTCTGCCCATCCCCCGCCCCCCATGTTTTTTGCTCTATACGATCGCTGTCTGGACCCTGAATCATTTTTATCAATCACTTTGTGCTATGACAGGAGACATCTTAATGCAATGTCTGCATAATGTTTACAAGAAGTACAGATTTGCCTAACTGGGAAATTCTGCTCTTCTCCTCTTCTCATCATTTACCAAGTTGCTAAAATATTTCCTGCTACCTTTCCATTTCAAATGTTAGTTTAATATTTTTCTGTCTTGCCATTTTTCCTTAAGCTGCTGGTCGCTTTTAAATCTTGACACGAAAGACATCTTTGATGGTATGAATTTCTTGGTGACTGATATGTTTTACTGGAGTAAGTCTTGCAAAAGGATTCAGTATCCTTCACGTATTATGTGGCTATCAAAGACAAGAGCTTCTTAATTCAATATGGAAAATTACTGGTGCATATCTTCAAAAGGCTTCTTGATTGCAAAAATATGAAATAAATAAGATATAATACATTGCTTACAGTGGTATTTTAAAGATTAGAGCAACTGAATCACAACTTATTCCACAGTAAAATCAAATTTAGATTTTATCATAAGAATTTAATTATTTTTCCCCCTCTCAAGCTTGTGCCATGTATTAGCTACAACATGGCAACCAGAAAGCAATTTTATATTTCTTTAGTGGAGCTGTCAAACTCACATGATCCCTTTTCACAGCTCATGCTGTCTGGTGTGGTTTTGCACTTGCCAAGGAATGAGACCTTGAGAATCAACTAAAAGAAACAGTATGCTTTCTTGTACCTAATTGGGAAAATGTTGTTCTGTTTGAAGTTGCAAACCAGCTAGTTACTTGTAATTTCATTATCTCTGGACATAAGGCACTTGGTAATGGTGATACTTTTGCTTTTCCTAGTTTTGTAATTTGTTTTAATCCATTAGAAGCTTAAGTATTCATATTGATTCTTGTCACACTTTTTTTTCCCCTCTGTAATTTCACCATATATGGATTTGTAGTTTAGAGACAGCAATTTAAAAACCCTGACAAGAAGACTGCAAGTTATTTTACTCTTCCCACCAATTCAAAACGTTCTTTGGTCTAAACAGGCCTTTTTTAATGTAGAAAGAATGTTTAATGTTTCTGCACAGAAAATCTGAAATGCAAGAAATCCAGTAGTTAGGACTGTAGCTTTAAAGTAAGGCCATACTTGCACGCAGACTTGCACTGTTTTAATGTTACGATTACTGTGATTGTACCCGGGAGTCCCTCTCAATGACAGCACCCCCATTATGCCAGATTGTGTACAAGATCCGAGCTACAAGTTTCAACCGAGACGGGAGTTTGTGCAAGAAATGTGGCAAACAGACACGGGGTGACAGACAGGCAACTAGCAGGAAACAAAAAGACAACAGTGATCATCATGATAAACGTTAGTCTCAGCACGTGTTGTTAAATTATTAGGTTTTTAAACTAATTTACTTAGTGCATAGTCTTAAACAGGTTAAAAATGGATGATATATTGATTTTGCTTAATCTTGTGAGGAATCAATTTAACCTAGGCTGATGTTTCAGGTTTAAAACAATTTAAGAGTGTCTACACAGGAGTTTTGCACCACTTTAACTAAATTAATCCTGAACCAATTTAATTTGGGCTGGTATAATGTTTTGGACAGGCAACACTGTATAAAATACTTAAAAGTAAGAAAAAAGTGGTTCTAATCCCAAATTAATGATCAGACTCTGCCTCCAGTTACTTGAATGTCATGCTCCATTAAAATTAGTAGGATTACACCACATCTGGGAAAACAGACTTCAGCCAAAGCTTTGCCTTATTGAAAACCACTGCGTTTTTGAGATGTGACTTCATCAGATGACAGGTGATGAGTGAAAACTTTGGTTTTTTACATGTAGATAGATCTTCAATTTAATGCTCCCAGGCTTCTAGGTGGGTATTGGTAAATTCCACAGGATGGGGGAGGGGGATGGGGGGGGGTGGGGTGGGGTGGGAAATGACAGGCTATGTGTTTACACTCTGATTTGGGCTGCTTCTTGGCTCTTCTTTTAATCTTTAGGTAGATAATCTATTTTGTTTCTCAAAAGTACTACAGTGATCCTGAATCTGCCTTGCTTCTATCATCTCTTCTGAAGAATGTGTACATGCACAGACAGTTCTTACACAACCTCTGCCTTAGGTCCAGCTTGCGTGCTGTCTCATTGACTTGATGCAGCTCTGAGGTAACAAGTCAGCACTGTGTGTTGTACCATTCAGTGAGCATCGCCCTCCTGGGACACATTCATTGAAGCTTGGTCCCAATTTCTTTCAGAAGAGAGACCTATGGTCTAAGCATATCCCAGCTTATTCCAGCTTAGAACCGAGTCCTTCAAATTCTCTGTTATTTCTTTCTAGCTGCAAAAGAGTAAAGGGCAACTTTACTTTCTTGCTCCTGCCTAAGGGTAGGCCATTTCACAGTAGTCTGGTGTCTAATCTTAAAAGACGTATACATGTAGCTAGGTCGATAGCACCTTTCAGGAGCTTTGGCACTGGAAAATAATGTGATACCTTAATGCTGAATTTGTTCTCAGACATACTCACGCCCATGTAAGAATGCATAGTTGGATATATGCCTTGCACAAATGCAGGACTCCAACATCTTAAATATATTGATGGTATTGTAGAAACTGCATATAGAGGATTCATGTTTTTTTGTTTGGGKTTTTTTTTTTTCCTTTTGTGCAAGGCCAGGAGCACAAGTGCTGCTTGATAAATCTTAACGATAATAAAGATCAATACACATGAGTATATTTATTGCTGTTTGTAAACACAAAATATAAAATGCTATCTCAACTGCTGTAAAAAGTGTTGATGAGGCCCATTTAATTCATGGATATTGCTGATATTTTAATTCAGTGGTAGCATTGGGATGAAAGAAACATATATCTCTTTGAATTTACGTTTGCAGCAAAATGAGAGCTGCTAGATATATGGTTTAAGAGCAAGTTTGCTGCTAGTTTACAATAGCAGAATCCTACTTTCACTTGATTCATAATGAGAAAAGCCTCCATTTAAAAATTCAGTCCTGTAGTTTATAGTTTGTCACAAATGCCAGAAAAATAATGTTGCAGATAAAATTGTGTGCCAGTGTCCCTATAGGCACAACATTACAGAATAAATATGAGTGTAGCAGGCTTGGTTTTAACTTAACAGTTTTAGAAAATTTACTGTGGCAGGTCCAGTTGGGGATATTTCTCATCTGAACCACCCAAAAACTGAAAAGGGCAAAAAGTCATAGATACTGGGGTCAGAAGGATGAGTTTCCTTTTAGACTCCTTCTCAGCTCCCCCCCCCAAAAAAGGTATTTTCTTTGTTAAGAAACAACTGAAATGACTTGAAATCACATCATTACAGCAGTCTTTTTTTTTTTTTCCTCAGATATGTTTCCATATCTGGAAACCAAGTGTCATGCATCTTCTCAAATTGATGAAATGGAGGACAACTTAAATCTTACCTTTAAAAAATAAAGGTCCAGTGAGAGGGAGAGATGAAGTTGCTGAAGTATTAGCAAATAGTTTAAACTTTCCAAGCTGCTTTAGAGGCACCCAAATGTTAAACCATATGGGCAAAATTCTACTGTCAAAATCACACATGGTACTTTCTGAAAATTAATTTAAAGTAAATATGTTATGGGCCAGAATGTCTAATTGATGCTCTATGGGCTTTTTTCCATGTTCTAAAACRTGCTTTGCTCCAGATCTCCATGCTTGCTGCAGATGGTCAAGCTTCAAAAGGGTCTTGGTTTGGCCAACAAGTGGCTTGTCAACCACAATTTACTTTCTCCTTGCCTGAAGTGGCATGAAATTCACCTCTGAAGTGAGCTCTTTCTGACTACCATGTAAACATATTTCACTTACTTGTATTGTTTCTTTTTTTTTTGATGCATCACATAGTGAGCTGATGCATCTGAATTTGTCATGGGGGAAATTTGTGTAGTTATTGATGATGATACAAACTGAGTGTAAAATTACTTTTGCAAGTTTGAGCTGGCATAAACAAGGACAGAAACTTCATCAGTGAACCAGATTCCTGGTTTGAGGCAGTGGGACTGSGCTTGAGTTACTAGGCCTCTGCCTTCACCTTACCAGCTATGCTGGCCTCTTCAATGAATAAAAGAAGTAATTTTAATCCCGTTTTCCCACAGCCGGACGAGGGTGGTTCACAGAAGGTGATTTCCAATACTTACAGGCCCTAGTTTGAGATTTTTAGAAACATACCTAACTTTCTCAGGGACCTTATGTGTGTCACATTCAGCACCAATAAGAACATCTTTTTGGTTTATTGCGTTTGGTCTCCCATTATTTTATAGCTCTGTTTGTTGTACTAATAACTATAGCTTACAGTTTGTCAGATTTTACACCCTTTTTCGTTATTTAGTTAGTTGTATGTTCTGTTCTTATCAAATACCAGTTGCTGTTGTGAAACAGTTGGGGCCAGGCCATAAAAGAAGTCGAAGCAGCAATGTTCCATGCTCCTGAACTAAATTTCATGTATCTATTTTCACAAAGTTTCTTCAGCCCTAAGTCAGGAAACCCCAGGACTAGGCAAATAAGCCATTGGGTGGCAGCTGAACTCAGACACTGGAAAAAGAATTCCAACATAGTTTAATACAAATAGAATTTACCTCTCCTTCCTCTTCCCACTTCCCTGAAATGAAAGCCTGAAAAATTTTTCTTGTGCATAGAAAAGACTAATTTTAGACTTTTGGGGAAAAAAACACCTATTATTTTCCTTTCCCTTCCCTCCCCCTGAAATCTGAAGCTCCAGAAGGAGACAAAAAGACCTGCGGCCTCTCCGTCTTATTTTGGGATTGCCCTCTGACATCCAGCCCTGGAAGTGAAACTAGCTTCCACCCTCTGCCGGAGGGGTTTTAAACCTGCCCCTACTTCCACCCCTGCCTGGGGGTGCTCCCCTGGCCACTGACATCCCAGCTACTCTCCTCCAGCCACCATAAATTTCTCTAGCTGACACTGTTTTGTTCTGTAGCATGAATGTTCACAGGGAACGTAAACTAGAATCCCCTGTAACTTGTAACTTGCTTCTCAAGTGAATATCCTACTCACTGGAGTAAGTGATGTTGGASTAAATTATACAGCATGAAACAGTTCCAGCTGGGGACTGTGCAGGGTGCCAGTTTCAGCATTCTGTTTAAAGGTAAAACCCTTTTCCTTGGGTATAGACTTCATTCCCTTAGATTAACGGTATCATTCCACTGTCTTTTGGAGAAGGATACTCATTTTAGGCAAGCTTCATCTCTCTGCAGCTTTACATCCTGCACATAATACATTAGAAAAGGACAATTAAAAAAGCTAGCATACTAGATGAAAGGGTTGCTCTCTGCCCTCCTTTCCAATACAAGAATGCACAGTAAAGGTATTTTCCTGGAAACTGAATATATGAGTTTAATCTACTGAGGGAAAAGAAGGAATGGAATTGATATTTTCCATATTTCTCTACTGAATTTCAATGTGCTAATGCATTATCTGATCCATTCCAAACACATCAGGGTTATAGCTCATGTGCAAGCCATCTGTGTGATACATGTGCAATTTGTTCATAGCTTCCCAGATGTATTAGAGCCACTGCACAAGAGCTGAAGCTTAGGGAATAGATCTGCACTTGCACATCCATATGATCTTTACATGCCTGTTGAGTATTTGACTGAGATTTCTGGAATTAATTCAATCAGGGTTACAGCCTGTATAGAATCCCATAGGAAAAGACAAAGGCTGGAACTCAGATAAAACTTTCCAAAGATAAAATCCCCAAGCAAAAAAAGCCCAGGAAAAAAAACAAACAAAAAACCAAATCTGCTGACCTTGTTGCTTGAGCAAATTTGCACCTAGTAGCCTGGCTTCTCAGAGTCCAGTTGGTACTCCCTGACCGTCTGCACTTCTTAAATGACTTGGCTCAGGTCTGCGATTCCATCTGATGAGTGTACCGCAAAAGATAGGTACTAGGTTGTGGAGATTATAGACGGGAGAAGAAACTGATAAAATGCTACATATTGTAGAAAGGGGGTTGTTATTGCATTTGAGGGAAAATTTGAAAGTATTATTTTGGGCAGAGCCTTAGAAATGAAGGGGAAAAACACCTCTTTGTTTGGTGAACTAAAACTTTATTGCATTGTAAGAATTCTCATTCGAGCCTAAACACAAGGAATCAGAAAAGAACTAGAGAGCTACAATGGTAGGAATATTTAAAAGGATTAAATTTGAATATAATTTATTTCTGGCATGTTCAATCTTTCATGTTTCAAACATTTCACACATTTTAGGGTATTTTCTTCTTCCAGTAGAGAGTAACTGAATCAATCAGTTCTGTGCATTTCTGAAATTGTTGCTGTTTGGAACTAATACATTGCGACTGTATGACAGCTTCTAAATGAGACCAAAAATAAATCAAAGGTTTGAAGGGTTGCCTTGGGCACCTACAGAGGTTGGATGATTAAGTGAAACTGGGTGAATAATATGTGGTGAATAATATACTCAAAGAATTTTTATCTTTTTTTTCCCTCTTTTATTAGAGTAACTGCAATCAAATCATGATTTGTACAATTTTGTTATTCATCTCGGTTGGCTTATTCTTAGCAGTAAGTTGGTTTGTATTTTTTTTTTTTTAATGGACAGATCGTAGTTGCTACTGTAGCACACAGAAGTCTGCTGTAGTGGTAGTTATTAGTGACTGATCACTTAGGCCTATATTTGTAATTTTCTTTTACTAGGTGTGACTTAGGACAGATAGCAATAAAAATAATTAAAAAAAAAAAAGAATTTTGATTAATGCCTTTGTAGAACATAGAGGATTATGCAGTGTCACATATTTATGAAACTGAGCGATACCAACACCAGTATCTTCAGATAAACTGTAATCCAGTTGTGTGATCAGAAGCTTCAAGTACTACAGCTTTAGCATTTTTGTCTATGGTTTTGTGCATGCAAATTTCCCGGTCATGAACATGGCCCAAAGCATTTGTCCTGTCACTGAAAAAGACCAATGAGATGTTCTTTGGTTCATACRCTTTGATGGATAATGGAAGTAAGCTGTCTACAAGCACCAGCAGTATGCCCTTTCTTTATATAGATTAGTAAAACTTGACAACTCAGTTGGATAAAAGTAGCAGTAGGGACTCACAAAGAGTTAGCAGCTAAACTCTTAAAAAAATCTGATCTGATTAAAAATTGGATTTGATGAATTGGGGGGGGGTGTTTGTTGTTTGGTTGTTTTTTTGATTCTCTTCATTTACTGTGGCACTGATATGATTATTTATATGGTGCCACAGGCATGTCAGACATTTTATAGGCAGGCAGTAAGACAGGGTCCTGGCCCTAGCAAGCTTGCAACTCAATTTAATATTCCTCAAAGTTTGAATAAAGGTCGATGTATGGCATAATTTTATGCATTCTTAGGGAGTCAGTCACTGTAAACTGCAACTACATTATATGTGTATTAATTAAAGTTCAAATGTTCTCTTAGTTTTTTGCTCCAGGCTGAGAATAGTAAGTTAATATTTTGTTATCACTGGAGTACAGCCTCAGAAGCAGTGCAGTCCTGATTTTAATATTGATTTCTCCATTGTACAAGAATTAACATGTGTCTTGCTTCTTGAATCACAGATCTTATTTCCTGTATATGCTTCACAGAAGAGCTTTGGAATAGCAATGAGCAGTTTATCATTTTACCTGTTTAAACTGGGGCTGGGCATATAGAAAGCACAGAAAATGTAGACACATATGTTTTCCCAAAAAATTATCAAAAATGTGTGTTGCATGTTAGCTGCAAGAATAAATAATGTTTCTGGTTTGGCACAGAAATTGATACAATTAATCTGAGTCTGTATGAGTTGCCTTGAAACCTGACTTGTGTGCAAAAGTGCATTGTCTTTTTAATCTATGTATTATTTATTCATTTATGAAAAGGAGAATGCTATGAATAGGGGTTTAATATTCTGAACTTCATTCTAACTCTAATGCATGCTGTTAATCTGACATAGTTTGGTGATCAAGCTTGATTCTCAGATGCTATCAAAATGTAGTATCCTGGAGAGGAACAGATTAAGAAATTGTTATATCCATTTGAGACTGAGTTATTCTTGAAAACTATCCGTATTAGACTGGCATTTAAACCACTGTTTTGTAATGAGATATGTTCTGGGATAAAGATGAAGTTAGTGACTCTTGGTTACCATAACCTTAGAACACCTGGGCCTCAAAATTTTCTAGTCCATCTCTCTGCAAGGCATAAAAACCCAATACCTAATTCACTCACGACAAATGTTTGTTTAGTTTTGTACCTTCTTCTTTCCTTTGAGATGAATAATGGGATGATTCAAAATTTTTGATGCAGGTCTTTACCTGCTTCCAAATGTTCCAAAACATTTTACCCTTTGGAATTGTTTTTAATATCAATTCTTTCATGAAGTATACTACTACATATAATGAGACAGTCCTTGGGATCCAAATTCTCTGGTAAGCTCATGTAATTTCTTGGTTCACTCTGCATTACAATGACATACCTCCATCTTCTGGTACCCTTCTAGTTCTCTACTGTATCAGGGTATAACTGCTTAAAAAGCTAAGCAAAATAGGATTGCTGCCCCAGAATGTGGCCTGGTTTATTGCAATTCCTTCTCCTATTCCTTCAAGAACAGCTAGCCTCAGAGAGATGAAGGGAGGAAGAGATCAGATGGTAAAAATAAAAAGAATTGTGCTAAGATCAACCCTTTTTACTCAAATCGCACTCTCCCCAGGAGACACCAGCTGAATATTGCATCTGGAGGTAAGTACATTTGGGAGCCTAAGAGATGCCCAAAGAGAATCTATTTAATGTTTCAGAGACCACAATGAGCTTTACTTAAATCACTTGTCAGAGATACACATCTGTGGGTTTGGCTGTTGAGTTTCCCCCTTACAATGTAGCACTTTATAAGACATGCTAGACGGATGCTGATTCTTTATACAGTTTAACATTTCCCTCCGAGGATGTGTTGCTTCTATAATTAAGTACTATTCTTTTGATGCATCCAAGCATAATTTTCTGTTGTATCTTGTGTTTGTTTTCATTAGGTTGCCATGGAAATCTTGGAAATCATTGACTTATAATGGATTTCTTTGAAGTTCAGCAGCTACATAAGTAGATGTGAAGCATTCTAGTTAGGATTGCTTCCACTAGACTATACAATGCTACCCTCTAGTTCTTTTACAGTACAATAGCACCTTCCTTTAATTCTTTGTGCAGGTGTAACAGACTAAAAACATGTTTCATAGATCTGGGCAAACTTTTTTTTTCCCCCGTGTATTTTGGCTGTCGGCTCTGCGGAGAAAAAAAATCACCCTACTTCAGTGCACCTACTGGTGGAAGGAAAAGAGCTTTCCAAGACGGTTTGTTATTGAGATTAGAGCAAAAGTTGTTGAAAATATTTGCTGCTGTGGGAGGACGACATTAACTTGCTGCTTGTCTTTTGCTGCTGCAAGCTGTCAGAGGGAAAACACTGAAACGCAGTCCTGCTACTTTTGGAGCTGAGCTGAACTGGCTATGTTGCATCTTGTACTCATCTGCCTGATAAGCATTCAGCTTTCAGATCCCAATCTTTTCAAGAATAGCAACAGGAACTAAGATAATAAGGTAGCTTTGGCTGTGGGTTATCTAGTTATGAAGTTGCTTAGCTTGAAAATACAGTAAACTGTTGACCTAATTAACTAGCTGTATGGGTGAGAATTGTTCAAACGTAGTGGTTTTCAAGTGTTTGACATAATCAATATCCAGGCACTTTGGTGTATTACATAGTTTCTCCTGTTGTGCTTCAGATATTGAAACCTATGATTGAAATCACTCTATACCCTTGGCAAAGATTCCCCTAAAAATAAGGTTGTCACTGATTCCTTTTCCTGTTTGTCTCACTGCTCTGGACATACCAACATGGTGCAGAACCTGTGTGACAGAAGGACATAACCCCCCTAGTTAGAAAGTGCTCATTCCTTTGTAGATCACAGAACAGAATAACTGGAGAGATTTTCAGATAAAATAACTGTGCTTGTTAAAGTTACAAAAATGACACAGTAAATATACAGGGGCTAATATGGAATTACTACAGTGTCTTACATACACCTTCATTCCACAGGCTGGGATACTCTTTGTTGGTATACACAGCATTTAAAATGCAATAGTCACCCTTACCATAAGTACTGAAGACATCTCTTGTTCAAATCAGTTTCAGCACAAAAATGTTCAAACATAAAGTCTCATGACCTTTCATGTGAGAGAAGTTACCTGGAATACCAATGATGTGCAGAAATGTAGTAAAGTGGAATGAAATAGAAATCTATTTAAATTTTGAGAGAATCTGAGTATTTAATGTCAATATTTGAGATTTAAAATTTTCCAAACTTGGGAAAAGTCTAATTCTGTGGTCTGATATACCACTGTTTGACAGTTATTAACAAATGCTAGCTTTAAATAACAATGCATGCTGCCTTTTCTTCTATATATACTTCCATGTTAATCACAACATTCCCCAAAATTGAAGTAAATTGTGGGGTTTTCCATTATAAAAGCACAAAAGAATTTAAATATGTAATGAAATGCATTAATAACAATGTCACTGGAATCATTAATAATAACTTACAGGTAATCCTCTAAAGATTTAAAATTTGGTTCAAAAGTTTACCTGAAGCTTATCCAATCTAGGGATATCCTATCCCTATCCTAGGGAATCCCAGGGAATCTCCTGGGATGTACAGTATTTTATAGGAATTTGTTCAGGTGCATCCTATATCCAGCTGGCCTGCAAGAGAGGAAAAAAAAACTTTGCTGAGTGGTATTTCAGTGCTCAAGCTCCAAAGCTATCAGGAACTTTAAGCTACAGAACACTGCAAAGCTAGCACGAGTGAAATGAAGAATAACGGGTGAACATTTAAAAAAAATAAAAATTAAGCTTGAATTTCAGGTGAGAGTTTGGTGTGCATTGGTTTTCTCAGTTCTAACTGAGAATTAATCTAGTACTTAGTAATGAATTTTTAGAATGGATGGACTGTCTCAGACTTACATTTTGATAATTTTTCAAAAATGACAAAGTCTGTTTCTTTCTCCTCATTTTTAATTCCTAATGTTGAGAAATCTGGCCTTGTTGAAATTAAAGCATGTGAACAATATGACTGCTTTGGATTCATCCATCCTTGATTGTCATTTTGGCATGGGAGGATTGTACAGGAAAGCAGCAATCTCAATTTCAAAAGAAAGATCTCACTTGAGTTATAACAAATGGTCAAAGAAAGAAAAGAGAGATTTGGAATTTGGCCTTTATTTTTATTTTTCTAATTCATTTTTTACACAGATTGGACATCTGTTAAGCTGAAAATCTTGTTTCTTTGTTGTTTTTATATGCCACTTGCCTCCTGACACACAGTAGCATACTATGTGTGCAGAAATGCTAATGATGGAAGGTCCACAAGCAGGAGATGCAATGCATCTTGGGTTCGACTTCTCTGAATGCACAGGCAATGTTTCCAGGATGACCGATGCTCACAAATGTGTGAGTAGAAATCTGAAGAGGTCAGTCTGGGAAGTGTGTTGCTGTGATTTCAGATTTATCTGACAAGTCATCTTTTGTGAATGAATGCTACCTCGTCTTTCACAAAACCAATACAAAACAGCACTTCCTCAAGCAGGAAAAAAGAGAAACTGGGTTCCCAAAATAGACCCAAGCAAAACTTGGGTCTTTCAGCTTGTCGTATCTAACTCAGTGAATTTAGATAGGTCTTATGTCTCTTTATAAGGCTGTACACAGGGAAGTTATTTTTGTTTAATATACAAAACGATGAAGTGATATGTTTGCAAAGGTGGCAATGAGTAAGTGTTTTTAAAACCCAGCTGCCACCTCAAGGAAGGGTGGGAGAGTAAGTACAATGAAGGAGCATGGTCTCAGGACAGCATGGGCAGATAATGGCTCCTCGTCCCTGGAAGAGGAGGCTCTCTCCCTTCTTTTCATGTCTCTCACTTCCTGACAGCAGTCCTGTCCCCACTTCTTCTCCATATCTGATGTTCCCTTGACCCTTACATGAACTGATCTGTTTCTTCAGTATTAGTGAATTAAAGCAGTCTAATTTGCAGGTATTCCTTGCAAGCTTCAGTGAGTCAAATTAGCTCACAGAAAACTCTGATGAGTGGTGGGGGTGAGCAGTGGCCAGAGCAGGGAGAGCAAAAGGAAAGAGATGGAAGGGCCAGTAGCAGCAGTGAGCCGCCAAATGGCTTCCCGTCACCCTATAGCCTATTCCATTAGGCCAGGAAGAGTTTTAGGAAACTCTTCTTGAAATTCTTTGTGAGTTTCAAAGGTCACTGGTTTTCACAGCAAAACCAGCTCAAGAAATTCCTGCTACCTCCCAAAGGCAGCAGCACATTTCTCCTCTCCGTCCCCATTCCCTGCCTGGCACACCTTGCAGTCCTCACTGTGCGGTTTTGCTGCTCTGATGGCTGGCATGGCTGTGCTGTAAATCGAACTGCTGACACTGAGGGCCGCGGCTGCTGCTCCTCTCTGAGAGGAAGGAGGAAAGCAGTTCACCTGCACAAATGCCAGTGATCCAGCTCCTTGGTTCAGCTTGCAGGCAGCTCTACAGCCACCAGAGGCATAACAGTGTGGTGTGTGGGAAACAGCCAGTGCCTGGGTTTGGAAATGTCTAAAGCTGGTGGTCCCTTAAAAAAAGTGATCCTACCGATGCAGTGAAAAGCCTACTAGAGAAGTAGGCTTTTTTTAATTTTGATTTACCGTCTCTGAACTACTTGGGACCACTTTCAGTTGAGAAGTAATGGAAAAACTTCAAGAACTTATGTACCAGGTGCAGGGGCCTGGAGGGCGGCCTCTCTGAGGAGCGGCTGGGGCTGCCCTGTGCCTGCCCTGTGCCGGACAYGGCCGGTTCCAGCTGGTTCCAACAGACCCACCGCAGGGCACGGCTGAGCCGCTGTCGCAGCCACGATGCAGCGCCTGGGGGAAAGCCTGGGTAAGAAAGGGCAAAACACTGCCCGGCAGTGAGGGCTAAGTGTGAGAAACAGCCCTGTGAGCGCCAAGGGGAGAGGAGGAGGAGGAGGAGGGCAAGGGCGAGGAGGTGCTCCGGGCACCCAAGAAGGGGTTCCCCTGCAGCCCCTGGATAGACCACACTGGAGCAGATAGCCACGCTGCACCCACGGAGGACCTCATGCTCGAGCAGGGGAAAAGTGTGATGAGGAAGGAGTGGCAGAGAGGAGCTCTTATGGACTTACCACAGCCCCCATTCCCCATCCTCCTGTGCCACTCAGTGTGGGGAGAGGCAGAGGAGTCAGCAATGAAGGAGCGAAGGTGAGCCTGGAAGAAAGGGGTGGGGTGGGGGGAAGGAGTTTTAGTTTTTGCCTTTGTTTCTCACCATCCAACTCTATTTTAACTGGCAATAAATTAAATTAATTTTCCCCAAGCCACGTCTGCTTTGCCTGTGACAGTAATTGGTAAAGTGATCTCCCTGTCTTTATCTTGACCCACGAGCTTGTCAGTCTTATTCCCCCCCCCCCCGCATCCTGTTGAGGCAGGGGGGTGAGAGATCGACTGGGTGGGTATCTGGCAGCCGGCCAAGGTCAACCCACCACAACTGGGGAATTAATTTGTAAGTCTAGTTATAAAGAATAGGGCCTAGCTATAGGAAAGAGCCAGAACAATTTGCAGATGTAAGGAAGAATACCATGCACCACCGTCATATAGGCAAGCTCTAAAGCCAAACTGCAGAGTCCGGGGAAAATAGTAAGATGAAGTAGTGGGTATAGCCTACTTCTGCTCTCACAAACCTTCTGAATTTTGAATGTAAATAGATGTCTTTGGTATTCATACACTGAGCTTTCTTCCACAGCCCTAAAAGGGACAAACAGTGTCCTGACTGGGGACTGCAGAGCCTGGGGATGCTTCTCCTTGTATCAGATGCCTTGCTTTATAAAACAGTATCTGTACTTAATAATACTTGCAACATTTGTTGGATAATTGTTTTTTTATGTTCTTCATCATGACTGCTTTTCATAGGTCTGCTTTCTTGTACACCTAATGGACTCTTACACTGTCTATTGACCCCAGTAACCCTAACAATTTCTGAAAATCATGAGATCTGAAAGGAAGATACATAAAGTAGAAAATAATGGAACCTTTTGTTACAGGATTGCTTGTGTTTCTAAAAGATGTTGAATGTCTTTTGAAACTAAGGAACATTGCATCCTTGTCTGTAGTATTACACAGATAAACACAAATACACACAAAATTACATGTTACTATAGCGTTACTTCTGTTAAAATATTATTTGTATAGTCAATTGCGATTTTTTTCAGTAGTGTTTCAAGATTTTTTTTTTTTAAGGCTAATGGTTCTACATCAAAATTGCATGGAAATTAAGGTAGTGTATCTTAACTGTGAGTTCAGAGAGAAACAGAAAACCATGAAATATCCAGTTTGACTGACAGTTGTGTTTTAACAGTATGTGTTTACAAGTAGTTTGCAAGGCAATCCACCTTTTGAAAAAGATTTTCATCTCAGCTGAGATTTTATTTGGACAGAAAAAGAATAAGAATAATGAAGTACTGATTGATGGTTCAGAGCCTCAGGACAAAATCTAACTGGCAGATAATCTACTAGATAAGCACATATGAACAGAAGACGAAAACTAACATATCTGTGGAAGGAGTTAAATTACTTCGCAGAATATTAAGCCTCCACCAGAGAAGTCTAGACAGAAGCAAGCCCTGGCTGTGCAAAGTGATCAATGAGAGATGATTCTTGCACCCATGGAGCTCTAGTGAAGTCAGCAGCGCAGGAGCTGGTATCAGTGGATTAAATTGCAGAATCAAATCCTAAGGAGTGATTGAGAAATTGTCTGAGACTAGTTATTGTACTAAAATATTTTGATACTGTGTTCTTTGGCAGGAGAGAAATTAATTAGGGAGTTATAAAGCACCATGAATGTCATCTCTCCCAGTCCCACGGCAGAATTTTAATTCTCATGCCAGTGGCAAAAAAATGATCTCCTGTAGACAGATGGAGCTGGGAGTCGCTGAAACCCTCTAAGACCTCTAGCTCCAAAGAAAGTGCAACATAGCCTCTCTCTGGTCTTTTCTTGTTCTCTTTGCTTTCTGTTGTTTACTCTGCTAGTTCGTCTGAAGCCATTTGTTCTGGTTGGCTTCTATTTGCTTTAGAGGATGTTGCTTAACACAGATTGTATCTCGTGTTTTGCTCTTTGAATTCAAACACCATGCTACTCTCATGGTCAAAAGTTGTCTGCAGTACCAAAAATTCAGGCAATTCATCCTGAAAAAAAMCCCCCTTTGATTATGCTGGAAATGAAATGCGGTAGCTTGTAGAGTTTAAACCTGACAAGCGAGCTCTAATGATGCTGAATATTTGTCTGCGCTCTCTTTAAGCAATATTAACATATAGGTAAGGCGATACGTGGCAAACGTAACGTGGTATTTCCATTAATATTTTTCAAGTATTGTTTACTCGAAAGCATAGATTGTATCACTGGTTTTTATATATGTGTAGCTGCAAATGGAAAAGGAGCGCTTACCCGTTCCTTTACACTGGAGATGTCCCGCCTGTGGCCATCGCATGAAATGCAGCAGCAGAACAGCTGAGGTGCAGCTTCCTGCATGCAGGGCCCCGGGGAGATTTCGGGGGGAGGGGGGGGGTGTGTGCTGCTGCTGCTGCGCTTAATCCCAAGTACAGTAGGAAGTGATCTAGGAGGAACTGAAGGGGCAAAACCTGCTCCTTTGCCCAGGGACTGAGCTGCGTGGCAAGCCCTTTCCCAGCCCACGGGAAGGCAATGAGACTATGAGGAAGCTGCTACCTGTGAGCTACCGTCAGCCCTCTGGGCAAACAAATGGGGTAGCCGCGCCGCCGAGACGCACACCTCGACTGGCTGCCTCAGCCTCCGTCCGAGCCGCTGCTCCCGACTTTCCAGTGTTCAGTCTCTGAGGCACGTGTAGTGCTGTGGGGTAATTTTTAAAAGTCACGTCGATTTACAGCGCTGAGAGCTTTTATGAGCACAGAATTATTTTATGTGAACTCCCAGTCCTTTTGACTAGCTATCAGAGATGTCTTTAAATTCTTCTAAGAGAATAGAAGAGACAGATAATGAGCCTTCAGTGTTACATGGATAAAACTTTAAGAGGTAAATTTACTCCCTTCATCAGCTTTGCTGGCCGAGACATGTATCGCTGATTAGAAGTAGAAAAATGACAGCATCTCTAAATGTAAAAATATTATGAATCCGAAGATTGGTATTGTAAGGAAAAGAATTATCCCGAGAAAAATTTACTGAAGGAACTTAAGGCTGGAAGGACATGACGAATTAAAGCCCTGCAGCCGCGGCTGCCATCCCTCCGCTCCCCCAGCCTCCGCGGGCTCAGGCTGCCGGCGGCGGGCGGCGGGCGGCGGCCGCCAGAAGGCGCGGCCCAGCAGGTGGCGCTGTTCCCTCGAGCCGGCGGCGGCAGCTGCCGCTGCGGCGCCATTTGGGTGCGGGTAGAAAGCCGGGGACGGACTGGCTGACTGGCTGGCTGCGACTCCGAGGGTCTGTGGGTGCTGTTTGTAATCGTAACATCTASCTGTTAGGAACGGTGACGTGCATGAAATTCCTCCTTTAATTTCATCTGTTTAAACTGTCCTACACTTCCTCCTTTTTTAAGTTTTATTGTGCGATGTTGAAGACCCTCAAGGTATCATCTTAGGAAGTGAACTTCTAACTGACAGGTCAAGTTATTGCTTTCTCTTATAAAACCAGTGAAGTTAATGTATGTCCTTTGATTCTTTTTCATCTGCCGGTGTGCCTGTATAAAGCAAAGGATTATTGCTACATGTAATTATAAAAAAAATCCCACAACCAACACAAAACAAAACAATTGTTTTAACGCATTGTGTTTTTTACAACAAAGTAAATGGTGAACGAGACATGAAATAAGTTCTGGCTTTTGGAGAATATGGGCAAAATTAATCATTGATAAATTTCAGCTTAGTGGAAAGAAAGTGTTGGAGTAAAACCTGACTTAGCCTCGACCAACTGCCCACAATGCAAGGCATGGTCAGCTGGGGTGGTTCCTAGAGGAAGGCTCATGCTGCCAATACTGGTAGATAAAATGTCATTGAAGCAAAGTGGGTTTGTTTTGGGTTTTTTTCTGTTTAAGGATTAGGAAATACTTACTTCTCTCAACACGAAAACACTACTTCTCTGATTTGGATTGATTTAATATCAGTTTTTTTAGAGAGAGTTATAAAGACAGCTTTATGAACTACTTGAACTGGATTTTTTTAAAAGGGTTATGCATCAGTGACATTTGTTATCTAATTTAATACCTCTAAAATGAATTGTGTGGATGTTATAGCAAGGAATGCAAATCGAAAAACAGATTGGCCCACATAKCCACTAAAAACAAAGGTAATGACAGATAAATTTATCTAAAGTGTTGTATGTAAGAGTGTGGTTATGAGGCTAAAAAACACAGCTCAGGAACTGCTACTCCAAAGGGACTTCCTGTTCCTACTTAAGACAATGTTTACTTCTTTAACAAGACAGTTGAAAGTCTTCGTAGGGAACAGATAATCAGATATAAAAACTAGAAACATGTCGTATTTTCAATGGCAGCCTAGAATGGGCATTGTTCCTCATTTAAAAGTTAATCTTCCCACAAAGGGTAGATATGCACAACACAGATTTTGTCATGTTTGTTTTTTAAATGTTAAGTTTATTGTTTTTTTAAATGTTAAGTTTATTGTGTGTGAGAAACAGTAAAGTTTCTGAAAACAGGAATTTTATTCCCTACCTCCCTCATCCCCTGGCCCCCAAAATCAATGTAATGTGAAAAAAGAAAGAAAATAGTGCACATTTTCTCAGTCTTCTTTTCTTACCTGTACCTTTGTACATACTTAGTTAGAACTTCTTACAGAAATCCCACCCAGAATGAAACTGTGAAAGTAAATAAATTACATAATGGAATTCCAATCATAAAAAACAATGGTCTATATTAAGTGTTTTTTTATGAAAGAGCTTTCCCAGTTTAAATCCCATGTCATCGCATCCCTCTTGAAAGGCAGAAAAGAGGCGTTAAGCCTGGAGTTCAGAGGACTGAAATAGGCTTTTCAGTGGGTACTACATGGAAGCCTAGTTACTGACTGAAATAATATCCAGAAATCACCTGGGAGGCAGATGCAAGGTTCTGCAGAATACCTGTGGTATTCTTATCATGTTCTGAAATTGAAAAATGCTCTGAAAAAATTACATTGCATGTATGAAATGCGAATTTTTGGATTATTGAATATTAGGTCATGTGGACTTCACGTTACTGTTTGATCAGCATAAAGCAATGAAAGGGAAGGTTTGCAGAATATCGTAGAAATCTGATAAGTACTGTATTTTTAGATTTACATCCATATTTTGTTAATGAAATTAGATAGCATTCCCTATGTACTCTTATATATGTGTTTTATAGAATATAGGTTGGTGTTTCAACCATTTCTGTGTGTATCTTTTAGCTGTGACATATTTTTGTGTAGAATGGTATTTGGCAAATTGGTTTTGCACAAAGCAAAATCTAGTTTTATGATGAGGAAGCTGTCCTGAGTTCAATCATATGTGTGGTTTCAACAGGGCCTCCTAATTTTAGCTCCATCTCAAATTATCATTTTCAGTTTTCTCAGCAAACTTCTTTCAGCCTGTAGTTTGAAGAGGGACCTTTGAAATACAAGGTGAGAAGCTGATCTTGTGGAGTCTATCAAAAAGTAGGAATGAATGATGAATATATATATATATTTTTAACAAGACCAGAAGACTATTTTGGAAAAATGGTGTTCAAAGACTGGTTATATTTTACATTTGTATTACTTTTGGATAAGTCATGCTATTTTATGAAATATTTTCTTGAAAAAAATCTATTTAGCTATTTTCCATCTTCATTCCTTTAAGGAAAAAAAAAAAAAAAGTAGGAAAATTGCATGTTTCTGTTAAACAGAAGGAAGGGATATCCCAGAACTTTGTGCATTTATCATCTGATCATGTGCAAACCTTGTTCAGTGCAGGCATAAACAGAGTCACGTTAAATTTGCTGTGAGCTCGAGCCTCTGACAGTGCTCATTTTATCAACAAAGACAAATGAAGGAGCAGAAATTGTAGCACGGCCTCTACTATTTCATCATTGTCAACCTTAAATACAATCATTCGCTGCTGATAGGTTTTTCTCCTTCCTTCTCCCACTAACACTAAGCTGTCAGAATCCCTCTTGATGTGGTCCAGAGCCCCAGTAGCAGTGATTAAGAAAGAAGGAATTAAATTAGCTTTTTTAATCTCTCTCGATAAATATCCTATTTTCAGAGGAAAAGCTCTGAAATTTTCTCTTTCTTGTTGTAGCTGCCATTTCATTAGGAAGAGGTGAAAATAAATAGTAGAGTGGTTTGACATTAAGTTTGTATGGAAGCTGGTGATTGGAGGCATAACACGTTCTCTTAAAAGACAGTGAATTCTGAAGAATAGTGGAAACTCGGTTATCAGTGGATGTTTATTTTCTGTAGAGAATTCCACATGAAATACCATATATAAAGCTACACACATACAGAAAGTGCACAGTCCTGATTCATTTTACTGATAACGTGCTGCATTGACAGATTGATCTAATGATTCCAAGGAATTACCTCAGGTGAGTAACAGCTCCTCAGCATAAAAGGTCGTAATCTGACCCTAAATTCCAGTGGTTGAATTCCTTTTTTTTAAAGTTTTCATATGAAAGAACTGTTTTGGGGTTTTGGTTTTTTGGTGTTTTTTTTGTTTGTTTGTTTGTTTGTTTTGTTTTTTAATCTGTTGTTTGCTAATGGGAAAGTTGACTGACAATCTCAAGGATAAAAAGTACAGTTTGCCAGATCAGCCTATATCTCAACTTCAAATTTACATGATCCAAACAGGTGTTAAATATTGCTATTTAGTTGCATAGGGAAGATTTGGTCAGGTCACATTTGAGATGAGACTAAATTAGGCAAGGCAGATTTCAAAAATACCTGTCTATCTTACCCTTGCAAAACAGGATATGATTACCTATCAGACTGTTCATGTCTTGCATGAGATAACTAATACAGAATCCAAGGATAATGGTGTATTTAAACAAACAGCTTAGAACAGTGTAAAATATGAAAAGCACAACAAGATGAGTTTGAAAGATCCCCCACTTTGCAAATGTAAAAAAAAGGGTCAAACAATCATTCATTGCAAAGACTACATAAGCTACTATGTCCCACAAATTCTGACTAAACAATACAGAATCATAATACCATATAATCTCATTAGTCATAATCAAGAATATTTGGAAGAATTTTTCTTCACAAGCTGAAGGATGTGGTAGTAAAATAAGTACCCACAAATGACTTTTTATTAATATTCTATTTAACTAAGTTTAAAAATTACCAGTAGATCTTTTAGGTCTTAATTTTTAGCAATTTTTATAAAGCGTGAACTGTAGTTTCATGCCAGGCTCCAGAAATAAGATCAAGAACAGTTCTACAGATAGGAGCACAGGAGTCCTGCCAAGCTTTGCTGAACCTATTTCAAGAAAGACAACAACTGAAGTTACTGTAACTTTGCTTTAAGGATTTGCAGAGGTGAAGCAAATTAACGGTGACATTCACCTCCCAGCCTAGAAGGCTCATGAGGCTGCACACCTCATAAATCCTTTTAAAGCCCCACTCAGAGAGTTTAAGTAGGATTTAAGTGATGCATAGGCCCTGTGCAGGCCAAGAGCACCGGTGTGAATTTCGCTTTAATGACCTGCGTGTCAGTAGAGTTAGACTAGTATGAAAAGAGTAGAGAATCACTTAGAAGGCCCTATGACACTGTAGCACTGTGTGTTATTTAAATGTGTTACTTTGCTGTGCATCTGCATTAAAATAAACAGATTCCCCCTCCACAGGATATAACAGCCATACAAAAAGATTTAAAGGGTAATTATAACATCAGAAGGCTCTTCAGATTTGGGATTTCATTATGAACTCAGAGAACAAACTGACTTTGAGTGTGAATAAAATTTCCATTTTCAATAGCCCTTATGGTTTTTCATCTTTTAAAAATTAATGTTCTGGCATACTTTTTGCGTGTTAGTGCAACCTCGTGTTAAGCCTTCGGACCAGCAGCAGCCTCACTTCAGAAGCTGGATCCTCAGCTTCTGAAAGAACTTAGTAACTGAATTTAAATGTGAATTTTACTGATTGACATCAGCCTAGGATTTCCAGAGGTGCAGTATCAGAGGAATTAAAAAAGTGTATATACTTTCATGCAAACCAATGTTGTTAAAGAAATGAAAGTAGAAACAGCAGGTACCTTAGGTCATATAAACAATGAAATGAAACAGATGAATTTACTAGACCCCAAAACCCAGCCTGATATTCCTTTAATAGTTGCTGAGAATTATGTCTAATACTATGCCAGCCATTACTAGAATGGGAAGATATTCTCCTAATCTTTCTGTGGTGGTTCAGCAGGCAAGCCTAGGGGAATAATGGATGAAAGGTCGGGTGTCAAACTGAATATGGAATCAAAGATACGTCTGCTTCTGAAAAGAATAATGAAGCGTTTCAAAATGCAAGTCTATCAGGTTTCGTTGAAATGGAAGCGGACAGAACTGTGTTTTCTCATCTGGGATTGGCTACTGAAAGTCAAGGGTGTTTTTTTTTTTTTCTTCCCATTCTTGTTAGTCCAGGGACTTCTCTAAAAATATGCTTATTTCTGTGGAATCATTATCCAGACGGAACTACTAGTAGGGTACATGAGACAGTTTAGCTAATTGAAATATTCTGAAAATAAGGATGGTTTGTTTTATGTGCTAACTTCAACTTGCAGTCATCTCTTCAGACTTAGTTAAGTCATTAGCATACAAGTAATGGAGATACAGTGCACATTTTGATCTGGTTTATATGTTTCTTTATGATAAAGGCAAATATACTTGAGGGCTGAATACTTTTCCGAATGAGCAGGTCTCAAAAGAATTGCTTGGTACTATTGTGTCTTTTGGATTATTAAAATTCGCTAATTAGAGATAACTAGAGATAACTAACACTGATACCCTTTGCCTCATCTTTGTATAGCAGAAAGCAGGAAGAGATCAGTGTGTATATGGAGAGGCCTATTCACTCGTGCTGTTACACCCACTTAGGAAGGATGTTGGGATACAAATTCATAGCAGGTAACTGGAGGAGGAAAGCAGTTGTCAGAATTATAGGATACTTACCCTTTGTCTGTTGGCAAAGAGGGAACAAATGAGGTGCAAAACGTGTAAGGAAATTTGTAATGAGAGAAAAGAAGGCAGTAGTTAGAGGTATTTCAGCACTTGAGGATAACCAGGCTGTTTTCCTTTCAAGGCAAAAAGACCTGCTATCACAGCTCTATGTTAGCATGCATTGTACATCATATACAACATCACAATAAATATGTCCAACATAGCCTGATTTCAAAATATTACGCATCAGCTGAAAAAATTGCAAAACAAATTGGTTTTCTTTAAATGACTGTGGTGTTTAACACAGTTTTCCTTTCCACGAATGTGATTTATAAGATTTTTTTTCTGTATATATTAGTCTTGTTACCTGTAAAATTGATGTGTGTCCTGTGATGCTATAAATGGATAAAGAAACAGAGTTTTGTAGCACAGATATTGCAAGGAGACAACATGACAAAGAGATGAAGTGTCAGAAAAATGCAATTTTGATTTAGAGAGATCAGTCTGACTTTATATTGCAGATGGGGAGCTAGAAAGACTACTGAGAATGTGAGATGTTTCTAAACTACAAATTTACATCCATGTTTTATATCCCATAAATTTAAAGGGATTTTGACATGCCAGTGTTTGATAAGGAAGATAAATTTTCTTTGGATTGGCTTGGGGAGGTGTGGAGAAAAAAGAAAATTTTATCAAAACCACAGCTTTGCACAGGAAAATTGGGAATGATGTTGCATTGTGTGAGGAATAAACAAAATCCAGTTGGCTATGTGCTTTCATAAATATAACTGTTCTTATTCCTGTCCCTGGTCACATAAAATGTCATCCATATTACATTGCCATTGATTCTGCTTCTGTGATTTTTTTTTTTTTTYTTTTCCCCCAAGGCAAAGAGCCTGCATGTTCATGTCTATTGATCTCCTTGCTGGAGACCCAGAACCACAGCATGCCAGAGAAATTTTTTTATATGTAGCTCTGCTGGGTGCTGAGCATCCTTGCCACCCCTGAACACCTACAGAAGGTGCCGGGAGACTGAGACCTTCTATCACATTTTAAACAAAAGCCACTAGGCTTCAGGCTGAAACACCTAGAGAATGCCCATACAGTGTAACTGAGTGTGTTACAAAGAAAATACTGCCCAACAAGGAGGTGAAAACAGGCAGAAATGGGACAGAAAACTACACTTTGTCTATTAAGAAAAGGTATCTTCAAGCTCTGACATTTCCACCCTTGCTTAGCCTTTGAAATGTAGGAGGCAGTGTTGATTTTGTCTAAGTAATAACAAAAAAGCTGTTTGAAACAGTGAGTAAAATTGTGATGTTGGTGATGGTAATATTACAAAGTTCTCTGACAGTGGCATTTCAGGTTAAAACCCTTAAACTTTATGTAGATAACACTGAGTGGCATGGAATTTTTTTTGTTGAGGGAAAGCAGATTTTTTTTTTTTAAACAGTGTTTTTTCTTAAAATCCTGAATTTTCTGTGTCTCCAAGTGTACTTAACATCTCATCAAATACTTTATCAAAACTTTCTTTTTTTTAGCATATTCTGGATAAAGACGTTAAACCAGTATTTCCGCAGATTATTTCAAGTGGGTGGTTTCTTTGATTTCTTGACCCAAACAACAAAATAAGTCAAAAAAGAAAAATTCCCATCCAAATTACATTGCTGTCCAGCCATCTCTGAGTTTGAGCTGTGCATGCCACAAGATTCAGAGATACAGAAAGAGACCTTGCTCAAATCCCTTTTCCCATTCTCTGAAACCCGCCTGCTCTTGAGCACATGAACGCAACCACTGTAACTTAGATCAAGAAAATTATCCCACAAAATGATTCTTACGCAAGTAATCTATCATTCTCCCTCATGTCCCATCAACTTCTTCATCCAGGATGAGATGATGAACACATTTTCCTGAACATTAAGTGAAAGAAAACTGTGAGTATGTCATCATTTTAATGTGACAGAGTTTTTGTTGAATAGGGCATCGTGCAAAAGACAAAACATAAAGCAGCAAAGAATTATACCCAGTTATGCATAATGATAGTCCAGTTAATAGTTAACTAAAATATTGCACATTTCCTTGTTCTTTCTGTGTCCCAAGTCCTGCAAATCTAATTAATTATAAATGCTATAATGTTATAGCTTATGTCACTTGTGCCTTATGGCTTTCAAAGAGTTTCCAGTGCTAGAGGGTTGAATAGCAAATAGATTTTGTTATCAAAAGAAAGTAAATATGCAAGGTAGTATTTTCATTCCGTATCTTTTCTTCTGTAAGTAAGAAACTACTTAAATACATGTTAAAAACAATGGTTAAATGAGAGCTATGTAACAGCACCACATTCAGTTGTTCTCTTGAGAAGAAAAAAATACATAAAATGTTAATTGCTTGCAGCTGAAATGTCTATATTCTTGGCTCTGCATGAATGAATGCTATTGAAAATAAGTTCTTTATTTGACTTTGGCTTCAAATAGGGCTTGTGTGGGCTCACAATTTTTCTTTCGTTGCAAATATAGTAGTAGTTCTTTAGCTGGCATAAATTGTCATATGTCCCCAGCTGTCAATAGATCTACAACTGTTGATAGCAGCTGACCTAGACAGTGCATTGTAGAAGCCAGGGAAATTTTACACCTCCTCACGCACTCTGTTACCAATCCCTGATTAATCTAGTTCTTGCAATTTTTCCAGTATGATTTTTTTTTAATGCAAATATCCAGCAGGAACGTTACAAGAATTTTAAGGAAAAAAATTATAAGTCTAAGGGAAAAGGGCACTTTTCTCTCCATTGAGATACTACTTGGTTTGTTGGAATATGCCTGCCCTTTTGGAGAGGATCTTCAGGGATTATCTTCCTTAGGTCAGTGCAGAAGTTATCTTCACCTCCCAGTCATGAGCAGCAAGGAGAAAAGGATGGAGGTGGAAGAGAGGGGAAAGGAGACTTGCAAGAAGAGGCATGAGAACAGGGGCATGAAACTGAGCTGAGGGATTAGTCAGGAAAGGAGATCTGATGGTAAATAGTAGGAAGAGAGGAGCCATCTAAGGAGGCAGAAACAGAATTGTTGTGCGAGGTACTAAGTTGTTATAAAGGGGACTGGAAGTAAGGACAAGGAACTCCAGAAGGTATGAATGGAGTAAAATCAGAAGGCTTCCTGGAAGACAAATAGATAGTAGTAGTAGTTTAAGGGGAGGGAGGGGGATTAAAAAATATTACTCAAAAAACAGAGAGGGGAAAAAAAGAGAAAAATATTGCAATTATTTGTACATTTATGAAATGGGAGTTATTTGCAAGAACATTTTCAGATGCCATTTTACTTTCCATCTGCATTCTTCCAGTTCCACTGAGAAAGATTTCAATTTCATATCCTTGGCATGAAAACCTTCTGGTTTCTGTGTTTGCAAAAGTAGAAAAGTAACATTGTTTGGACTGGTAAAATTTCTTGAGCATAATGAGAAAGAAAAGTTAACTTCACAGTGAATCTGTTGAAAGCAAGAAAGTTTAGCAGATTTCTTCATAGTATTTGTTATTCCTAATAATTCCTATTATGTGGAATTATTTGTGCCTGCTTTATTTATTGCACCAGGAAATATTTCAGCTTTAAGGAGAGCAGCACTCTCTTCAAATGACTCTGGCTTTTACCTAATGATCCAATAAGTTAGTGATTGTTTGATGTGTACATATTGTATTTCAGGTCTCAGTGGGAAGTTGCCAAGACTTTTATTGAGTGGTAATATTTTCCTCTTGCTGCTTTCGGATTTCTCTGTGGATCAGCAGTTAACATAACGTTTTCTGTTACAATTAGATTAAAGTGCCAGAGATTTGTTTTTCCTTCATTCCATTTTTTTAATTGGGTAATTCCTTAAAAGGTTATCTTAATATAGTAAATGCACTACCTCTATGAATGAGGCATGCTAAATGATACATGGATTTTTGCTATTAGGGCTTTGTACAGAAGACTTCTTATATAAAATTTACATCCTGGCAGAAATAATGATAAACAGTAAATTACAGAACAAACCAGACTGCTCTTCACAAGTGCTAGGCTTGCTTGTAAACAATATCAAAAATCACAGAAATACAAAGAAAATTCTTATTCTTTAAAGTCAGTGGCCTGATCTCTAGCAGCTATAAACTGGCCTGTGCCCATTTTGGCGAGCAGTATTATGTAGGCTTACACTAATTAAGGTTCTATCCTAGGGGGCTGTGCAAATGGTTACTTTGGTTTTAGTTTTCATTGATGCCACTTCAGTCTGTGAACCACTGTAATAGATGGCAAGAAAATTTTGATTGGCATATTTTCATACCCTAGTGACTGATTTTGAATGATTTGAGTGGGTGGTTGTGACTTGCTGGAATTTGTTGAAAAAAAGTTATTGAAACATTGCAAACCCTTCTGGCTTAGCCTGACTTGTAATTTGTTATTAGTTGGTTTGCAGAGCCTCTTCAGTCTTCAAGTTTTCTCTCTCTGACAATATAAAGAAATAAACCCTCAGCCTTCAATAAACAGTCTTTAATAAGCAACATGGATTATGTCCTAGTTATATTGTGTCAGCCTTTTTTTGAAATGAAGCCTAAAAAACCTGCTGTAACTCCACAGGTAGTTCAGAGCACTTGATTGCCAAAAAGGTAAAAACCTCACAGAATAAAATACGTCTCTGAGCACCTTGTTTCTGGTGAAACATGAAGTTATCATTTAAAAGAAATATTAATGAAAGATCTATTTTTAATGTGGTTTCATCTCCCTTTATATGGTTGTCTATAGTAAGAAAAATATTTAAGAGAGAAACTGCAAAACAGACAAAATATTTAAAACTTCTTGTAATATACCTTTAAAAACACCACTGAGTGGACTAGCAATTCACACACTAATACCTGGAGTCTTGTTAGCCCAGTGATCCAGTAGACCTTAGCATCAGATTCAGAGAGCGCTAAAAGGTAGCGAATGAAAAGCTCAGATACAATAAACTACTAGTGGATCAAAGTAGAAAAAAGGTATAACCCTTGATGGTAAACCCTTTAATGCATACTAAACACTTTCCTAATTTGACTGTAAGGGAGCTAGTTTTGAGACTATTACCAATTCTGGCAGATTCTGATCTTTCATTTACTGTAATATTTTTAAAGCACTATAGATAATATTTTATTATTAGGTTTAAATAGTTTATTTATGCACTATTTCCTTCAGGCCCCTGTGGAGCTTATAGAACCATTCTGCATATGCCATAGACATGACCAGTAACATATAGTCCTTAAACCAGTGTTTTGTTACCTAAGTAGGCATTGAGTAGTGGAACCAGGGAGAAGAGATTGTGAAATGTTATCCCAAGGCAGCAAGGATCACAGCCAAAGAATCACTCAGGTTTCTTCTGCATTCGTCGCTGAACTGCTAGGCCATACGGCTCTTGAGAGATGATTCATTCTTATATTTCATTCTGGTGTGCTTTGACACGTGTAGTCATGTGTATGAAAACCTAGGTGCTAGGTGAAAATTTCAGCCTGCTACTGGGTGGAAATTTAAGAAATATTGAAAGCTATTGAGATCTCTTATTTTAAATCTTGGTCGCTTGTCTTGGATTTTTTTCGTAGGGTTTGATTTTTGCCTTTCTTACTCAAACCATACAGTATTTGTAAATAATGCCCTGAGTAACTTGCAGACAGGCACATAGAAACAATGTGATTGTTTACCAAGCAAAATTTCCATTGGTGAGAAAGAGTGGCACAGTTAAGACTAAAAATATGAAAAAAGATATATTTTTCATTTGTATGCTAGTACAGGAATACTTTCTGTTGTTTGCTTAATAATGAATTGACTAGATCAGCCTTAAATGCACTTCTTCTCTAAGCGTTTCCAATTCTGAAGATGAGAAGAACTGTTGGCAGTCTTGACAAGGTGGAAACATGCAGAGTAGAAACATCACTCGCTCATCATCCATCCGAGGTGACCAATTACAGCATTCTATCTATCTATTTAGCATACCGAAATTAAAGAGCCAAGCTATTTAATTAGTTAATGTTGCTATTAGTTATGTATCAAGCATTGATAGTGTATGAAATTCTGTATAAAGATGCAAAGGAAAGACACGATTCCTTCCTTAAGAGCCCACAGTCTGAACCAAGAGAGTCACACAGACTCCACCAGTACACATGGGCAGCCCCAGAGGAAGGTCCACCTTAACAGCAGTCTGGGAATTTCATTTGTTTTATTTATGTAGTGGGTATTCTGGTGACACAGAATTTGCAAGAGTATGTGGGATGATTGATCACAGTTGAAACCTGGATGTGTAACCTTACAAGGTTGGATGAGACATGTGTTAGAGCTGATATGCAAAGGTGTCTGAAGGGAGGAGAGAAGCAAAGCAGGATTTTCTCTCTATTAGACAGAATCCATTAGAAATTCACAGCTTCTAGACTAAACTATGACCCATATTGCTTGTTTTTACATGGCAATATTTACATAAAGGAGCCAGGAGGCTCTCCTTTCTATAGAAGAGGACAAATATTTGAAGCTTCTAACTGATTTTACTTCAGTGAATTCTCACATAGCAACTGCAGTTGTTTCCTGTGATTGCCAGAGAGCTACTCCATGGTTACTTTCGGTAGTGGGTGCCAGAAAGAGTTTAACATAGTGATATTTCTCTAACTGGTCTTCCCTGAGAAGATTTCATACACTGATGTGTATGTATACTTGCAGAGAAGATGTTTCAGCCACATGCATACCCGAATTAAAAAAAATCTACATCTATTTCTGGAAACAAGAAAAATGAAGCCTTTTGAATTTCACTAAAGAATCATCTGAATTCTTAAGCATAGACTCTTAGTTCCAATAAATCATATGTCCACAGTATGGGAATTAATATTATTCACACTGGCAGAAGTTCTGGCCTTTGTAATACAAAAGTGTATATTCAAGTAAAAATTGGAAATACTAGAATGCCATGCATTAAAATCTGTGTAAAAGTTACCCATCTTAGTTTATAAATTTCTTTTTAGGTCAAGTGTTGTAGGTGACAATAGACCATTTTATTTTTAATTATATTGATCCTTCTGTATTCTCTTCAGAATCATGTATCAGCAGGTAAGCAAAGTATAGTGAGTGGTAGTATTTGAGATTCATGTTAATTTAGATTACAGTATGGAAAAAATGAGAAATGGCCTCTAAATAAAAGGGAGCTGAGAGAATGTTGGATTCAAAATAAACAATCCAGACTTTGGTACAAGGCCAAACTGCCTGTAATATATTACTAACTTTTATATTTGCTGCAGATTTTACCTTCTCACAGAAAGAGACAGCAGATCAGTAGTTAAAAGAAGCTACTTAAGTACTGGATATGCTGATTAGAGGAAGCAACGTTCCTAAATACTGTTGAAGAACCAATGGCCTGAAATACCACTTGGTTTTAACTGGCCTGTTTAAATCATAGTAAGCAGACATGGAGCCAAGTAAAGGAAACCATTGTATTAATTTAGGTCTGAGCCATACTAATGGTTGTTTGCCTTTATAGCACCAAGTTGTATCAGACCAGCAGGAGGTCACAGTGAGGTTTGATGCATGGTGGAGAGTACTACAGGATTTATGACTCTTACCAGGTGAAAATAATAACATAGCCTTTATTTACTGGAATTATGTCTGGGATTCTTGCTTCTAAGCATAAAGTTGAAATCTGAAAAAAGCTTTCAACAGTGAAAAAGAGAAGGTAACTACACTGCAGAGGATATGGAAGATTCTTTAAAAATCCTTGAAGTCACTTGAGACTATCTAGTTCATAAAGGAAAATTGGTGAGATAGATACTGTGACAGGGAGAGAAGTTGGAGAAGCAGGTTAGCTCTTTTTATGACCATTTTCTTTTCTCAGTAGTGAAGTCTAGAAAGGAAATATCTCATGATGAAAAGCCAAGATCCGTCTTCTCAAAGATGCTAACTTCTCCTCTTCTCACAGAGTGTACTATATGAAAGTCATCAGCCTCATTTTAAAAGCTTAGTAACCCGGATGTAGGATCACCGATTTCTGCATACAGGGAAGAGGCAGAGGGGTCAGTGACAATTTTCTCCAATAATCTGATTGTAAATGTAAAAGTTTGATGATGGGTCAGCTCTCCTGTGCTTGGGCTAACAAGGGGCAGGGGTCCACCAAATAAATAAAAAGATCTCGATAATTTAAGTAAGGTGGGATGCACAGAGACCGTAAAGAATTAATTGGGAACCTTCAGTGTTAAAAAATACTGCTCCATGCCATGCTTGAGGCAGCCACCTCAATTTTGTTGTCAGTCCTCTGGGACTGAGCATGCTGAGCAGGACCGGGTTCTGAGCAGTTACCTCTGAGTCCATGGCACAGTTAGTGAATAATCCAGCTAAAACATCTACGAGTGATTGAGTTGTAGTTAAAATACAAGAGCAGAACTCAAAATACTCTTTACCAATTTCCTCGTAACTCCCAGCTTTCAAGCTGGTAGCACTCATTTCATTACACCAGGTAGTTTCCCGTACTGTGCACTCCTCAGGCTTCCTAAGTTTCCACATTGTCCTGGTCTCTACCAAGCAACCTCATTTTCCCTGGCCTCCACTTTCTGTATTCTCCCCAGTCTCTACAATTTTCCTTTTATCATCATCCACCACTTCCCCAGGTGTTTAAAATGAGGTTACACAATGCGAACACACAAACTAATTTGCTTGGTCCTTGGCTGTCCAGTTAGCCATCATCTGTCCTACTTTGCTTTCTGATCCAGAAAGGTTATTTAGAGAACTAAATGTTGTGTAATTCTGTTCTAGAAATTTCCAGGGAGACGTATTAAATTGCCTCATGAATAGGACCTGGTCCCTAGACCACCCCTTTAGCTAGTGGTTACAACCCCTTCCAACAAATTGTAAATGAAGGGTGGGTTCTGTGGAAAATACAACGAGCAAATGTAAATATGAAATTAAAGCCTAATAATGCATGTGTGCGAGGAGGGTGAATTAAGGCTACGCTGGTATCTCATAACTTTTACTCTTAACTCTAACATACAGTTTTGCTGGTCCCATTCATGTTAGCTTAATTGAATAAGTATTCCACATCTTCCTTTATAAATTATTTTTTTTGTGGATTTTTAGATACTTTTTTCTATGTCTGGCAAATGTTTAGGGGAAAAAAAAAATCCTAACAATCTCATTTCAATATTGTACATTTTTTCTGCCATATATCACAGCAGAGTTATGTCACAAGAGAATACTATGAAAATAAACATTTAAAAGGATTACATCTAAAGCACAAAATATAATTTGAAAAATTCTGTAACTTGATTTTATTTCTGATTGAAGACGTGCGAGTACCTGCTTTTCCCAACAGTGAAAACTCTTCTCTGTGGAGAAAAGAAATTAAGACCAAATCAAACACTCAAATCTTTTTAGTTTGCACAGCATGTTGCACTTCATGCAAAAGGATCCACTTGAAATTCAAAATAGCACTTCATACTTAATCACCTTCCATACTGCACAGGGTGTGCTAACATTTGTGCTTATCTAAGGAGCAGTTACATACATGGGAATGAAGAAGCATTTGACGCTTATTAATACAAACTAATACCCATGTGAGTCACACAAGACTACAGCCAAATAAAAAGCTTCTAGCGTTTAGGATCGTGTTCTACCTACAGGGACACCAAATTTCTGCTAATGCATGAGTGTTTCTGAAGGCAGAACTCGGTCCCGTATTTCACAGRACTTCCACTGACTAGCAACATACAAAAATGTGGACATGTTGAACTGTGTGCAGCTAGACTGATGTATTTAAGATAGTCTTAATGGACACAAGTGAGAGGAAAGTTAGTCTGTAAACACAATGAAGAGAGAGAGCCGCTGCTTAATTTTACCGATTTAGTCATCATATTGGATCAAGTAACTGAAAGGGTCACAGTCCATCTTCAAAGGGAAGCCCTAGTGGATGCTATGGATCCCCTGGATGGAAGTTAATTTGGACTAGGTTTGTGAAGTAGCTATTGCCTGAACATATTAAGGGACAGGCTCTGACACCTTTATACAGTATGCATTTGAAAAAAAAATCTGATAAATTCATAACAATTATCCATATACTTTTGTGCATAATATTAGATTCTATAAATAGGAACACATTAATACATTTCTTTGCCAGTGGAAGATTGTTTCATGTGCAGTACTTAATAGCATTTAATCCAATCTAGATTAGAAGTCCAAGTGACAAAATAATAGCTAATTCTGCCTTTTCAAATATCTGGGCATTGTCCAAAATGTCTACCGGGGCTTTGTTAAGTTCCTTTCCAGTGTCTAAGTTCCAATGTCTAGTTTTCAGTAATTCAACAAACAAATTGCATTTTCTCACACGCTTATTAAAAGATTGGAGGAAAGTATCCCTTTTATGTTGTGCCTTATTGAAAGGCAAATATTATCTTGGTCTTCCTACAGAAATCATATCTATACTCTTTGGGATTATTGTTAACTCATTACTGATAAGAGTATTTTTTAATATACTATACTTTCTATTTTATATTTTCTAATAGAACATGTAAATGCTCATTCCTTACCAAAAGTGTCATTCATAACATTTATATTTAATTTTTATGCTAATTAATTCTATTCTTCTGAAAGACTTAATATATGCAGTAATAATTTTAAGCCTTGATGCAATCATTCTAAGCATAAAGAAAAAAGAACTTTAGCTAAGTTTTCCATACATCTGTACATCTCTTTCTCCCTCTCTTTGCATGTTTCAGGTCCTGGGTGGATTCAAGGTGATAAGCCCTTGAGAAAACCATAATGTGATTATCTTGCAGAGAGGTGGTAGAATAAATAAGATTATCCATAACAAGCTTAGCTACTGATGAGTTCAAGCTGTGCTGATATAGAAAGTCCTGACACAATTGTAAGGTAATAACGGAAAAAGTACACGTTTGCAAAGGAGAGAATACTGCTTGAACTATGAAACCTTTCATGATTAATGCAAACTCACCTACAGCTTTTTACATATAAGCTTTACTGCATTTTCCACGCTTCTTTCATAGACTATTCTAGAGCAGGCTTTAAATCTCCTTATGCATATCAAAAATTATATTTTTTAAAGTGTGATCATTTTTAGCTAAATTTACTTTTTTTTGATTGACTTTAAGAGTGTTGCAGCGTTTCTTTGAGTTTGGAGTTACACCTGATCTGTGTTTGCAAATGAATGATTTTGATAAATTATGTTTATATGATCATGTAGGTCATAAAAATAGACCAGAGTATGTAGGCTGTCCTCCTAGACCATGAAGACACCTACTAAATGTCATCCACTCTCATGTTCCAGCATGGACAGACGCCACTATGTTTAACTTGTTTGCATTTTTTAGGTAACATCCATTTTGACTGTTTCTTGCTTTAATCAGTCTTTGACTCCAACAGTTCACGCACCTATTCCTCTTCTTTTCTCTTAATTGCTTCAACTCCACTGAAATTAGTGGAAAAAATTGTTGCTGTGAAAGATAATCTTATCTGCAGTACTTAATTTAGCCTTTTGGGTAAAAAGGAACATATGTAACTGTTCTATCTCATATACCATAGTCAAGTAACAAGAAATTTTATTATGATTAGTTTTCTAATAGTACTGATGTGAAAAAAGCAGCATATACAGAAATGAAAAGGTTTCTTAAGTATCAAAATGAAGTGTACAATTTCAATATGAAAAAAAAGTTTTGTAAGCCAGGGTTTTCAAATACGGATAACAGACCCAGCTTGCAACACTTCGATTTCCAGAAGCTTAGTTTACAGTTTTTTTAAGACCATTGGTTATTTTGTCATGTCATAGTGTAGGAACTCAGAGGCAGGAGGCATTTTTGGCTAAAGAATCCAGTTTTAGATAATCAGTTTAGAGCCTGAGAAAATCCTCCAGGTCATGATAAAATCTTTTTTTTCTAAATGATATCTAAGGTGGGAACTGTGTGTTTTTCTGAGACATTGTTGCCTTGGGCTATCCACTGCCTTGTGCCAAGAAAGTATTTTAATTAAAAGAAACAGTGGCTTTGAGGCTCAGTTGTGTGCAGATAACCAGTATCAGATATATATTTATTATTAATACAAAACAGGTAAAATGCATACCTTTTCTAACTCTGCAGTTGAGGTGTCTGAAATAAATACCTGTGAAGAAGGTACAAGATGCAGATAACAATAAAAGGACACATGAAATAAGTTGATCAATTTTTCTATAGAATTTATTTCTTAAAAAAAAGAAAGTATAAAGAAGTCAACATCTATCTGGACAGAAAGAAGATAACCTAATAACTGCATTACAGGTTTTATGTCCTAGAGCTTCGTTCTATTATAAAACAGCAGAGGAAATGTCTAAACTTTACAGGTAGTTCATCATAGGTTGTTATATATTGCAAAGCTGTGCTTAGCATACAGCTAGAATTTTGTCATTGATGCCGTATAATTTAAATAGAGATCATTTTGATTTCAAGCATCTGGAAGCCAGAACTCTTAAGCAGTCCTAATAAAAGGGTGTGACAACTATATTATTCCAGTAGTAAAAAGAAGGTTTTTTTATAGATTAGATTTTTTTTTTGTAGTGTTTGTTTTTATTAGCAAGTCTCTAATCTGCATATATTAAAAAGTACTGATCCTACAAAGCTGTACCTTTTTGCATAACTGTGGAATTAAATTCACAATGTTATGTTTCTTTCTTAAACCAAAGCTAGGTTGTTTTGTTTGGTTTTTTTTCTTTTTCTCAGTAAACAACAGCATATGAATTCCTCTAGCAGTCAATAGACACATAGCGCAAACCTCTGTTGTTATTGCTGTTTTCTGTCCATTTGAAATTCTCTCTTCCAATCACATGAGAAATCCACTCTTTTTATGAACAATGTTATTTTAAGACAAAATTATTGCAGAAGGAAGGAAGTATAGAGGAGTATTCCTTTTTTGCTATATTGCTGTGTGAACCAGGAACTGACACAATTCTTATTGTTTCTAAGGTGGTAAGTAAAAGCCTTTAAACAGTTTATAGTAGAAAATAGAACATAATATATTCACACATGTATATGTTCTTTGTTGTTTAAAAAGGTGCGCTGGAAGCAGTGTGACGCAGTGATATCTTTGCAGTTAATTTTAGTGCAAGTGAGGTCAGAGTCAGACTCCTCTTGTTCAAAGGAACTAACAAGTTGCTGTTAGTAGACCACTACAGAGGCTTTGGACATCGAATGCCTATTCATTAGCGTCTGCAGAGAAATATGTGGTCATACAGACAATCGGCATCCATGGTGAGGTTACATAGCTGCCACCTGGTACTCTAATGAGATGGAAGGCAATTAAAAATAATTACCACTGCAAACTCATTAAAATTCTGTAGGTTTGTTCAACTCTGGCCTCTCATAATTGCTGCAGAACATTTTAGTGTATCTCAAAAATTACAGTGAAACTCAATGATATTTTAAATCAGGAATTGAGAGAGAGTATGAATCGCAAAGGTTCATTTTAAGGAAGATACTTAATAGCTACAAAACCTTATGGTATGGTATTGAGAAGGTTAGCATTTCAATATTATTGGAGTATCAGGGGTTTCATCATCTAACGAAATTTGAAAGTCTTTCTGTATATTGTTCCGAGGTTAAAATTTTTGGATATGCATGTACATATACACACACGTTTTTGGCCTGAGTGCTTTGAAAAGTAAAACTATCAGGAAGTTTTTAGGTTTTCAAGGCAACATAACAGACAATATAATGCAAATGTTAAAAAAGGGAGAAAAAGCATATAACTTGCCATGCAATGGTTTCCGTAGAGTTATTCACTAGTGGTGTCATAAGAGAATTCACAGCGCTCTGTGGCATCTGTGGCAGGCCTCTGAGTTCAGTGACAATGGGACAAGAATGGTCTTCCCAGGTAGGACCCTGCTTCTAAGCAGCTAAGCAGTAAGTGAAGCCACTTACATGGCAGGAACTCTGTGAGATCACTGCATGTCCTTTGGGGAATCAGCTTTAGGCCCTTTTGCAAATAATGCACTGGTAAATTAATGAGGCTGTTACTGAYAGGACTCTTTAAAAAGGCCGTCCACCCTAGCACCTAAAGACATTACAGTGTCCCACTTCTAGCAGCCATAGTCAATCCCATACCCTGTGTTAAGTTAAACCTTCTAGTCTGAAAAAGATCTCCAAGCCTAGAGTAATGAAGTTGGGTGTCATTAACAAGATCTCAGAACATGGAAGTGAATTATTTATTTTGATTTTTCTGTATTCTTGTTCTAAAATTTTTAGCTGGACAGGAAATAGAGAGTACAGTATGCTTTATGCAATATACATATACCATAGCCTGCATATAGTCTGAGGCAGAAGTGAGAATCTAGCTTATAGATAGGAACCTTATAATACTTGCACAGATGCAATTTTGAAAACAAGAGTAATTTATGAAGACTCTAAAAAAGAAACAACAAATTCTGCCCCACAGTTAATAATCAAATCACCTTTAATAACTAAAATATTTTGGTGCTGTACAGTAATCTGAAGTTTTGTGGCACCTTCTGGGAGGCACCTCACTCCTGAGATACCACTTTCCAGAGAACTGTCAGTGTCTGGCAAGATACGGAACATTTGTGCAAGGGAGGCAAAGAACCAAGATCAGAGAGATTGGAGGGGCAGGAATGGGAGTTTTGCCAACGTTAAAGAAGGGAGGAGGCTGGCCTCCAGGTTGGACTTTACTGCAGTCTAGCGTACATACTTCTTGCACCCCCTTACACAAGATGTTGAACTTTTGGCCTTCGGTTTTCTAAAGATAAAATGCAGATACAGTAATAACCAACTGGAATGTGAGATAAACTGAAAAAGCTGCAGGTACAGTTCACGTAATTCATCCTCTATTCTGGTAGAGTTACACTACCGTAAAGCTGCCCATGGTATGATCATAACCGAGGCAGTTACGAGTGGGCTGGATACAGGATTCTGTACAAGAAATTTCAGTTTTTACTGAAATTCAGTCTAGCTACATATTTTTATTTCACATTATCTGAGAAATACTATACAGCTTTGTGAAGAAATGCAGTACCTTAAACCAGAAGTGTAATAGGCCAATATTCAACAGCAGAAATTTTCAGATTTTAATTCCTCGTGTAATTTTTTACATCTGTTTTCTCTTACAAAATGAAGAAGTAAAAGCATGTGCCAGGGGATTGATAATTTTTCGTAAAGGCTCTAATCTAATTTTCTTCCCACTTCAGACTTGATTATTAATGATGGCACTATATTTTTGCTTTTCTTTTTCTTAGAAATGTGTTAGTCTCCATATTAGAAGAGACAAGTCATCATATTGCAAAAGCGTGCCGTCATTTGTCATTACAGAGGACAATAGTTACATACTATAACAACTGTGTGTTTTGTCATTGGTTTATAGGCATCAGGTGTGTAATCATATGCTATGTTGTGGCAGCCAGGAAGACAATACAGCACATCAGCAGGAGAACAAAAATGGTCTTCAGCAATATGTGCAAATTCAAAGAGAGAAACACTACTTTCTGTGGGCCTTTTGTATTTATATTCAAAATGTTGCAGCACAGTAACAATAGTTTAACACAGTTTCAGAGGTCTAATGAATTAGATTTTTCCTTGGCTCTATTGAAAATGCTACATTCAGCAGTTTCAGCAATGGCAAGCCCATCTCATTAAATCAAGTGCCTTAGCCACCAGTGCCAACAACACTTCATAAGGCTTATGTACTAAAGTTTTGCRATATTGCTAATCTGGCACATGTCCCAAAGAGATGATCGTATGCATTTTAGAGAACTACTATCAGATGCAATAAATACTTGACAGTCTCCAAAGGTAGACAGCAGGTTCTGCATTGTGGTGAGGAGGGATGAAAAATGTGGAGAGTTTTCTAGATTTGTACCTAGAATATTTTTATACATCTGTCCAAGAGAATTGTTCAATTAATATAAGGCCACATTTCATTGCTTTTATTCATCTTAAGACATAGTCACATTGGCTTAAGTGGCATTTCTTTTGCAGCAAAGTGCTTGTCCTTGTTACTATAAAGGGAAGAATCCATCTTTATATTATCTCCAGTATAAATACATTTGGAAAAGTAGACCCAAACCTATTTCACAAATATTCTCATGATTTTCAGTCAGATGAGCTGAGAGGCAGGGCTTTGTTCAACTGCAGTGTACTGGGTGCGGGTGCCCAGGCGCTGGCAGCAGGGTGCTGCAGGGCGGCCTCTGCGGAGAGGCTGGGGCTGCCCTGTACCAGACACAGCCGGTTCCAGCCAGCTCCAGCCGACCCACCGCAGGGCACGGCTGAGCCCCGCAGCCACGATGGCGGTGCCTGGGGGAAAGCCTGGGTAAGGAAGGACAAAACGCTGCCCGGCAGTGAGGGGTGAGGGGAAAGTGTGAGAAACAGCCCTGTGAGCACTGAGGGGAGAGGAGGAGGAGGAGGTGATCCAGGGTGCCAGAGCAGGGGTTCCCCTGCAGCCCCTGGAGAAGACCATGGTGGAGCAGGCATTTCCCTGCACAGCCCATGGAGGACTACAGCGGAGCAGATATCCACACTGCAGCCCRTTGAGGACCCCACGCCAGAGCAGATGGATGCGCACTGAAGGAAGCTGCAGCCTGTGGAGGACCCCATGCAGGAGCAGGCTCCTGGCAGAAGGTACATCCCATGGAGAGGAGCCCACGCAGGAGCAAGTTTTCTGGCAGGACCTGTGGCCCATGGAGGACCCACGCTGGAGCAGTCCATTCCTGAAGGACTGCACCCCATGGAAAGGACCCACGCTAGAGCAGTTCATAAAGAACTTCAGCCCATGGGAAGGACCCACATTGGAGAAGTTTGTGGAGGACTGTCTCCCGTGGGAGGGACCGCATGCTGGAGCAGGGGAAGAATATGAGGAGGAAGGAGCAGCAGAGACAAAACGTTACGAACTGACCTCAATCCCCACTTCCCATCCCTCTGTGCTGCTCGGGGGGCAGAGGTGCAAGAGTTATGAGTGAAGTTGAGCCTGGGAAGAAGGAGGGGTGGGGGGAAGGTGTTTTTAGTTTTGGTTTTATTTCTCACTATCATACTCTGTTATTAATTGGCAATAAATTAATTTCCCCAAGTGGAGTCTGTTTTGCCTGTGATGGTAATTGGTAAGTGATCTCCCTGTCTTACCTCAACCCATGAGCTTTTCCATCATATTTTCTCCCCCTGTCTTGCTGAGGAGGGAGTGAGAGCGTCTGGGTTGGCCTCTGGCAGCCAGCTAAGGTCAACTCACCACAACTGAGAAAAAACATGATCTGATTACGATGAATGTCATTTCTGGAGACACCCAACCTTGTGGTTGTTTGAAAAATTGAGATCTGATGAGTACAAAGTGTTTGAAAACTGAGTGAGAAAGCTTAGATGAATTTGAGATTTGCTGCTACAAGTTGCAAACAGGATGTCATGGAAAAGGAGTTTCCAAAATGGATTGTGAGCTTAGACTTTCTTCCTGCTTGCAAGGGGAAAACTAAGTAAATATTGCAAATTCCCTGACTACTACTTCAATTTGCAGAGTGTTTAACTGTGCGAGCTTTGCATGTCTGCTACACTAGCTAGGTGAATTTTAATTGGAAAGAAAAGCTTACAGGTATCTGTCATTCAGTTAAGGGGGTATAAGCGCAGCAGGTGTAAGCATACCACATCTCTGAATGAAGGAGTGACTGTAGATTTTAATGGCTGAAATTTCTCAATTTTCCATGTGTGTCATGCAAGCTTTACATGTTTATCTTCAACAGTACGATTGTCTATACTTTGGGTTTGCAAAGGATTTCTTTATACTACAGGTCGAGTAATTTGCAGTTAATTCAGCAAGAAATCTGCAGGCATCCTCAGGGTTTCATGTTGCTTCTCCCCAGCGTGGAGAAGGAGCCTGTCCCAAACACCTGTACAGCGAGGGACGGCAGAGCCGTGTCTGGTTTGGTAGGAGGTTGCTCTTGAACGCTGCCAGAGCTGCCCGCTGTTGCCTGGCGCTGTGCCGCTGGCCGGGGCGAAGTGCTGCTGGCCGGGGCTCTCTGGCCCAGCACCAGCTGCGAGGAGCCACCATGGGCCTGGTGTGTGCCAGCAGCTGGCTGCCGGGGCTGTTTTGTTTCTCTGCATGGGCTTTATTTTCCGTTTCTTCCACCCCATCGCTTCCTCCAGCCGTTCTGGCAGCGTTTATTTACCTGTTAACCCCCACGTAATGGCTTCTCTTTGCAGCCGGTTCCAGAAGCTTCTGGGGCCTCTGTCAGCTGCCTCCGGATTGGCTGGCTGGTGATTGTTAGCTGCCTTGTGACTGGCGGGTTCTGGAACGTGAGTGGGGCTGCCCCCACCTACTTAAGGGCATCCTGCGGCCCAGGGTCAGTGCGGCCTGGGGAGGGGAGCCGGGGGGAGGAGAGCCATGGTGGTGCCTGGGGGTGCTGCTGGGGGAGCAGGGGCCGTAAAGGGGCCTCAAAGCTCTGCCTCCCTCTGTGCAGGACTCCTCAGACAGCGTGATGCCGTAGTGACCTGCGGCAGGGCTCAGACCTTAGGGAGCTGGAGATCCCCCCAAAGGGGGTCTGGTGGGATGACGCGGCTGTACTGTATCCTTTGCGTATGGTATCCTTTTTATAAGTACTCATTTAATTTCCCTTTTGGCTGTTCATGATGCTTTTAATGCTGACTGGAGTATGGTGATCAGGTGCAAATACTGTATGTTGGTTGTTAAGCTCCATTAACAAACACTAATGAAAAATAATGATTAAATAATGATTATAATAAAGAACAAGATTTATAATTAAATAAATTATAATTAAATTATAATTTGATTAATTAAATAATGAATTAAATAATGATAAAACAATGAATTAAATAATCATAAATGATGATAAAATAATGATAAAATACGTAATGATTAAATAACTACTCATAACTACAACAATGTGGTTGGTTTTTGCCAACATAAACTCAGATGCGCCAAACAAGGTACTGAAGGGGCGGTTTTGTCCCCATTGTCCGCCCCCCCACCACAATAGTTATTGCTTCCCATGAAAACTTCCTGTAATAGCACTGTTGGGGTTTACAGGCGCAAGGCCATGAGAAGAACAGTATGAAAATAACGTAATGAGAAAACTGAAGAAATATTGCAGAGGTTTTGGGAAATACTGCCTCGGCAGCTTCAGAGAAAGGTTATAGCGATGCTAAGTGCTTGCTATTTGCACCTCTAAGGTACCCAAATAACTCTGCAGCGCAAGTACTAGAGGCACCAAATGGGGTGAGAAAATTTCTGGAAGAACTGGTCAGGGATCTTAATGGAAACCATGGCTGTATAGACCATGCCATAGTAGGGGCTCAAGCTCCTGAGGGGCATGGGGAAGGCAAAAGCAGAGTACAGACCCTGGGATTCAGGTGAGCAGACTTCCTCCTCATACCAGAGATGGGGGAAGTCTGCATTCCAGATCCATGTTACACCTACAGATAAAAATGGAAGGACAATTCGAGGACCTACTGACATGTCAACCCCACTTCAGTTGCTGGGAAAATGAGGAAACTAATCTTGGAAGCCATTTCTGGAAACATGAGTGAGAACAAGGTGAGCAACAATATTCAATATGAATTCATTAAGGTTAAATGATGCTAACCAATCAGATTGGCTTTGGTGATAAAAAAGTTAGTTCTTCAACAAGGTAAGAGCAGAGGTAAGTAAGTTAATTCTTCAACAAGGTAAGAGCAGAGGATGGTCTATACATAGACGATAGAAAGCCTTGCGACGTGTTCATCAACATAACTCTTTGCACTAACAAAAAGCAAGGCTATGCCTGGTTGGCCGGATGGGGTCAAAAGGGCTCTGGTTTGCCAGCCATGGTCCAAGAGAGCTCTGACTAGGCTGAGCCTGACTGGACTAAGTCAAAGAGGGCTCTGAGTAGGCTCTGCCTGGCTTGCCGAAGTCCAATAGAGCTATAAGTAGGATCTGGCTAGCAGACAGGGATCCATGAGGGCGCTAAGTGAGCTCTGGCTGTTCATCTGGGGTCCAAGAGGGCTCTGAGTAGGCGCTGGCTGGCTGGCTGGGGAAGTATGGCTATAGATGGCTGGCTGAGGTCCAAGACAGTTCCGAGTAGGCTCTAGCTGGCCAGCTGCGGTGCAAGGGAGCTCTAAGGCTCTGGGTGGCCAGCTGGAGTCGAAGAGGGCGGTGAGTACGCTCTGGCTGGCATGCCGGACTCCAAGAGGGCTCTAAGAAGACTTCTGGCTGGTCAGCTGGGATCCAAGAGGGTTCTAAGTAGGCTGTGGCTGGCTGGAGGGGGTCAAAGAGGATTGTCAGTAGGCTCTGGCTGGCTGGTTAGGGAAGTAGGGCTCTGGAGGACTGGCTGGGGTCCAAGAGGGCTCTAAGAAGGGCTCCGGCTGGCCAGCTGGAGTGAAAGAGGGCTCTAGGTATGCTCTGGCTGGTCAGCTGGTGTCTAAGACGGCTCTAAGTAGGCTCTGACTGGCCAGCCAAGTTCCAAGAGGGCTCTCAGTAGGGCGCTGGCTGGTAAGCTAGGGAAGTGGGGCCCTGGCAGGCCGGCCGGTGTCCAAGAGGGCTCCGAGTAGGGCTCTGTCTGGCCGGCCGGAGCCCAAGAGGGCTCAGAGTAGGGCTCTGGCTGGCTGGCAGGCATCCCAAAGGGCTCCGAGTAGGGCTCTGGCTGGCCGGCGGTGTCCAAGAGGGCTCCGAGTAGGCCTCTGGCTGGCCAGCCGGGGTCCAAGAGGGCTCTGAGCAGGGCTCTGGCTGGCCGGCTGTGGTCTAAGAGGGCTCCGAGTAGGTCTCTGGCTGGCTGGCCGAGGTCCAAGAGGGCTCCTAAGTAGGGCTCTGGCTGGCTGGCTGGCCAGGGTCCAAGAGGGCTCTCAGTAGGGCTCTGGCTGGCCAGCCGGTGTCCAAGAGGGCTCCGAGTAGGGCTCTGGCTGGCCG
>JAYKAV010003474.1:35269-100024 GCA_035582835.1 Phoebastria nigripes | reverse complement strand
AAGAGGGCTCCGAGTAGGGCTCTGGCTGGCCGACTGGGGTCCAAGAGGGAACTACGTAGGCTCTGGATGGCCAGCTGGGCTCCAGGAGGGCTCTGAATTGGGCTCTCGCTGGCTGGCCGGCCGGGGTCTAAGAGGGCTCTAAGTAGGCTCTGGCTGGCTGGCCAGGGTCCAAGAGGGCACTAAGATCCGGCAGGCCGGCCAAGGTCCAAGAGGGCTCTAAGTAGGGCGCTGGCTGCTGAGCTAGGGAAGTAGGGCCCTGCCTGGCTGGCTGGGGTCGAAGAGGTCTCCGAGTGGGGCTCTGGCTGGCTGGCCAGCTGGGGTTTAAGAGGGCTCTCAGTAGGGCTCTGGCTGGCTGCCTGGCTGTGGTCCAGGAGGGCTCTGGGTAGGCTCTGTCTGGCCAGCCAGGTTCCAAGAGGGATCTAAGAAAGATCCGGCAGGCTGGCCAAGGTCGAAGAGGGCTGTAAGTAGGGCTCTGGCTGGTAAGCTAGGGAAGTAGGGCCCTACCTGGCTGGCTGGGGTCCAAGAGGGCTCCRAGTGGGCCTCTGGCTGCCCAGCCGGTGTCCAGGAGGTCTCCGAGTAGGGCTCTGGCTGGCCAACCGGGGTCCAAGAGGGCTCCTAAGTAGGGCTCTGGCTGGCTGGCTGGCTGGGGTCCAAGAGGGCTCTGGGTAGGCTCTGGCTGGCCAGCTAGGGAAGTAGGGCCCTGGCTGGCTGGCAGGCTTCCATGAGGGCTCTGGGTAGGCTCTGGCTGGCCGGCCAGGGTCCAAGAGGGCTCTAAGCAGGGCTCTGGCTGGCCAGCCAGTATCCAAGAGGGAACTAAGTAGGGCTCTGGCTGGCCAGCCGGGATCCAAGAGGAAACTAAGTAGGGCTCTGCCTGGCTGGCCGGTGTCCAAAAGGGCTCTGAGCAGGGCTCTGGCTGGCTGTCTGGGGTCTAAGAGGGCTCTCAGTAGGGCTCTGGCTGGCTGTCTGGCTGGGCTTCAAGAGGGCTCTGGGTAGGCTTTGGCTGGCCATCTAGGGAAGTAGGGCCCTGGCTGGCTGGCAGGCGTCCATGAGGGCTCTGGGTAGGCTCTGGCTGGCTGGCCGGGGTCSAAGAGGGCTCCGAGTGGGGTTCTGCCTGGCTGGCCGGCTGTGGTCTAAGAGGGCTCTCAGTAGGGCTCTGGCTGGCTGGCTGGCTGGGGTCCAAGAGGGCTCTGGGTAGGCTCTGCCTGGCCGTCCGGTGTCCAAGAGGGCTCTCAGTAGGGTCTGGCTGGCCAGCCAGGTTCCAAGAGGGCTCTAAGTAAGATCCGGCAGGCCGGCCAAGGTCGAAGAGGGCTCTCAGTAGGCCTSTGGCTGGTGAGCTAGGGAAGTAGGGCCCTACCTGGCTGGCTGGGGTCCAAGAGGGCTCTGAGTGGGACTCTGGCTGCCCGGTCGGGCTCCAAGAGGTCTCCTAAGTAGGGCTCTGGCTGGCCAGCCGGTATCCAAGAGGGAACTAAGTAGGGCTCCGGCTGGCCAGCCGGGGTCCAAGAGGGCTCCGAGCAGGGCTCTGGCTGGCCGGCCGGTGTCCACGAGGGCTCTGAGCAGGGCTCTGGCTGACGGGCTGGGCTCCAAGAGGGCTCTGGGTAGGCTCTGGCTGGCCAACTAGGGAAGTAGGGCCCTGGCTGGCTGGCAGGCATCCATGAGGGCTCTGGGTAGGCTCTGGCTGGCCGGCCGGTATCCAAGAGGGAACTAAGTAGGGCTCTGSGTGGCCGGCTCGGGTCCAAGAGGGAGCTAATTAGGCTCTGGTTGGCCTGCCAGGCTCCAAGAGGGCTCTCAGTAGGGCTCTGGCTGGCTGGCTGGCTGGGGTCGAAGAGGGCTCCAAGCAGGGCTCTGGCTAGCTGGCCGCGGTCCAAGAGGACTCCTAAGTAGGGCTCTGGCTGGCTGCCTGGCTGGGGTCCAACAGGGCTCTGAGTAGGGCTCTAGCTGGTCAGCTACGGAAGTAGGGCCCTGGCTGGCTTGCAGGGGTCCAAGAGGGCTCTGGGTAGGCTCCGTCTGGCCATCCGGGGTCAAAGAGGGCTCTAGGCAGGGCTCTGGATGGCCAGCCAGAGTGAGAGAGGCTCTAGGTATGCTCTAGCTGGTCAGCTGGTGTCCAAGAGGGCTGTAAGTAGGCTCTGCCTGGCCAGCCAGGTTCCAAGAGGGCTCTAAGTAGGGCTCTGGCTGGTGAGCCAGGGAAGTAGGGCCCTGCCTGGCTGGCTGGGGTCCAAGAGGGCTCCGAGTGGGGCTCTGGCTGCCCAGCTAGGGTTCAGGAGGTCTCCGAGTAGGGCTCTGGCTGGCTGGCTGGTGTCCAAGAGGGCTCTGAGTAGGGCTCTGGCTGGCCGGCCGGGGTCTAAGAGGGCTCTAAGCAGGGTTCTGGCTGGCCGGCCGGTATCCAAGAGGACTCTAAGTAGGGCTCTGGCTGGTGAGCTGGGGAAGTAGGTCCCTACCTGGCTGGCTGGGGTCCAAGAGGGCTCCGAGTGGGCCTCTGGCTGCCCAGCCGGTGTCCAGGAGGTCTCCGAGTAGGGCTCTGGCTGGCCAGCCAGAGTCCAAGAGGGCTCCTATGTAGGGCTGTGGCTGGCTGGCTGGCTCGGGTCCAAGAGGGCTCTGGGCAATCTCTGGTTGGCCAGCTAGGGAATTAGGGCCCTGGTTGGCTGGCAGGTGCCCATGAGGGCTCTGGGCAGGCTCTGGCTGGCCGGACGGGGTTCAAGAGGGCTCTAAGCAGGGCTCTGCCTGGCTGGTCGGTATCCAAGAGGGAACTAAGTATGGCTCTGGATGGCCAGCTGGTGTCCAAGAGGACTCCGAGTAGGGCTCTGGCTGGCCGGCCGGGGTCCAAGAGGGCTCTGAGCAGGGCTCTGGCTGGCCGTCTGGGGTCTAAGAGGGCTCTCAGTAGGGCTCTGGCTGGCTGCCTGGATGGGGTCCAAGAGGGCTCTGGGTAGGCTGTGGCTGGCCGGCCGGGGTCCAAGGGGGCTCTCAGTAGGTCTCTGGCTGGCCGGCCGGCCTGCCGGGGTCCAACAGGGCTCTCAGTAGGTCTCTGGCTGTCCAGCCGGTGTCCAAGAGGGCTCCTAAGTAGGGTTCTGGCTGGCTGGCTGGCTGGGGTTCAAGAGGGCTCCAGGTAGCCTCTGGCTGGTCAGCTAGGGAAGTAGGCCTTGGCTGGCTGGCAGGAGTCCATGAGGGCTCTGGGTAGGCTCTGGCTGGCCAGCCGGGGTCCAAGAGGTCTCCGAGTGGGGCTCTGGCTGGCTGGCCGGCTGTGGTCTAAGAGGGCTCTCAATAGGGCTCTGGCTGGCTGGTTGGCTGGGGTTCAAGAGGGCTCTGGGTAGGCTCTGGCTGGCCAGCTGGGTTCCAAGAGGGCTCTCAGTAGGGTTCTGGCTGGCCAGCCGGAGTGAGAGAGGCCTCTAGGTATGCTCTAGTTGGTCAGCTGGTGTCCAAGAGGGCTCTCAGTAGGCTCTGGGTGGCCGGCCGGTGTCCAAGAGGGCTCTCAGTAGGGCCCTACCTGGCTGGCTGGGGTCCAAGAGGGCTCCGAGTGGAGCTCTGGCTGCCCGGCTAGGGTCCAGGAGGGCTCCGAGTAGGGCTCTGGCTGGCCGGCTGGTGTCCAAGAGGGCTCTGAGATGGGCTCTTGCTGGCTGGCCATCTGGCGTCTAAGAGGGCTCTGAGTAGGGCTCTGGCTGGCTGGCCAAGTGGGGTCTAAGAGGGCTCTCAATAGGGCTCTGGCTGGCCGACTGGGTTCCGAGAGGGAACTAAGTAGGCTCTGGCTGGCCAGCCGGGTTCCAAGAGGGCTCTGAGTAGGGCTCTCGCTGGCTGGCCGACCTCGGTCCAAGAGGGCTCCGAGCAGGGCTCTGGCTGGCCGGCTGGGGTCCAAGAGGGCTCTAAGTAGGCTCTGCCTGGCTGGCCAGGGTCCAAGAGGGCACTAAGTAAGATCCGGCAGGCCGGCCAAGGCCCAAGAGGGCTCTAAGTAGGGCTCTGGCTGGTGAGCTAGGGAAGTAGGGCCCTGCCTGGCGGGCTGGGGTCCAAGAGGGCTCCGAGTGCGGCTCTGGCTGCCCGCCTAGGGTCCAGGAGGGCTTCGAGTAGGGCTCTGGCTGGCCGGCCGGTGTCCAAGAGGGCTCTGAGTTGGGCCCTGGCTGGCTGGCCGGTGTCCAAGAGGGCTCCGAGCAGGGCTCTGGCTGTCCCACCGTGGTCCAAGAGGTCTCCTAAGTAGGGCTCTGGCTGGCTGGGGTCCAAGAGGGCTCTGGGTAGGCTCTGGCTGGCCGGCCAGGGTCCAAGAGGTCTCTAAGCAGGGCTCTGGCTGGCCGGCCAGGGTCCAAGAGGTCTCTAAGCAGGTTTCTGGCTGGCCGGCCGGTATCCAAGAGGGAACTAAGTAGGGCTCTGGCCTGGCCAGCCGTGGTCCAAGAGGGCTCCGAGTAGGGCTCTGGATGGCTGGCCGGTGTCCAAGAGGGCTCCGAGTAGGGCTCTGGCTCGCTGGCCGGTGTCCAGGAGGGCTCTAAGCAGGGCTCTGTCTGGCCAGCCGGAGTGAGAGAGGGCTCTAGGTATGCTCTAGCTGGTCAGCTGGTGTCCAGGAGGGCTCTAAGTAGGCTCTGGGTGGCCAGCCAGGTTCCAAGAGGGCTCTCAGTAGGGCTCTGGCTGGTGAGCTAGGGAAGTAGGGCCCTACCTGGCTGGCTGGGGTCCAAGGGGTCTCCGAGCAGGGCTCTGGCTGGCTGGCCAGGGTCCAAGAGGGCTCCTAAGTAGGGCTGGCTGGCTGGCTGGCTGGGGTCCAAGAGGGTTCTGGGTAGCCTCTGACTGGCCGGTCGGGGTCCAAGAGGGCTCTAAGYAGGGCTCTGGCTGGCTGGCCAGTATCCAAGAGGGAACTAAGTAGGGCTCTGGCTGGCCAGCTTGGGTCCAAGAGGGAGCTAATTAGGCTCTGGTTGGCCTGCCAGGCTCCAAGAGGGCTCTCAGTAGGGCTCTGGCTGGCTGGCTGTGGTCCAAGAGGGCTCCGAGCAGGGCTCTGGCTGGCTGGCCGCGGTCCAAGAGGACTCCTAAGTAGGGCTCTGGCTGGCTGCCTGGCTGGGGTCCAACAGGGCTCCGAGTAGGGCTCTGGCTGGTCAGCTACGGAAGTAGGGCCCTGGCTGGCTTGCAGGGGTCCAAGAGGGCTCTGGGTAGGCTCTGTCTGGCCGTCCGGGGTTGAAGAGGGCTCTAGGCAGGGCTCTGGCTGGCCAGCCGGAGTGAAAGAGGCTCTAGGTATGCTCTAGCTAGTCAGCTGGTGTCCAAGAGGGCTGTAAGTAGGCTCTGCCTGGCCAGCCAGGTTCCAAGAGGGCTCTAAGTAGGCCTCTGGCTGGTGAGCTAGGGAAGTAGGGCCCTGCCTGGCTGGCYGGGGTCCAGGAGGGCTCCGAGTGGGGCTCTGGCTGCCCGGCCGGGTTCCAGGAGGGCTCCGAGCAGGGCTTTGGCTTGCCGGCCGGGATCCAGGAGGGCTCCGAGTAGGGTTCTGGCTTGCCAGCCGGGGTTGAAGAGGGAAGTAAGTAGGGCTCTGGCTGTCTGCTGGGGTGCAAGAGGCTCCAAGTACGGCGCTGGCTGGCTGAGTTCCAAGAGGGCTCCGAAGAGGGCTCTGGATGGCTGGCAGGGGTCCAAGAGGACTTCAAGTAGGGCTCTGGCTGGCTGACAGGCATCCATGAGGGCTCTGGGTAGGCTCTGGCTGGCTGGCAGGCATCCATGAGGGCTCTGGGTAGGCTCTGGCTGGCCAGCCAGCTGGGGTCTAAGAGGGCTCTGAGCAGGGSTCTGGCTGGCCGGCCGGCCGGCCGGGGTCCAAGAGGGCTCTAAGCAGGGCTCTGGCTGGCCAGCCAGTATCCATGAGGGCTCTCAGTAGGGCTCTGGCTGGCCACATGGGGTCCAAGAGGGCTCCGAGTAGGGCTCTGGCTGGCCAGATGGGGTCCAAGAGGGCTCCGAGTAGGGCTCTGGCTGGCCTGCCGGGATCCAAGTGGGCGCCTAAGTAGGGCTGTGGCTGGCCGGGTGGTGTCCAAGAGGGCTCTGGGTAGGCTCTGGCTGGCTGGCTGGGTTCTAAGAGGGCTCCGAACAGGGCTCTGGATGGCCGGCCGGGGTCCAAGAGAGCTCTCAGTAGGGCTATGGCTGGCCGGCCAGCTGGGGTCCAAGAGGGCTCCGAGTAGGGCTCTGGCTGGCCGGCCGGCATCCAAGAGGGCCCTGTGTAGGGCTCTGGCTGGCTGGCCGGCCAGTGTCCAAGTGGGCTTCCAAGTAGGGCTCTGGCTGGCTGGCTGGCTGGGGTCCGAGAGGGCTCCGAGTAGGGCTCTGGCTGGTCAGCTAGGGAAGTAGGGCCCTGGCTGTCTTGCAGGGTTCCAAGAGGGCTCCGAGTAGGGGTCTGGCTGGCCAGCCAGCTAGGGAAGTAGGGCCCTGGCTGGCTGGCAGGCATCCATGAGGGCTCTGGGTAGGCTCTGGCTGGCCGGTCGGGGTCCAAGAGGGCTCAAAGCAGGGCTCTGGCTGGCTGGCTGGTATGCAAGAGGGGACTAAGTAGGGCTCTGGCTGGCCAGCCGGGGTCCAAGAGGGCTCCGAGTAGGTCTCTGGCTGGCTGGCCGGTATCCAAGAGGGGACTAAGTAGGACTCTGGCTGGCCGGCTGGGTTCCAAGAGGGAATTAAGTAGGCTCTGGCTGACCTGCCAGGCTCCAAGAGGGCTCTCAGTAGGGCTCTGGCTGTCTGGCTGGGTGGGGTCAAAGCAAGCTCCGAGTAGGGCTCTGGCTGGTCTGCCAGGTAAGTAGGGCCCTGGCTGGCTGGCAGGGGTCCAAGGGGGCTCTGATTAGGTTCTTGCTGGCAGGCCAGCGACCATGAGGGCTCTCTAGTAGGGCTCTGGCTGGACGGCTGGGGTCCAAGAGGGCTCTCAGTAGGGCTTTGGCTGGCTGGCCGGCCAGTTTCCAAGAGGGCTCCGAGTAGGGCTCTGGCTGGTCAGCTAGGGAAGTAGGGGTCTGGCTGGCTTGTAGGGGTCCAAGAGGGTTCTGGGTAGGCTCTGGCTGGCCAGCTAGGGAAGTAGGGCCCTGGGTGGCTGGCAGGCGTCCATGAGGGCTCTGGGTAGGCTCTGGCTGGCTGGCCGGGTTCCAAGAGGGCTCCGAGTAGGGCTCTGGCTGGCCGGCCRGGGTCCAAGAGGGYTCTGAGTAGGGCTCTGGCTGGCCAGCCGCGTTCTGAGTGTGCTCCGAGTACGGCTCTGGCTGGTCGGCCAGGCTCCAAGAGGGCCCTGTGTAGGGCTCTGGCTGGTTGGCTGGGGTCCAAGAGGGCTGTCAGTAGTCTCTGGCTGGCCGGCTGGGGTCCAACAGGGCTCCGAGTAGGTCTCTGGCTGGCCGGCCAGGGTCTAAGAGGGCTCTCAGTAGGGCTCTGGCTGGCTGGCAGGGGTCCAAGAGGGCTCTGATTGGGTTCTGGCTGGCAGGCCAGGGACCAAGAGGGCTCTCAGTAGGGCTCTGGCTGAACGGCTAGGGAAGTAGGGCTCTTGCTGGCTGGCCGGGGTCAGAGAGGGCTCTGAGTAGGCTCTGGCTCGCCGGCTAGGGAAGTAGGAGTTTGGCTTGCCTGCCGTGGTCAAGGAGGGCTCTGAGCTTGCTGTGGCTGGCCAGCTAGGGAAGTAGGGCTCTGGTTGGCCAGCTGGAGAAGTAGGGCTCTGCCTGGCCCGTCGGGGTCCAAAAGGGCTCTGAGTAGGCTGTGGCTGGCCAGTTCGGTTCCAATAGGTCTCTGTGTAGTCTCTGTGTGGCAAGCCAGCGTCGAASAGGGCTCTGAGTAGGCTCTGGCTGGACCGCTGGGGAAGTAGTGCTCTGGCTGCCCTAATGGGGTCCAAGAGGGGTCTGAGTAATTTCTGGCTGGACACCTAGGGAAGTAGGACTTCTGCTGACCAGCCGGGGTTCAAGAGGGCTCGTAGTAGGCTCTGGCTGGCCAGCTGGGGTCCAAGCTGGCTCTAATTAGGGTCTGGCTGGCTCGCTGGGGTCAAAGGTAGCTCTGAATAGGTGCTAGCAGGGAAATACGGCTTTCACTGGCCAGCTAGGGCAGTAGGTTCTGTCTGGCCAGTCGGGGTCCAAGAGGTCTCTGAGTAAGCTCTGGCTCTCCCACCGGGGTCTAAGAGGGCTCTAAGAAGGGTCTGGCTGGCCTCTTGGGAAAGTACGGCTGTGGCTGGCTTGCCGGGTCAAAGAGGGCTCTGAGTAGGCTCTGGGTGGCTGGTTAGGGAAGTAGGGCTTTGCCTCACCGGCTAAGGAAGTAGGGCTGTGGCTGGCCAGCCGGGGTCTAAGAGGGCTCTGAGTAGGCTCTGGCTGGCCAGCTAGGGAAATAGTGCTGTGGCTGATCGGCTGGGGAATTAGGGCTCTGGGTGGCCTTGTATGGCAGTAGGGCTCTTGCTGCCTTCCAGGGTCCAAGAGGACTCTCAGTAGCTTCTGGCTGCCTGGCCAGGGTCCAAGAGGTCTCTGAGTAGTCCTTGGCTGGCCGGTTAGGGAAGTAGGCTCTGACTGGCCAGCTGGGGTCCAAGAGGGCTTTAAGTAGGCTCTGGCTGGCTGGCAGGTGGAATTAGGCTCTGGCTGGCCGGCCAGTGTCAATAAGACTCTGGTTTTCTGGCCAGGGGAAATAAGGCTTTATCTGGCCCACAGCGGGGATTAAGGCTCTGTGTGGTCTGCTGGTGTAAAAAAGGCTCTTGCTGGGTGTCCCGTGAAATAAGGCTCTGACTGACCGGCAGCAGGGAGAGCCCCTTTCTGACTGGCTGTTGGCAGAGGCTGTTGTAGCCAGTGCACTAGAATATTTTCTGGAAAGGAAACACATGTTTCTTTGGCTTAGACGCAGGGTCAGTTCATGTCGCTTAATATATGCTGATTTATGCCACATGTAAATGATGAATTTTTGTTCTTCTTTAAGTAAAATCCTAGATCAGTTTTGAATATCATAAGATTTTAAAGCCTAAAAGAAATACGCAAGACTCTTATGAACGTCCCATGGATGGCCATGACCGTCTCAGATACAAGTTTTAAATTGTAAAGACTTTAATTCTGCAACTTGAGAGTGTCCCTTAAAAGTGAACTGGACTTTACTTGTATAGAACATCATGAAATTCTTTAGATATCAGAGCAAATACCTACAGATTAAGAATGGTATCGGTGTTGATGGTTCTTGAGCCATTTTATACCACTAAATTGAAGATATAGAGAGCTATAACCTCAAGCCTAATAAGGTCACTTCACACTGGTGGAGAAGGAGAGCTTCAATTTTGTATTTTATCAGAAAACAAATCCACCTGTCTGATAACAGGCCTGATGGACAAATGAGCTGATTGACCCTGAGTCCCCACTGACTTCTGTGAGAGTTAAAAGCAGTGGTTCTTCTCTTGAACCCAATACTCAAAACTTTACTTGCAAAAAAMCATTAAGTGAAACAGTAAAAATAGCTGTGAAATGAGTCTTGTGTATTGCAGATAAGCTGTGCTAAATACCAACTCCAAGCATGATGAAACAACACTGAAAAGATCTTACCTGTATTATCCTGCTTTAGGATTTATCAAAATAGGAACTCAAAATCAAGTATGGCTAAGGCAACACTAAATTTTCAGTATTAAAAGGAGAAATCTTAGAGGCACACCGATTAGGCTTTAAGTCTTGTCATTTTACTCTTAAAAAAACATACGCAGATACACTGCTTGTTTCACCAACAGACAGATGCTACTGGTTAAATCCAGGAATAGCCCAGGAAGCACCATGTAAAAGCCTCCATTTCTCTGTAAGCGAACATAAGTCTTCAGTCTGCCATAACTCAGAATATACAAATGTGAGCACTCGCAGCAAAGAACCTGTTAACTGGCTTGAATTTCACCACACAATTTTACTAGGCATTTGGGGGAGACTGTGAGATTTGTTTTCTTTCTCCTTAGCTACTCTTACCTAATTTAAAAGAGATTAGCCAAAGGGTAACATTCTACAATAGCAGTATTGAGAAAGGTTGATTGTCTTACTTTAGAACTCTTCAAATGTCTGTAAATTATGTTTTAAACAGTGGATAACTAAGCAAGAATGTAAGTATAGATCTGTAGATATTGAGATATAGTTAATAAAACTGCATGCTCAAAATTAAAAAGAAAGTAATGTTATTAAAATGCAAAGGGGGGAAAAATCTGTTTTCTTCACACTTGTTCTCCCAATATTTATTGAAAATGATACAAAATAGTAAACACTTTTTTCACTTTCCAAAATGCAGATTTTCCTCAAAAAGAAAGGAAGATTGTGTTTGTGCTACACATACACAGGAAACCAGCAAAATGCAAGCATAAAATTTGAAATAAAAATATTTCTTTTAAAATATTTTTGTTTCTTTTCGTGATCAGTTCTAGTATTTATCTATTCTTAGACTGGACCCCCTAGAATGCTGTGGGAAATGTTGCTGCACAAAAGCTGCAATGCTGTTAGAGCAGAAGTAGTTTTCATTGTGCATTCTTTCCCTACTGGTTTACTTTGGTGAGTAACTCAGTTATTCTCTTGGGCTTTTGGCGTTAGAACTGAGAATGGAAATTCATTAATTCGCAGCACGTAGCCAACTGCTATTAAAAAGCCACAGATCTGGGGACTCCAGTGGCATATGAAGGTTGCCTGGTAATAAGAAACAAACGAAAAAGTCTATCGTTCTTTGGGCTCTTTTCATGAGAGTGAAGGGAGCTAAGGTCTTTCACCATCCTCCTGGTTCTTCTATGTATTGAGTAAGCATGCCCATGTGCCAAATTACTGGCAGGGAACAGAGCTCAAAGTGGCTCAGGAAGCAATAATAATTTGGGGGTGTATTAAACATGGTATAACCAGCCTCACTTTGAGTACTGTGTGCAGTTCTGGGCCCCACGATGTAAGAAGGATGTGAAGTTCTTTGAATGCATCCAGAGAAGGGCAGCAAAGCTGGTGAAAGGGCTGGAAGGCATGTCCTATAAGGAGCGGCTAAGGACTTTGGGCTTGTCTAGTTTGGAGAAAAGGAGGCTGAGGGGTGACCTCGTTGCTCTCTACAGCTTCCTGAGGAGGGGAAGCAGAGAGGGAGGTGCTGATCTCTTCTCCCTGGTATCCAGTGATAGGACGTGTGGGAATGGTTCAAAGCTGTGCCAGGAGAGGTTTAGACTGGACATTAGGAAGCATTTCTTTACCGAGAGGGTGGTCAAACACTGGAACAGGCTTTCTAGAGAGGTGGTCGGTGCCCCAAGCCTGTCAGTGTTTAAGAGGCATTTGGACAATGCCCTTAACAACATGCTTGAACTTTTGGTCAGCCCTATAGTGGTCAGGCAGTTGGACTAGATGATCGCTGTAGGTCCCTTCCAACTGAACTATCCTGTCCTGTCCTGTCCTATCCTACCCTATCCTATCCTGTCCTGTATAAAAAGTACGGTAGATTTTGACAAGTCTACATAAAATCTCCTGATGGCAAATCTCTCCTAAAAAGTATTTTTAATATTAGTAAATTGCTGTTACAGCTTTCAATTATGCTACTGGATTTTAAATCATAAAATGAAGGCTATTGTGCTCTCAAATGCATGGAGGTCAAGCATTATCTAATGGCTTTAGAGAACTCCGGGAGGGTAATGTATGAAGATATGCTATAAGGTGTGAGACTACTTTTGTGAAGTTGGAAAATAGTCACTGAATTTGTACTCTCTGTAAGGACAATACAACCAAACTTTCAGAAAGCATGTCATTAAGAGTTTTGGATAATCATCCAAAATTTACTTTGAGCATCCAGATAAGGAAACTCCATCTTTGAAAAGATTTCTAAACCAAGACCTAGTTTTTCTCTGCTTTCCCTTTATTCATGAATTGAATGGACTTGTACTTGATCTCAGGTTGCCAGCTTAGCTTCTGTATCCCCTTTCCACAAAAGGATGTTGGAATTCACATTTAGATCTACCCAGTCTCCCCTTCTCCACTTTGCTTCATGGGATCTAGCACTGAATTGTAAAGTGTTTATTAATTTCATTGCTTAATGTGACAACTTGCAACATTAAAACTTCTCTGCCTGAGACATCAAACAAACACATTACTGTGGCGTAAGAAGTTACCATGTGCTGGCAGATCCACAATAAATATCTATTTGAGTGCTCTTAGCCTGTGGCAAATGCAACTTAATTTAAGTTAGCATGAAAGAAGGCTAAGCAAACACAATTTATTTTGCATTTGCCATGGGCTAAAAGAATTCACAGTGGACAGTTGCTGCAGATCAGCTGCTGAGTTTGTGAAAGTGATTCTTTTGTCAGTTAGATTGGTGTGAAATCAGGGAACAATCAGGATAGAAATCTGTAATTCTGATATTGCATAATATCAGTATCCCTGTAGTCTATTAAGTCATCCATCCCTCAGCGTGAAATACTAGACCAAATGAATTTCATGTGAAGAAAAAGAGATTTGGAGAGGTGGTGTTTGGGGTGGGCATTGTTCGCTTTTTAACTGGAGTCAGCATTTTCCCCAGAGTAGTTCTTACGTTGCCAAGCAAACATAAGAAAAAGAAAACAAAAAGCAGAGGCATCACTTTTGACTTTTCAAGTATAATTATAGATTTATAAGTATAATGAATGGGATTGTGTAAAACACCAACTTTTTCTTCCTGGAAGTCAATGCAAATGTGCCAATGATATCACTGTGAGCAAAAGTGTGTTCCTGTTCAGTGTCTGTTTCTTGGCTCCTCTCAGTTTTGCTCAGCGCTGCATAGCCATTCATTTTAAATCTGTTCTTGAAATTGTAGCATCCTGGAGTGCAAAAATAGGGAAGTTGTTGCTTTTCTTGCTCTCATGCAGACACATTCTTAATAATGAACATACTAGATGATAGAATATTCTATAGAAAAATTCTACAATGTGAAGCAATGTAATTTTGTGAGGGGCAAAAGTAAAACCAGGGAAAGAAAAGGAGAATTTCTGGCTTCGTTGAAGCTAATGGCTAATTTTTAAGGGCTTCAACAGGGAAAGAACATCTCCCTCAATTTTCACATAAAAATTGTTTTTTCCCAAAAGATTTTCTACTGCAAACATAGTGCGGGAGTCACCGAAGAGCGTTTGACAGCCGGTGCCATTATGGGATGTCAGACTGTGAGTTCATAATGGTGCCTTTCACTCTTAACATCTAGTAATCAATATGGTCGTTACAGACTTTCTGAGCTGCGCATTATATAGGTGAGGAGTAGCATGACTTGGGCCATGTAACATGTCATGCTGGAAAAGCAGGGCTACCAGAACTGTATCTCCTTTGGCCCTGTCAAGGGCATATCATGACACTGAAAGATCTTGGTTTGTAGAGTGGACACAGTCTTACCCTGTTCAGACTTCAAGCCAATCAGACCTGAGCCTTTTCTGCTCTAGAAGACAGAACAGCATTGTTAATCCAAAATTACAAGACATACTAGTGTGCATAGGATATTATCTCAGGCTCATTCTTATGTGAGCAGAGCTTCTCTCTGACCCAGAAAATAGAAAGAAACACCTGCATTTCTTCAGAGTACAGGCAAAGGGAGGCCACTGAGAGAGCTGCAAAGACTATACAGACACACTGTGATGATTTGAGAGGTGTCTGAAATTATGGCCAGTGTAGTCAATGTCTTCTTGTTAGACTGAAACTAGGCTTGTCTTGCCTATTAACTGCGGACTTGTGAACCTTGAACTTTGGAGTTCACTGTTGGCTGAAGACTCTCCAGGCACCTGTAATGTCTGGGTGGAGGCTGCAAGCCCCTCTGGAAGGGGAGAATAGGGAGGAGGATCAGTTTGATACTGTGCTTTAAATATATCTGTTATTCCTAGAGGAATAATGTACTGTGTACTTGTCAGCTTTACTCCAGGCTTAAAAGAAAAAATATAAATATGATTTGAACAAAGGAGAAGATGAAGTGGTTACAAAGTTGGAGAAATGTTGAAAAATTGACAAGATGCAATCTCTGAGGGGCTCTGATTTCCTCATGTACTTCTGAGCAGTAACCTGGGTGCAGCCTTGGTTGAATATGCAGAAGAAATGACTCAGCTAGCAGTACCTTGGACATGGGAGGTTACTAACGAGACTAGGATGTATCCTCTGGGAACCTGTCTTTTAAATTTTACCCAGAAGGTATGTGGTTTGTTTTGAATACAAAGAAAGCAACAAAATGTGTGAGAAGGTCTCAAAATTTTGCTTTTAACTTACAAGTCCCTGTACATTTTCATCTGGTTTTGAAATACTGTGAGAATGTTAGTAGGACCTCCCCAAATCTGTCACATCATTGCTTTGATATTGAAGTTTCTTTGGGATGTTACTTCTCTGGTTTCTTTTTTGCCACAGCTGGATTTCAACTATAACTACCTTCATAGATGTCAAAAGCTATACTATCAAAATCTTTTGGCTTTGCAGCCTATAACAAATCACATATCAGAAATGGAGTCTATTGTGCAACACTTTCAACTGTCTTTTGGCTTGTTGTCTACTCACAGAGACTACATATGAAATGTAATAAAAGAGATTTCAGGAAACAGGACGCTTCAGCTAAACACACTCTTTCACTCCATGCTGATAGTTTTTCATCTCCTTTCTCTATTGTACTCACTGTGCAACTTTCTCTATGATACTTAAACATGGAGCAAACTTTCAGATTAACTGATAATCTTCATTTATCAGAGCAGGCACATGCAACCCTTAGGTGTCGGTCTCTGCTGCATACATATTGTATACAGAGCATTAGAAATTACAGAAGGTTTTAAATACTAAGAACAAAAAGCTAACACGGTTTGAGAGAGACAGAGAGATTAGGAACATGACAGATGCCCCCCCACCTTCTGCAAAGCTGATAGGCAACTTACTGCTAGGGTGCCACCACACACTAATGTATGTAAATTATGTTTGGATCAAAGCTGGCTCAACTTCAGCCAGCTCAGAGAGCGGACAAAGCTAGTTCAGCCATCTGCATCTAAGCCTTGGATATACAGCACGCTTTTAATCTCTCTGCCTTTCAGTTTCCTCATCTGTACAAAGACAGCATTACTTCCATTAAAAAATCCTGAATATTTGCTATGAAAGAACAAAATGTTCATTGAAAAAGATTGTCCTATCCAAGAAAGAGAAGGTAACTGCTAGGCTGTAGAGTAACAGTCATTTTTCTGTCTTTTTCTGCAGCTATTATGTTCATCATTCAGTGTGTGACAGCTTCAGCAGGACATAGACAGTCCCCTCAAACTGGAACATCCATAAATGAATGTTTAGGGCACTTTCCTGGATACAAAGATTATCCTCAAGCAAGGAGAAATGATGACTGAGATACCTTACATCCCAATGTGAGTAAATAAGCTATTTGTCATTTGAAGTGAAGGACTGGTTGGGAACATAATACTACAACAGGGTTGGAAGGTTGGAAATAGAGGGAAATGCCTTGCTACAATTAAATTAGAAGTCCACAGAGGGGGGGGAAAAATGAAGTAAACTTCCCTATTTTAAATTTTCTGTTGGAAACCAGGAGGCTGGTTTCACTTACTACAGGTGATTTTTCTGGAAATTCCTCCTTATTTGCCTAAATCTTTAAAGGGCTCATGATGCAAGTTTAGGCATACAATTTGAAGTTAAGTTTGAAGACAGTCTAACTACTAGTTAATAATGATGATGAAGTTCTTCGGTGGCTGGAAGGTGGGAGAAGGTCTAAGTATTTTATGTATTCCACATATATTTCTTCTGGTACAGTTTGGTAAAAGTCACTGACAAAGCCAGGATACCAAAAAGGATGATATTCAAGCCTGATCCTGTCTGGTTTTTCTGGTTATACCTGATTAGGACAAATATGTAAAATGCAGTTGCTGGCCTCTAATTACAACCTCAGCTGGTCTGAGGAGCAAAGTGAGATGCAGTAGTACTTGGATAGCCTGATGCTGCCCTAGAAAGAAAAACTGGAAATTTTGGAGTAAATGGGAAACAACCGATTAGCTTTAAACTGTGCTGCAGAGAAGCCTCACTTCTGTAAAAAAATAAAATGGCAAAGCTGATAATAAGCTTATGGCTTCAGGAACACTATATATAGGTGTGACTAATACAAGTTAGCGGCATCTAGTGGCAGGCAATAGAGAAGTCCCTCACTACCATTACAAATTTTGTATACTAAATAAATTGCTAACCGTAGCAAAATCTTCTCTGCTTTGCATAAATGAGAGGGAAAAGGCAGCCAGACCTGAAATGACCAATTTAAACACAAAAAATAAAGCCAGTTGTCATAACCCCTTCTCAGTACGAGTCAGAGGCAATAGCTAGGGTTTCTAGTTCACGATAGAGTATAGATTGTGCTTAAACCACATTTCTGCGAGTGTCACCGTACCATTTACTTAAAATCAGGTTTTTATGGTGGGGGCCAGGGTAAGCAGATGAATTTCATCCTTCTCCCCATTCCTTCACATTCTCCATTTTCAACACATTATTTTCACACATTATCACTTTCTGGAACAACCATGGAACTAAAAGCAAAGTTCGGTCACGTATGTATGTTTTCATATATATGTGAAGTTATCTCAGCAGTAAACGCACAATTTTTCACTTCTCTGAAGACGCTCTGTGCATGGCACATTGTCACAGCTCTGCTGGTTAGCATAACTTTCTCCAGTGACCTGTATCAAAGTGAAAGTGGAGTTTTAAATTTCTGTGTTAATATGATTTTTACTCAGCTTGTACCTAGAGAGAAGATGAGGAGGGGAGGAGAAGGGGACAGGGCACGCTTTTCCCTAGTGAAGGATCCCTGCAGAAGTTTCCCGTGTTGCTGTCGCTATTCAGGCAGACACGATGAAGAGCTCGGATCCTTTTTACTTCCAAACTTCTTTCTGAACTTTTCCCAGAAGTCCTTCCTGCACTTTGTCCCTACCAAATAAGACAGGCATGTCTGGTGTGCGTTGCAATTCAAGAGAGGAGTTAATTATGTTATTTCTGTTAATAATTATAATGTTTTTTCTGCCAACAGAAGAACCAAGGGCAACATTTCATTATGTTAAGCAGACACTGTACAAATACAGATTCCAAACTCTTATCACTTGAATAGCTAGATATGTTAACTGTAAAATAGGAAATGCAGCCAAAGAAGTCGAAAATAAAATATATTTATTTATTTTCTACAGGGATAAAACATTTTTTTCTTCTGATTGAGCAGTGCCAGCCTTGTCTCTCACACTGTTTAGGCCATGTCCAACCTGGCCAATCCAAGAGCACCCCATTTTTTATGAAAAGGAAACAGCCACAGCTCATTGTATATCACCAGTCTGAACAACTGGGGGTTCAGGTACCAGGACACATAGTGGAGTATATTTACTGACCTCAAATGCGGCCTCAGAGTTAGATTAAGACTTCAGAGTAAACTAAAATATGAATTTTGACATTCCTTCCTTCAGAAGTCCACCTTAATCAGAGACTAATTTTGCTGCTCTTTTCTATGTAAATTTTCACATTTATTCAGCTTAATTTTTTATTCATACTGTAACCAGTTACATAAAAATAGATCTGAGTAGCTGATAATTACAAATTAATTAATGATCATTCCGATGACAAATAGATGTAATTGTAATAAGCTACCTAGAGTATCAAGTACTTACTGGATAGGTATATACACTGAACTGTACACATTAAAATGGTGTATTGTATAGTATTGCCGAGAAAACCTCGTCCTGAAAAAGTTTTTAAGTCATGCTCCCATATCTTTATATTAACTGATTGAAATCAGACATAACTATTATCCTGATGCTAACCTCATGTAGTTATAACATTTAAATAAAAGTTGTCCAACTATCTTTAAACATGTGGAAAGCTATGTGTCTCCAGTCTGAGAAATACTATGATCAAAGTGTCAGAAGAACAATACCCTTGCTTTCTTTAAAAGAGAGGTTAACATTTGTATTCAATTCACAACACCTTCACACAGGAAAAGAAAAAAAGAAACTGTGAAGTGTTAATGTGAGTAAATACATGACTGTCAGAAAAACAGCCAAGTTACAAAATGAGTAGGCGTATATGTGGAAGTTAAATACCAATAGTGTTAACTTGAGAGCCATTTTTCAAATGTAAATACATTATGAGTTGTATATATCTGTATTTAGACTTTTCAGACATTGAAATGCTGCTTCATGGAAAAAAGTCTGTATTTGTATGCATGAGTGGCGGGTTTAGGAAAGTAAAAATCCAAACCACAGCTATCCCACCATGCACTATACTCCTTATACTGTTAGCAGTCGCTGTGCTACTTGTGTTCCTTGTGGCTCGTGCATGTGGTCAATGAGGATCTAACCAAGCTTAGTATTCTACAGAAACTTGCACTTAAGACAGAAATTCATTTGGACCCTTATTTAATTATTTTGTATTTTAGGTTTGGAGGGTAAGGGAGATAGCACGTGACAGCAGCCGTGCCCAAACGCTTCACTGAAAGGAAAAGTTCTGTAATGCCTGAGAGAGCTTGAGGGTGCTGAGTGACTTTATCACCCCAGAAAAGCGATAAGATAGCTAGATCTCATCACTTGAAAATGCCTTGTCCTCAGATCTCCCACAGTTAATTTTTCATTTAGTTGCTGATACTAGACCAAGCCATGTTTAATTTAAATAGCTCGTGTGGAAAAATATTTTCTTTTTTAGAGCAGAGATTTCACTCATGGTATCAAGTAAATTAAAATGTAGTTCCTGCCAATGGCATTTCTCTTCTCTCTGTCTCTCTTGGCTTAGACATCTAGATCATACTGACTCATAATTTCTCATGTTTTGTGAAACATGAGAGAGCTTTATAGCTAATTAATTGCTACAAATTCCAGTAGCCTGAGAAAATAGTTATTTTAAATCTAGTTTCATTTACATGGTTCTGTATACATAACCACACATATATGTATAAGTATGGATACAGATAAATACGTAGGTGGATGTAGATTCATTTTTCACAGCTATGCTTATATACTCTTTACATTAATATGTCAGTATGTTAAAATTATTAAAATACTTGTTCTTATAATGCCCTTGAGAAGCAGGGAAATAGGAAAGCCCTAATCTCAGTTTTAAGAAATGGTAAAAAGAGTTGATTGTGAGGGAGAAAATATCCTTAGGTTATCTCAGTAGTCAATGGAAAGGAGACTCTCTAAGGTCTGTCTTAAGGTACACATAGGGTGCCCTGCTCAGACGCGGGCCTGGAGGGCCGCCGTTCTCCTGACAACAGGGAGCCTTAATTGTCTTAGATGTGTCTAACTGTGGTAAGCACTTCCGAAAGGTGCTTGCACAGAGGAAAGGCTATAGGCAAAGAAGCGTTTTTTCATCTGGTTATCAAGTAAGGGTTGCAGTCACTGGACCATCTGTAGCTGTAATAGCTAAATAACCGTAATGAAATATCATAACTAATGGCTGTCAGGTGAAATAACCAGAATTGGTCATATCAAATAGCATTAATCTAATCTCCATTACTGCTGCCTGTTGTTGTTGACGGTTTGCTGTGGCAGAGTTAGCAAATAGCTTTTTCTTGGCTGCAGGCACTGGTTGCTGATCATCTGCACATAAGGTAGAGGCAGCTTTTGCAGACAGTGGCTTTAAAATTGAGCCATTGCTTGACTCTTTGGCCGACTGACCGCAGGCCCACTACCCTGCTAAAAACCCGGTCCAGCTGAGCTTGGCCTTAGCTAAGTTTGCATAGCTTTCTTTTGTCTTACGGAGCCTATTGTGAAGCCGTGGGGAAACTGAAGTGTTGTCTGGCTTTCTGGCAGAGGTGTTGGCTTTGAGCCACTGCAGTCCCTGAGAGCTGCAGAGGAGCCCCCAGCTCCTCTCTACCCTGCCCAGGCACCCACACCTCGCAGGTGCCGAGGGAAACCCCACTCAGGCACCTCCAGCCGTGCTCGTCCCCCGCTGTGCTGCCTCCCACTGCCGCCTGCGACCCCTTGGCTCTGCTCATTTGCTCCGTGCCCTCCTTCCTTGTCTGCAAAGCTCTGGCCTTGCTGCCTAACACCTCGTCTTTYCCTGCAGGCAGAAAGAGTGAGGGACTTATTTGTCCAGGGAAGAATAGTTCTTGAACTGATCCTTCTGCTTTGTTTTTTGCCTTGGTCTGCTAAATACAGCTTTCTATGCCTTTTAATTTTGGCCTTTTATCATGAAAAGTCTGCTCCAAATTTAGAGACCCAAACCAAAGAACTTGGAAACAGAAAGTGAGGCAACATCTGAGAGGTTAGCTCAATTTACTAAGAAATTGAAATTWAAAAAAACCCCCTACATCAGAGAAGTTTTATTCAGTTATACATTTAGTCTTTTCTCAGTTGCTCACATTCCAGTTGGCAAGTTTGCACATGAAATGAAATTTTATAGACCAAATACTGGAGTCAAGGATTGTGTTTGGTTTTTTTTAAAGTACTAAGCAGATGGTATTTATAAATTAAGAACTTCTCAGGGGTATATTGGTACTTCTCATAGGCGGGAAATAGGATGGAATAGGAATATACTTGGATAAAATGTTCATACAGGGACCTCTAAACATTCATACTGGTCCATCTTAGTTCTCCCTTTGACTACTGTAAGATAATTCATTGATGGAAAACAGTAGCATAAATTTGGCATTTAGCAAGATCGCAGTGGAAGATGGATTCACCTTGATGTGCATAGAAAGGCTCGCATAGCGTGCTTGCATTTACAAGGTGAGTCCATTCTGCTTCTCCTGGATATTAACTTCCCTGCAGGGACCTGAAGTTCCCAAGCCATAAATTTTCCTTGGCCAAGTCATCACATTAAAAGCCTGATTCTGGATGTGCCCTGGGATACCTCACCTTAAGTAATGCTGAACAGGTCCCCCACTACATAGCTGTGTATTGTAGGCGAGGTTTTCCCTCCAGATGCCTTCCTAAGGGCCCCAGGGGAGGTAAGGGTTGGCAAAGGCCACTTGCAACCCCAGAACTGGAATCCACAGCAATCTCACAAGGCTCTACAAGTCATAGACTGGTCTGAGGGTCCACTTCTGAAAATAGATCTTGGACTGAATGGCTCCATCCCTTTGTTACTTCAGTGTGGCCCATTAGGACTACCTATTAGTTGTCAAAATTAAGTCTTTAGTGATTTTTGAGTTAATCCTTAACCACAGCCAGTGGAAAAAATGGAAATGTTCTGTTTGATTTTCAGTAGATTTCTCACACAAGTCATGTCTGAAGGGACTGATAAAAACAATGAGGAGATTCTTCTTATTTTGCTTACTAAACACAACACAAAGAATGACGTACTAATCAGGAGACTATAGCTTTCCTCAAGTTCATGGATTTTTTGCTTCCAGACTTTGATATCCTTTTGAATCTCTGGGTAAAAAATCCTGGAGGAAAGGCAAGTTGTAGGTCAGTGCCCTAGAGCATACTAAGAGCATTGCTAGCATGCTAGTCCGTGTTGTGAATCTATACCCTCATGGTGGGCCATATTCTTTGAGGCTTTGCTTTTGGGTTTTTTTGATGTTTTTTAACCCATCTTCTTCCTTTATTCTTCTGGTCTCAGGGCTACTGATTCCCTTTTGCAGAGCATGCATAGACTGTGCAAAGGAAGAGCTGTAAGGATGGTTCTGTCGGTGTTATCAAACTGACATGGTGGTGAACTCGGTGTTCCTCTACCTGACCACACCAGCAACCTAATCCATGCTGGCACTACTGGGTAACATCAGTTGCTTTTGATAATCAAAGATGATTGAAGTCTGCCATTCGGTTGCCTCCAATCAGTCTTCCCAATGACTTAAACAGGCATTAGCCCAGGATCTCATGGGCCACGGGTGGCAAATGTGAAAGAGATCTGCAGGGATGTGGAGACATAAAGGTGTGCTGGTATTGATCAGGCAGGGGAAATCCAGAGATACGAGGTCAGGCAGGCAGCAGGGACAGAGCTGTCGTCATCAACGTTTCCCTAGGCATGGCTGCAGAATCTGTTCAACAAGAGAGAGCAGCTGCTGCCACAGCAGGATCCACAGTCACTGGCCAAGCAGCACATTAAATCATTCCAGATGATGCCAGTGATTACAGATGTATCTCCAGCAACTTGAGAGTCCCACAGCATTTAAGCTCATGTCTTTGCAAACTTTAGGACATAGAATACCATGTAACACCAACAGACACTCAGGATTTCTCCGCTTCAAAACTAGTGACTGCTGAGTCTTTAAACTTTCTTGCTCTTCAGACCAGAATCCTTCCAGAGGCTTACCCATTTGCCTCTGACAAACAGGGCTTCTGCAGATAGGGCATGTTGATGCATTTCTATGGTGTAAGGAAATTAATTTATTATGGAGGATTTAATGGCATCAGATACAGATAGAAGCACACTGCAAGTGATCACAGTCTAGACCACATATGAAAATTTTAGAGAAAAACTTTATTCTTTAAAAGACTCTGGAACTTAGGAATATATGTACTTTTATAAAAAAAAAAAATTAGTGAAATATTGCCTTTAATGACGCAGTTGTCTATCCTGCTTAAAATACTTCATGCCTTAACATATTCATGAGGCTTTTTTCCTTAAATTTTTTTTTTAATGACCTTTGAATTATTTTTGAAACACCTTTGGTACAAATAAATAATTCAAGATACACATTAATCACTTTGATATAGTACAGAAGTGGAAGTTGATTTTAAATGGATAAACTTTTGAATTGGGACCAGACTGTTTAATTGAAAGCAGCTTTCAGTAACAATTATTATTGTTGTGAGTCTTTGTTCCTAATGGTGATAGAGTCAGATATGGGACCAAAATTTGTAACTGGCCAAGTAATTCAGGAAACTTAAATCACATGTAGAGATATGACATAAACCGTTATGTATAGTGTTGCTCTCAGGTTCCAGTGTTGAGAATAAGGATCCAATCTGCAAATGATTTGTATACCCCTGGGTAGGCATGATTAAGAGATGATGTGTATACCATTCGTTTTGGCCACAGTCTAACTTTTCCTGCAGAAATTATACATTTTAAACACAATCTGCTAGTCTGTTACCTCCAAAGAAGCAAAATCAATATTGAAATACTATAAATTAATAAATATGTGGACAGTGGGAAGATAAGCATTCATAACTAAAATATTTTCATGGCCTTATTCGTTCAATGTAGTTGAAAACAGAAGCGCTCTTGTTTCTGCACAGACTGTAGGGTTTTACACAGGCAGCAGGAACTAGATTCCTTTTCACTCTTGGTATATTTTAAAAGAAATGTTTCTGGAATCTCTACTATTTTGTTAGCAGTCTACTCAGCAGAACTTATTCTTGCTGATGCTGCATGCCATTTTAATGGTTTATGGAGTCACTGAACTTAATCCAAAATTCATTTCCACAATTATGTATATGTACTTTCATTTTTTGCAGAACACAAACTGCTGGTCCTACCAACCTGATCTATACTTTCTCTCTTTTTCCTACTGCAAAATGAGAGGAAATCACTCACAGATACTTTGGTTTTATGTCTCATATTGCTCGACATAAAAAAAATCATTAAAAACTATTTGAAACTGAAAAGTCAGCAGAAACTAGAGCCAACACAGATCTCTATCTCACTAGCATGTCTATAGAAAACATTCATCAAAACTTGGAATGTCTATCAGAGTGTAATCACTCAAGTATTTATATCTCTGTCTAGATTTACTTCAGTGAACACCTGTTTTACAGCAAGTGAGACTACCTGTGTTAGAGAAGCTGTATACTGGTGTAGTGCTTGCAGAATTTGGGCATACTTACATGGTTAACAAAACCATTGTCTTCCAGTGCTTCAACAGGCCATACATCACCATCCCAGACTATTTCTTCTTGTCATGCTAAGCTTTATCTCCCTTCAACTGTAAACGTGTGAACTGAAAATCCTCCTTTCTCAGGAAAGACCAAAAATTTCCCATTGGATACTGCAGAATCCAGTATATTTCATTAGGAAAATACTACAAATGTTTCTTCACCATTAGTTGCATATTGAAAAGCTGGATACAAAGCCACAATTGCAGCTTAGAGAAAAGTGCTGCTGCTGCAGCAACTGTTTCTCCGTCATTACTCCTGTCCAAAGAAAAATACAATGAGCTAGTTCAAGAAAGGACTTTCAGGCCTAAAACGGCACTTAAGATTTGGACTCTGATACCTAAACTCCTAGACCAGCTGCTGTGTTTAATTCAGAAGTGTTGAATATAAAATATAGGAGCTGTTTTAGCAGAGGAGACCAAACCCGGGTCTTTTCTTCCTTGGATGAGAGAACTTCCACCTCTGAATTAGAGAGTCACTCCCAGATTCTGGCTGGTTCTGGACTTTTCTTCTCTGGTATGCTTTAGCAAAAATGGAGAGTTCTCCCATCTGTGGATTTAGCCCACAATCAGTTATCTCTAGGAAAATAAGACTGATGAGTATGAATCTGCTCTTCAGCTTTCAGTCAGAAGGATGACTGGTCCATTGCAACGTAGAGACACATCAGCCAAATTAAAAACAAATCTTATTGCTGATCAATCTTTAAATGAAAGGGCTTCTCAGTTGTGGATCTCAAATGAGCAAAAGTGTCTCTACTTTTCCTATCAAAACCTTTGAAGGTTTTTGTTTTTTTTTTTAGGCTCTCCAGAAGCCTTTAAATCAGACCAGTTCAAATCTGACCAGACATACAATACAGACTTCATAGAACGTCAATATTACAGACAATAAAAGAAAGCCTGGGCTTCAGTTTAAGAGATAAAAGGTCAGTGTAAATAAGTGTAGATCCAGTTATGATAAGCAGAAGGGAATTTAACTTTTAATGTGGAATAAATTTTGATGTTGTTTTAATGTCCTTTAATTTAGAGAAGGATTTTTTGTGATGGCAAATCTCATAGCTTTATGAATGGTTTCCAAGTATTTTCTGATGGTAGTATTAGACATTAAAGGAAGCTTAAAGAAGGATCTCTGTCAGTATGTACATCAATGAAAGGTCTCAGTGTCGGCAGGACTAGCTTAGTGGGTCAGGATTTATAGAATCAGTGTAAAAAATATCTTTCCTTTTTATGGGGCCATTCGGTTGTATAAGGCTTATTTCAGTTGACAGCATTTTCAGTCTACCAGCAAACAAGTAAATGACACCTACAAAGTCAAAATTGTAGTAATCAAAGATTCCAGTTATGCTAGAATGGGCTGCTACTGTCAGATTGGCCACAAATAAATAAAACAGCAACTAGTACAAATTTCATAATGGAAAAGAACCCTTCTGCACTTCTTTGCTTCTGGTCCTGTCACTGGGCACCACTGAAAAGAGCCTGGCTCCGTCCTCTTTGCATCCTCCCTTCAGATACTTACATGCATTGATAAGATCCCCCCGAAACTTCTCTTCCCCAGGCTGAACAGCCCCAGCTCTGTCAGCCTTTCCTCATAGGAGAGATGCTCCAGTCCCTTAATCTTATTAGCAGCCCTTAACTGGACTCTCTCCAGTATGTCTGTGTCTTTCTTGTACTGGTGAGACCGGCACTGGACCCAGCACTCCAGGTGTGGCCTCACCAGTGCTGAGCAGAGGGGAAGGATCACCTCCCTCCACCCGCTGGCAACACTCCTCCTAATGCAGCTCAGGATGCCATTGGCMTTCTTTGCTGCACTATAGATACAGCCTACACTTGTAACTTGCTAGGGTCTTAATATTGTTTTTAACGAGTTCCTTCCTTTTCTTCAACAAGCAAGGGCTTCCTAGGAAGGGATAAAATACTTAAGGGTGTGTGTGTATTACACTAGTTTAAAAGTACGGAATGAGAAACACTGTTTTGAGGAAAAATGAGAATTTTATTCCAGGTTAAACTTTTAGCATCTTGTGAACAAATTTAACAGAAAAAACTAAACTGTTGAATTTCAGAGGGTTTAGGTTAGTTCTGTTGCTGACCTTTGGGTGTCTGATTCTGCAAATAATAGTGCCTTAATTCTAGATTAATTCTAGTGCTTACAGACTTGGGATGAGATATTGTTTTTACTGCAGAGTATTAGATACATACTGTAATCATTACTTTTTGGAATGCCAATTGCCCATTGAATTATTTTTTTCTCAAACTAAAGCCCAGACCTCAAAAGACAAGAAAGTTAAGTTTTCCTATCTTAGATCTATAAGCGACAGCACTATGATAAATAATTCTTCAGGAACTAAATTGTGGAAACTGGTTGAACCAAGGTACCCTGCTCAGCATTAAAGTACCTTAACCAAGATGTAAAATCCAAGTATTACTCACATTTTGTGACAAGAAACAAGAGGTTACTTGGTGCATGTGATGGAAATCGGGGGAATGAGTCAGGTGTGTGTGTGGTGGAGAGGAGTAAACATCATACCATGTTGCTGGCCACATTGACAGACGAAAGAATGAATGTGGGAGAAACAAATCACTGTAAATGTGAAGTATTTCGGCGTTTTCTTAGTAGTCGCACTTAAGTTATGCAAGGCACTGGCAGCTGAGCGACCAGCTTGCCCCGCAAATACTGGTAGGCATTCTGAAGAGCTAAGCTGACTTTACAAAACTGGATTTACATAGTACAGTAATTTAGTCYACTTACCTTCTACAAAACAAGGTGAAGTGCTAACCAAGTCAGTAACCTTTATAGATATTTTCTACTTTGCTGACCCTTTCCATTTTTGTTTGTGACTTTACCTCTTCACATTTGATCTCTGACACTTCAGTGAAAGAAACATGAAGCGCATCTCGTGCAGAGTGAGACCCATGCCTGGCTAGTGAGTTATTCAGGCTTTTAAATACTAAATAAAAAACACTCTGAAAATATTTGCCCTCAGTGCAGTTAAACACCTGAATAATCCTAAATTTGGCCAGGCTGAGATAAAATTACTCAAGAGTGTAAGGTTTAAACTCTTGTGGATGTAGCTCTGTTAGGCCCGTAGTTAAAAAACCGCGTATGTTGTTATTCCATCCCTGGTAAATGGACTACTTTGGAGCTGTAACCATCTAAGTAGTAGAAGTGCCTGTTTTTGTGGCCAGCAGGTCAATGGAGGTGATTCTCCATCTGTACTCCATTCTTGTCAAACCCCACCCAGAGTACTGCGTCCAGTTCTGGGGTCCCCAGCACAAGACAGACATGGACCTGTTAGAGCGGGTTAAGAGGAGGGCCATGAAAATGATCAGAGGGCTGGAGCACCTCTCCTGTGAAAAAAGGCTGAGAGAGTCGGGGTTGTTCAGCCTGGAGAAGAGAAGGCTGCGGGGAGACCTTACTGTGGCCCTTCTATATATACAAAGGGGGCTTATAAGGAACAGAGAGAGAGACTTTTTGCCAGGGCCTGCAGTGACAGGACAAGGGGCAATAGTTTTAAACTGAAAGAGGGTAGAGTTAGATTTAACATAAGGAAGAAATTTTTTATGATGAGGGTGGTGAGACACTGGAACAGGTTGCCCAGAGAAGCTGGGGACGCCCCATCCCTGGAAGTGTTGAAGGCCAGGTTGGATGGGGCTTTGAGCAACCTGGTCTAGTGAAAGATGTCCCTGCCCATGGCAGGGGGGTTGGACTAAAGGTCTTTAAAGGTCCCTTCCAACCCAAACCGTTCTGTGGTTATACCTGTCGGGCCCCTGAGGGCACCAGCAGGCCTTACTGCCCAGCCTCCCCAGGGGTCTCCCCAGCCCTGCCCATGCACACAGGACCCCATTTCAGCTGAGCCCGGGGCTGTCGGTCCTGCCCGGAGTGCCAGTAGGAGTGCCAGTCTCCAGCCCTGGCCCTGGCCCCATTTGCTCCTGGCTGCCCTCCCCAGGTGACCCGGTTCATGCCCTCRCCCTGCCTGGGCCATCTAATGGCCACCTTACCAGCACTGTCTCTGCCCTGAAGGGCTGTGCCCCTTCGGCAGGATGCCACCAGCGCTGGGGTCATCTTGGCTCCTGCTTGTCCCCCGGTAAGGCAGGCTGCTCTCCCTGCTTTCTGACAGTAATTAAGTCCCTTGAACAAGTGCTGTTACCTTCACTTACTAAACAGTGGTGAAGAACTGCTTAAAATGATGAGAAAAATCTTCCATGGCAACAGGAAGAAGCAGGAGTAAAAAAGAAGTTCTGTTTTGCAAAAGCTTAGTCTTTCTTTTTTTTTTCTTTTCTCTGATTACTAGGTTGCTATTTAGATTAGCAACTAATTCTGGCATATCTCACATTATGGTGTGACTGACCAATAAACCCCTGCCATGGAAGAAGGCTCAGAGGAGCTGGGCGAGGGCRATGTGCCCCTGGAGCTCGGGGAAGATGTGGGGTGTGAGCGACCACAGCTGTTGCAAAGCAGCTGACTGTGTCTGCACACAAAGGGGAGGGACTGGGGGTGGCCTTTGCTTGAGATGAACAGCTCTGTCAGCTGAGTGGATCAACTGGTGGCCGGAAATGTTTCTCCCTGAGTTCATTAAAAGAGTGTGGATGTCTCCCTGAGTCAGCCAGGCCAGCATGGAGGCAGTGTATGCATGGCTCAGCCCAACACACAGTATGAAAACTGGACACCTAACAAAAGAATTTGGAAGAGAGTGTCAGGCTTGAGCTGGCTTCAACTCACATATACCTTCCCAGCGTCACGATTATAGAGACCGGTATGTGGATTGCATTGGTATGGTGATTGTTATGGTGTAACATCAAATATCTTCAAATAAGTATATTTGATATTAAACATTACACTCTCCATGCACAGAATATCTAAAAGAAGCTGGTCAGAGATACCGGACCCTGGCATATGGTTGACATGCAAAATTTCCTGGTTCACTGAAAATAGAGACGTGTAGATTGATTTACTTATTAAATAGATTAGATTTTCTGTGCAAAAACTCATACAAACTTAATCCTCTCATTTTCTAAAATCCATTGAGAATAGCTCTTCCTATAACATTATTGGAATATTGTAGAAGTCACGTAGAGACTGCTTGTGTAGAGATCACTTACTATAGATCCTAGCTGAAAATTTTGCCTGTGAGTTTGAGACTTGCTAACTTCAGTACATTTTTGTAGTTTAATATGCAAAATTATTTTTGAGACAATGCTGTATTTAGTAAGAAGTCAGTCATTTGTACTCTATGTAGACCAACAGTGTGTTCAATGGAGAAGAGGATGAAAGAATTTGATTAAGATATACCACTTTAATTAGCAAAATGTCCCCAAGAACAGAAATAGAACTGTTTTAAAATCCCCTTCTGATTTACAGTCTGAGGGGGATCGATAATACTTTCTAACAAAAGGTATAGACTGCTCTAGAAAGCGTCTCTAACACTGCCTGTTGTTTGTATATTGTCAGAATCACTGAATGATTGCTGGTTATTTTTGCATGTGTCTGAGTATATTTTTTCATGGAATTAGTGAAGAGAGGTTAAGAACTGGATTTACAACATACATCTATTTTAATGTACATCAATGTTCCTGACAGATCTGAATTCTTTTCTTTGCCACTATGCTCTTTTGCAGTGGCCAGTGTGGAGTAATATGTGAATATGTCATCTTTGGGCATTAAGATCAAAGCACAATTAGTTAATAAGTATAAATGAGGTCAGTTATTGCTTTAGTCCATAAACTGTTGGCGATCTGGATGAGTGCCAGGGCTGTGGATTTGCAGTGCTGTCACATTTCAGGATTGCAATGCTTTCAGTGTTGGAGGCAATGCATTGTCTGCACAATCCTTATTAGTGTTTTTGGTTCAGTTGCAAAATCTTTTTTAACAACAGGGAGGAGGCTGTAGCTTGAATATTCCCTGTGCAGAATCCTCCATGGACTACTGACTGTAGGAAGGGAAATTAACCTTGCTAAACTAAATTCGTCTTCATGAATACAGCCTTTCTTTCCTCCATCCTTCATCAGATCACAACCATAGCTTACATGTAAACCAAACTGAATACTCAAGTGAATGCAAAATATTATTTTTCACTTCCAAAAGTGATGGATGCTTACCAAAGTACTGCTCTCTGTTTTCAGTAGGGTTGTAAGAGTAACTGTCCCCTTAAGAGCCATGAACTGAAATGTCACAGTCCCTTTAAGACTATGCTTTCAGTTAAGAGTACCTGAGAGTCCTGGTCAAAGTATATTAGCAACTTGATTAAATTCCTCTCCATTTCTCTCAGACAATACCCTTAACTGCCTCTGTTGGTTTACTGTATTAAAGGCTCATCAGAGTTATGGCTCCTGACTTAGTATTAATCACCACTGGAGAGCACCACCGGGGTACATTCATGACGCCGACACACTTCTGCTGCCGTGTTTTATGAAGAAGGTCAGTATTACCTTTATTGCTTTGGCATTTGTAGGACAGCAATTCTACTCTAAGATTTTTGAAGTGCCAAGGACAGGACATTACTAACTTGATACACGATGACTGTCTCAAGCTTGCCTGCAGGCCTTCTCATTTTAAGGCATCTACATGTCTTCAAGGCACCTACATGTGGTCTAGGAACAGTAGTAGTTTCACAGATCTATTAGACTGTTAAAAGAGTGACATCATGATTAACTATATAAATTTTATTTTTTCCTTTCATTAATATTTAAATTGGTAGAGTCATATCCACTGATACAGTGGTAAACAAAAAAGTGGGTACACTTAACCTGCTTGATATTCACACCGGTGAAAAATCTGATATCACCCAGATTGGACATGCATAAATTCTATTTACTTATATTTAGCCTGACTGAACCTCTAGCTGCAGCAATATAAAAAGAATGTGAAAGCAGACCCATGCATTATAATTATAAATGAAATAGGTGTGCATAACATAAACACACCTGACTGTATATCCCTGATTAGATAGTAGACGTGGTTCTACTTTTAGAAAGATATATTTCTTTTTGAAAACGTAATTATTATTTGCTATTCCTGTTTTAGAGTGTAAATGTATCTATAACTATTAAAAATATTTTGTAGATATAAGCCTTCAGAAAAGAGGTATGGTAAACAAGTTATTACTTGGGAAATGGTTTAGTCTTGCATTTTCAGATTTTAAGTACTTATTTACAGTGAAAAACAAAATTTTTTTCTCTAACTTTTCCATACCTTCCTTTGTTGTTTATCTGTATGCAGTCATATAATTGTATTTAATGATTAATCATTTGATATGAGCCAAAGTGATTTTTTTAATGAGCAGTAGCACTGTTAGACGTAGTTTTATGCTTTAGGATGGTAGGTCATTTTTTATTTATTATTTGCTTTCATAAGAAAGGGTTCAGAAGAGATGTTTATCAGGACAATTAGTGACCCTAGGGTTCTTTCGGCTAGGAATGCAAGCCAAAACAAAATTATAATGTCCCAGCATGCCTTCGATCAGCTGCAGCACGCTCTCTGTGGGCTCAGAGAACATGCTTCTTTGCCAGGAACATCTGGCTTTTGAAAAGCTGATAATAAGTTTGGGATTCCTGTAACAAAAACAGAAAAAGAATTACAAACCCAGGAGTAACTTACATAGTTTTTTCGAAGTGGTACCAGTTCCATTTTCCTTAGGGATGAAGATCAGAATGAGAAGGACTTGCCAGTAAAGCTGGCCTAAACAGATTATTCAGTAGATACACACTGCTGCCACTCAGCGGAAACTTCATTCCACATGCTTGTCCATTAACTTACTTGATAACATTAGCAAAGGCACAGAAATCTGGTAAATGCAGGTACTAGTAGTTCTGCAAACACCATAAGTTTGATTTTAACCTCGATTTACTAAATATGTTGGCACCTATACAGTACAATCATGAAGAAATGAGAGAGATTTTTTTAAAACATTATCATTCTAAAAGGATCGTATCCTGTTCTGTAAGCAGAACAATTAAATAAGAAAAACATTAATGACAAAAAGAAGCTCTTTTTTTTTTTTTTTAAATTCTCTAGGGATTGACTCAACTAGCAGTTTAAGTACATGGCTAATTTTGAAGGTATGATTATTTTCATAGAGGGTTTATTCATATGGTTTAAGTTCTGCATGTACTAAAGTAATTTGCTGAATCAGGGTCAACGTCCTGTGCGTAGAAGGATATCCATACTGGTTCCATCTATAACGCAAACATTGCTACCTGCATGTTATAGGTAAGATGTCTTTTAAATTATTCCACAGTGCATTATGTCACCACAAGAATCTAATACATTTTTTTTTCAAGTAACTTAGATTTTTAGACTATTATCAAGTGCAGAAGTAGCTTATCAGTAAAAGAAACAGACTTAATAAATTGTCTGTGCATACAGATGAGTGATTCTGTAGTGCAAAGATGTATGCTAAGTAATACTAAAAGCATTATTAAGTCCTCAGTACAAGGGAAAACTGATCTTTTCTCTGCGGGTATATAGGTTTGTCCTTGCTAGAAGCTGTATCCTTTTGCCATGTACCACATAGTTGTTTGGATAGCAGTTAGAAGGCTGGCTGGAGTCAGCTCTTGTGCGCAGCAGAAAAGCTACGATTTTGCTCTTCAGCCCCAGAARGCTGTTAGGTAGGCAGTGGCAGTCCTGGGGGTGGGAGGGGGACACACAACGAGAGGAAGGCTGAGGCAAGTATGGTTAAACGCATCAGCATTTATATGACGGGACTCCAGCTCTTGCTTGTGCGGGGGGGTAAAACCTCAAAGACCTCAGTGAAATTTGTGGTCAAATAACTATTGTAAATTAGCAGTAGCTTGTGAATATGGATTTGAATTTTGTTTGTTGTGTATGGACTTTATAAGCACGTTTATCTGAAACATACTGGCTGTTAGCTGCTTGCAGAAATTAGGTACACCTTGCATTTGGGAGAATGTTTAAATCTGTTATTTTTTTCACCAAGTGATAAATGTAGCCTGTGTTAAGAGGATTTATTTAGTATCCAGAGATAGTTTCCTTGTTTCTTTGCTTACCCTATTTTCCCAACTACACAACAGAATTCTTTGGGGTTTTTTCCACACAGAATCACAGAATGAAAGTCAGTAAGCTGCCTCCTTTTTGGAGATCTGTATGTTCTTCATTTACATAATAGTGAACTATGGTTTGTGGCATTTCAGTAGGAAAAGACCTTATAAAATACTTACATTTTGAGAGATTTGAAGAATTGCAAACCAACCTCTAATTAACTCTCATAAGAAGTACATTCTGTGATGAGCATAACACCAAGTTCCTTAATGTTACATTCCCAATATAATTGTTATCATTCACCGTTTTCATCCCATTACCTTTTTTCTGTTTTTCATTTCTACTTTGATCATTCATCTTGACAAAGTCTCAGTTCAGCATAGCGCCGACATACATGTTTAACTTTTAAGCATTGGATAATCTCATTAGCCAGTTGCACTTCAGCTCATGCTAACAGCCCCTGGTTCAGGAATATACATAAATATGCAATGTTTTCCTCATGGTGGAATGAATGGCTCAATGTCCTTAACATAACCCTTTCATTAGGCCCTKCTAAGGAACCTAACCAGGTTTGATGTTTGAAGTTCTGACCTGGGCCATCAGAAGCCCATGGAAAAACAGAATTCATGACAGACGTTGATAATATAACCAGTAATGCAGATTTAAAAAAAAAAAAGGGGGGGGGGGGGAACCCCAGACAAAATATAAAACATAGGGCGATTCTCAAAGACAAATTCTATCAAAACCCTTTCAATTTTTTTTCAGAGAGAATGTATCGGTCTGTAAAGTGGTCTTTCTTATGCGACGGTTTCATGACCTGCTGGCTTTAGCAGCAATACTGACTCACAAAATTACAGCCTCTGGTTGTTTTTTTGTAGCCTACAGTGGTTAACATAGTTGTTTGCAAAATCACAGGTTAGACCAGATCAGATTCCAACCTCAACCTTTTATTCTGATCAGATTTATTAGTGTTCTCTGCATAGCTAAATGGCTGGCAGTTTGAGATGTGGAGACAGGAATGAGAAGCATCAGGTAAAGGAAGGGAATTCATTATGCTGGCGTTACTACAGCCTTGGTGGCAAAGCAAGGGGACACATTTTTTTGCTTTAATCTTTAAGAGTAGGCTATGATGMCTACTCTTTGCTTCTTTCAACAAAACTGTCAAGCACAAAGCAGAAGTGGAAGGAAACCCAGCATCTGTTGGCAATGTCAGGAAACAAAATTAGCTGTTCACTCATGGCTTTCTTGTTTGATTCTTTGGGACACAGCCTCTCATCCCCAGTTTGTAATACCACCTGGCTCAACAGTCACCATCACTGATCATCATCATCATAAGCCCAGAAGAACATAAGGGTGGCCACACTGGGTTAGCTGAGCCATGTATGCCAAAGACTGCCCTGTCTCCAGCAATAGGCAATGGAGACAACAAAGAGTATAAGACAACCAGGATGTTACGATACCTTCCATGAATACTCTTCAGAGTCTTCAGTAAACTGCAGTTCAGAAACATCCAGGGCCAGTGGTACTTTTGTATTTTATAGCCCTAGATGGATGGTTCTTTTATGATGTTTGTCATTTTTTGCACAGATATGCTACTGTCCTGGTTTCGGCTGGGATAGAGTTAAATTTCTTCCTAGTGCTGTGTTTTGGATTTAGTGTGAGAAGAATGTTGATAACACACTGATGTTTTAGTTGTTGCTAAGTAGTCTACTAGTCAAGGAATTTTCAGCTTCCCATGCTCTGCCAGGTGCACAAGAAGCTGGGAGGGAGCATAGCCAGGACAGCTAAACCAGCTGGCCAACGGGGTATTCCATACCATATGATGTCATGCTCAGTATATAAATAGGAGGCGTGGCCCAGGAAGTAGCGATTGCTGCTTGGGTATCGGTCAGCGGGTGGTGAGCAATTGCATTGTGCATTACTCATTTTGTATATTCTACCATTATTATTATTATTATTATTATTATTATTATGATGTTCCCTTCCTTTTCTGTTCTATTAAACTGTCTTTATCTCAATCCACGAATTTTACTTTTTTTTCCGATTCTCTCCCCCATCCCACTGTGGGGGGGCGAGTGAGCCAGCGGCTGTGTGGTGTTTGGCTGCCTGCTGGGTTAAACCACAACAGCTACACAGTACCAAGTCTCAAGACCATTCAGAAACGAATCTCAAGTGCAGCAGGTTAGACCCTGAAAGCTTATTGCGCACTGTGGCCTTGAAATGTACCTGTGAAATTATTTTTATAACGAAATAAAGATCTTTTTAAGCTAACAGTACCTGTTTTAGTAATTGAAGGATTGTTTCCTATTTCATCTTAGCAGTACTTACCTGTGTCTCTAAACATATATTGGGGTGATATGTAATAAAAATAGATGTAGTACATAATAATCATATAGGATTAATATACAATAGAACAATAATAAAAATAACTAGTGATATATAATAGTAATATAAAATGGAATAAACAAATGTCAGGCTTTCTCCTGGTACTCGCGCACCACCACTTCTACTTCAGATTTTAAATCTCTAGAGAGGAAAAATTTATTTTTCCCAGCTTGTACTAGTGAGAGAGAAGTCAGCTTTTGTGATTGTGGGAGCAAGTGACTGATGATGGCATTGTCTGGAGCCAAGTATAAATTGAGTAGCTGCAACGCAAGCTGCCACACAGAGTACCAGTCTGCGGTTGTGAACTATTACGCTATATTACAGCCATTTAATGGCAATTGAGTGATCAGAACAGTATGTTATTTAATCCACATACAGTGACACAATGGCTTTTTCTAATTAAGGCAATGTTAGAGGACTGTTCTTTTGGTTAGTGGCAAAGGACAGTCTTCATTGTGGAATATTCCTAGCTCCAAAAAATGCAATGGAAAAAATGATTCTACCTCTAGGCATATGAGGTTTTTCCTTCATTAGACTGTTGGCAGTTTGGCATTTTTGAGTTTAAGTGTCAGAGGTTTTCTCTGCGGACACTGGAGGGACCCCAGGGGCAGTGTAAGAAGAACAGCCTTTGGTGGCATCCCAGAGTCCAGGGACATGGGAATCTACAACTAGAGGCACCATGCTGAGCGCACCTGGCAGGTCCTGCACACTCTTGGTGGCACCCTCAGTTTAGCAGATAATCCGTAGTGCTCAAGCAGCCCTTGTTTCAGGAAAGGAAGCCTCTGTCTGACTCACATTTACCGATATTTCTTAAAAAAAAATAGCACTTCCTCTGCAGACCCAGTGTTGGAAATGACAGATATCACAATGACAGAATTGGTAATCTGAGATGACAGTGTGAGCCATTTCCAGTAATATGCTGAATTCCACAGCACTGCTAATTTCCTTTGTGAACCATGTTCTTCTGTACTTATTCAGTTATGCCTTGCATCCCACAGTCGGGCTTTGTGGATTAAGAAGCAGAAGCCATATACACAATTTAGAATATGACTGCAAAGTTTCACTGGCTGTCAGGTCCTCCTGAGAAGTATGAAATCTTTAAATAGCTTTCCTATGATGCATTTTTCTATGTTACAAGGTTTGCATAAAAGAGACTATTACGGTAGAAGATATTTTAATCACAATACTGATACATTGTTCTTCCTCTGTAGCATTTCAGTTTCTTACTAGAATCAAGTACTTCTGTTAAAAAGAAGAACAGAAGAACATTACAGCTTATTTCAGCCTGGAGTTCATTTTCTATTCATGTATTATTAGATTAGCATGGCCGATTAGTGGGAACACAATAGGTGGCGAAATTAAATATAATTATATATAAAAATATATATAAAAACTATATATATGTATATATACACACACACATATGTACACACACATATATATAAATATGAAAGCACTAGATACCAAATTCAGATGGCTAAAAGAAAAAAAAAGGTGTTTTCTTTTTAAAGAAAAAAGTTCCACAGCTTTTTCTTGAGGGAGGGAGGTATTATTTGAGAGGAAGGATTGATTAATCATGCTGGCATATTTGAAACTGGTCATATTAATGATTCTTCCACACGTACTGTGTGTCATTTCGTTTTACTTGCAGAATGCCTCCTGATGCTTAAAATGTGTTAATTTCTGACTTAATCTCCTTCCTCCAAATCCTATATTAAAATCATATGGTTTCCTGTGTGTACAACATATTCACACAATTTTGTCTTAAGTTTTATTTTGTTTCGGGGGCTGGGAGGTGGGTTATTCATTTGTTTGTTTTCTATGATATGACAGTATTGCAAGACCCCAGGTCCAGGAGATGATTGGCCTCCAATTCCAGGAGGTTTTCAGGGGAATATTTTCTATTTGTGTTTACATATATTGAATCTGTGCTTTCAAAATCATTTTGTCATCTGAGTATTTCCTTCCATTGGCTTGCATGTATTTCTTCCTTTGTAATGACATACATCATTGACAATAGAACCCAATGGGACGTGTACAGCTAAATAGTAATTTTCAGACAGAGATTAGAAAGCAAATGGGAACTTGCTAAAGCAAATCTTGATTCAGGTATTGCTTGAACTACTTCTGAAATCAAAGGGGAAAAGGCACGTATTTACGTCTTTTCTCTTCCTTCTAAATTACTTGAAAGTCTGTCTGCAGGCTTAGCACAGTCTTGCTAGCAGACGAGCAAGCCATCTAATATTTTTTGTAATTGCATATTTATTTCTTTCTTATAGTATGGTGAAAAGGAACATTCTGAAAGAGGGTAATACAAAATACACAAAAAACACTGCCATGTGATTATGAATGATTTAGCAAAACAGTAATGTGATGTGCTTGTTTTACCTTCTTTCATATAGTATAAATCAGGAGTGGTTTCACTGCAGTAAAAACAGCCCAGAAACGTGAGGGCATGTAACATGCAAATATGCTAGTAAGGTAATGAACCTACACCAGCTGAGCATCTAATGAGTGCAGAAAAGCAAGTATGATTTACATGCAGAACAAACAGTAGTGAGAAGAAAACAGTGGCATGATTGTACCATTCAAGGAAACTGCATACCTCACTGTCAGAAACCTTTTCAACCCCATTTACTTCTTCAGAGTTATGAATATTTGCAGCTCTACAGGGCTTGAGTAACTATCTTTATTATTCGTGGGCGCACTATTATTTCTGAACTTGAAGATGATAATATCACATACACTTAATTTCTGCCATATTAAATCCCACTCTTTTACAGAGATCCACACAGCCTAGAAGTGGTGTTTTTCCTAGTGTTTCCTGAGCTGGCACAGAAAAGAGAAATTTGTTAAACCAGACAACTGACTGTAAGCTTATAATTGATACAGATATAATTAATCAAAAAGTTTTAGTAGCATGGGCTATATTGTTCTATATAGTCTGTTGAACTGCAGCTTGAAATTAACCTGAAAAGGAAACACAGTTTCATATAGGGTTTCTTTCTAAAGGAAATGGTCTTTCTTACTTAAAACAAACATCAAGGTAACATTAGAATTTCTATACTGAGAAAAAGTCTATGGAAACAAATTCAGCAGTTTTGCAATAGGAAATGAGTAGCCAAGTTTTTCTGTCTGTATAATAAATATACACATAATACCACATGCTTTGGCCTTTTCTTCAGCCTTCTCTTACAGATCCTGGTAAAGAGTCCCTGAAAAAATAATTTAATTTACTTGGACAAAATAGGCACACAAAGATTGTTTCTGTAGACTTGGAGACCACAGTTCAAAGAGCAGCTCCACCTTAAACAATCTAATCTCCTGTTGAACTGCCAGGTCTTTTCGTCTTAGCCTTTCTTCACCTTCCAGAGTTGGCATTGTAGGCCTCTTTTTGGCTTAAGTAGCATACGTGTTAATTGTTGGGGKTTTTTTCATAAACACTGCTATACAAAGAAGCAGGCACACAGTGTCTATTCCACACATCCTCGCTATCTGTGTGTGCCACACCTGGAAAATTCAGCCATCATCATGGCTGCGTGTTCCAGTATAGCCACAAAAATTACCTTTTTTCATCAGCTGAAACCTGGACAAAATGTAAAGCTTTCCAGGGTAGGGAAACTGAACTGGTAACTCTGAGCAGTGTGCGATGCATCCATTTATTCAAGACACAAACAGCAGTATTTCACTTGAACGCGTTTTAGCAGGAACAGTCGAAACACAACTGACCTAAGCCAATATTTATCTTTCCAGGTCTCAATAGGCTCTTAAGCTGTTATCGCTGGCTCCAGTTTTAAAACTACTCAGGGCAGTCCTCAGATTTCGGCTTTGGTTGCAGCATGGCCTCTTTAAGCTGACTGGGCTCTTTTTGTTACCCTGGCTGAAAGTTTGGCTTTCTACTCAGACCTCTGTTCAGAACAATTTATTCTTAACTGTCCATAAAAGTTAAATAAAATYCATGACCCTCACTTCCATATTAATTTATCAGGTTGCTTTTGGATTTTCTTTCATTTTTTCTAAGCTCGGCATGTTCTCAAAATTAACACAACTCTGTCAAGAGATAGTGGCAGTAAAATATCCACTTGTCTCTAGACGGATGAAGTCCTCAGCACTGTATTTTCAGAGACAGAAAAGATGAAAGTGGAAATACCAAGGCACAGACAAGCCCTGCCCCAAACAGTGGCACAAAACCCCAGTGCCATGTGATGTGATGGGAGGCTGTGTGCTGACAGCTTCCACCCTGCACATCTGGGAGATCCTGCACATAATGACATGTAGAGACAGACCAGAACTGCTGCACCTGTACAGGGCAAATAGCCAGCACGTACACAGTGAGTCTGACACATCCTGATCATAGATTGACTCTACAAATAATCTTCTGTGAAACTGAAGGGACTCAGGGGGCTCCAGTGCATTACATGCAGAACTAGCCTCCCGCTGCACAAGGCGTGCATGGCAGGACAGGAGCACTCTGGCACATTTCTGTGCACACACTAGACATTTAAACTCTGCCATCTGTTCGGGACATAAGGGCTTTGAGCAGGCTGACAGGGTTTCTGAACATCTGGAAATTTTGGACTCAAGGGCTAAAGTGAATGATGTTAATGGCTAAGAACTACAGGACCCTTAGTCTTTGCCTCGATCTACAAAATTCTGTGCCTCCACACAGGCTCAAAATGCTCTATTCATAAATGATTCCTGAAGTACGAGATAAAAAATATTTTTTCTTGCTTGTAAGTGAATAGAACGAGGGGGTTTTTGACAGCTTACAAGCATTTCAAAAGTCATGTCACTTCAAAACCCATGCTTGTTTTATAATTTATGAGGCATTACATCTCATTATTTCCTGATAAGATGCATGAAGAGACCAATCCTCTGAATAAATTCTTCAGCTGAAGCTAAAAGGATTCAGTTTTTTTCATGGATAACCTGACCTTAGAAGTGCCTTAGAAAATTCCCTAGACAATAGGGATCTATATTCATTAGCAGAAATTTTTCAAGGCTATGGATAGGTCCAAATGTTTAGTTTCCTTTTCCTTTTCTCACTTAACATCCTCTGAGTCTACAGAATTATGCTAATTTTTGTTAACATTCTGTTGCATTCCTATCTAAATACTATTAAGAAACATGTCCAGTGATTTCAAATCTTCTTTTGTGTGATGCTGAGCGAGCCCCATATATGTGTAATACTTAGAACTGATGGGCCCGAAACATCTCAGGTCCGTAATGGGCCCTTTGACTGTACGATATTTTCAGTCTGCATCTTGGGAAACATGGAAAATTTATGCAATAGTGCAAGAAGTCAGGATAGAGGGATAAGAAAGGAAATCTTGACTGCAATCCAGGCTCAACCAGGAGGTGGCTTGGTATATCCATATCCATACCACAGATGATCCATAATGGAAGAGTATGGCTAAAAAAATGCCAGGTAGAACTGTGACAGACTGACCGAAGGTGTAATAAGAGCTTCAGCCCATATCTCCTGACCTGTATGAACTGTTTATAATATGAACTATCTCACTAAAGGATAAGGAGTCAACAGCTTTGTTCAAATTGCCCATCAAAGCTAAAAATTATTCGAAAAGTCTAGGTATTGAATCTATGCAGTTACTACAGTTTTTTAAAATGCAAYTAAATTAATTTTTTACACTTGCAATATAAAGGTTGTTTATTTGTTTTTTCCAAATCTTTTTTCTAAATCTGTTTTCTTGGATGATTCCACAACCAGGAATATAGAGAATGGGATTGCAAGCACCTTTTGGAGCAGCATCTTCTGGAATTTAGTAGATCGGTTACAGATCTTAATTATTCTTCTGCTTCTTATCTTTTGAAAGTTCCTCTGAATTGTCAGGAGTTTGGTATTCTTTAAAGGATTTTAGACAGTTAGAATCTAATACAAAGTGTCTTTGTTTCTGTTATCAAATCCAACTAGATAGTTGAAGTAAATTGAACTGCTACATTACAGAAATTTCAGCAGAATGCTTACAACTTCAGGAGGTCTTCTGTCAGTTTCTTCAAATTACGTATTGCAGATTTTTGCCCTAATCACTCAAAGGTTGATATTTGATTAAATATCGCAAGTACCTGAGAGTAGGGTCTGAAACTGTAATACTAAACCCAAAGGACAAGTTCTTTTCCATTCGATTCTGCAATAGTCCATACTGTATGTGGGAAGGGGTGGGTAAAATCTGTGTATCTCATGTTACCCATTTATTGGCTGAACGGTAGTGAAGGAAATTAGTAAAGAAACAAGATTACTTTTTTAACTCTTTCATTTACATGGAATTATGTATAAACTGTCACTCTGAGGAAAGTGAAACCACAGAAATTGGTCAACGTGGAATARCTCCTCTTTGAGGTTTGTTTCAGGTTCTCAATCCAAAAAGCACCCCTAACGTCAGTTAAAATCTGGCGTAACTCACTGGCTTGCTAGCAGTGCTGTGCAGTCTCCACTTGCTGGTTTGATATCCAGGGATGACCCACAAAACTTGCCTGAATTTTCATGTGGAAAAATTGGCCTGTGCTTTTCTTCTGAGATCTTGCTGGCAGCCAAGCAGATGCAGCTTCCTTACCTCCAGCCAGCTGGCCCACCTGGCAATTACGTGCTAAGATGGTCCCAGGGACTTGCTGGAAGCGCGTGTTAGAAATTTACCCTGTAAGTGAGGAGAGGACCAGGGTCACATCTTTCTTTTTCGTAGCACATAATGGATCATCTCTGCTAGAGAGGACTTCTCCCAAGGTCAGAAATCCAATTTGGCATGTGTATTCAAAAAATAAGAAACTCTAAGACTTGCCAGTGATAAGGAGGTTTTTATAGCAAAGCATACCTGGAGACTTTAAAGAAATAAGTACCATTAACAGAAATAGCTGCAAGACCAAAACTTATTACTGATGAACTGGAGACAAGAAGGATGAATGTCTAACATTTCTCTGGACTTGAATATGACAATAAATATGTTTGATTATGAAGCAGTGGAATAAGTATTAAATTGCTGTTTGAACAACAGAATTTAATGAAGCAGATTTTTCTATGGGGAAAAACAGACAACACACAGATTGTAAATTATGTAATTATCTTTCAGATAATTGGTCTGTTAAAAGAGAAACAAAACAAAAGAAAACAAAAAAAATAGCCACTTAAAAGACTGCTCTCTATAGACAGACACATTTAAAACTCAGCTGAGAGGGATTAAGAATCACTGAAGCCCTGAAATGTATTTAATCAATTTTCTGTCTCCTGCTGGCTGTTATAAACAAACATGACTTTCATTCCTAAAGGTAGTTCGTGTCAGGTTTTCAGGGACTAGAGGAGAATCTTTTTATCCATATATTTCAGTATTCTCAGACACAGCTACATCATTAAAAGCATTTGATCAATTTACTTAAGATAATAAAATTCTGCTTGATAGTTGGAGGAATGAAAGAAAAAAACTGATATATTCCTGAGGTATGCATTATATGCTAGGCACTATTTTTTTTTCATTATATAGTTATTTTAATTAAATAGCATGTATGTTTATTTCTTTGCATCTAACTTCATTTTTTTTCCATTCTTTCTCATGCACACACTGTTTTGGATTGCAAATCTTTGTAAAGTAAATGGTATRGCAGTATCATTCCAGTACTGGCAAAATGGCTTGTCTTTTATTTATTTGTCTTGGTTTGTTTGTAAAACTAAAGTTCATATCAGTAAGACGTTCTTTGTTTTTCAGTATTGGAAGAAACTACTTAAGGTAAAACATTGTTTCCAATATTGAGTTTTCCCACCACAGAATACTTCAGACATTTAAATTACAAATTAAATTATGTTTACTTCAAACTATATCTATATGCAATGCATACAGTTAAATATATTACAAGCAAAAAGCTATTTATGTTATATGTTTAACTATTTATGCAAGATCTGCCTTTTTTTTTTTTTAAAGTATAAATAAGCTAGTCATTTATTAGCCTAATCTCACCCTGAAATGCTGCCATACCTGGAACAGCTTTTTATCATTACAAAGTTCTCTCTCTAAAATGACAGGAATCAGACCAGCTAAAAATTATGAGCAATATGATGGTACTGATTTTCAGTGAAGAACCTAAACTCAGTTCAATAGCATAAGATGGTGTTGCATTAAAAAAAATGCTTTATGATATTTCTCACATATAACAGCAGATGAGAGGAGTTTAATTTTTTTGTTTTTTACAATTACTGGTCTCTATTGTTTGCATTTCTTAACGTTTGGGGAAGAGAAAGACACCAGTAGTGTTTCAAATAAAACTTGGGGATGCCTTCAGCCTGATTTTCTCTGTTGCAGCTGAACTGGTAGAGGTGTAGACCTAGCAGCTTGTGGAGGGGAAATTATTTTGATAATCATTTAATGTTTCTATAGATGAGACAATGACAACGAACATTTTAGATATGGCAGCACAGTTCATATTAATTCTATGCTGTCCTTAAAATGCTTTGTTTTTCTAGCAAAACACTTTACCAAATTCGAAGGTATCCTAATGTTTTTAGTGTTAAAAACATTTTAGTGTCTTGTGGACCAAGAGGCAGATTTTTGTTACATTAGAGAAAGTGTAATTAAGACATTAAACTTCAATGAATAAAGAGGAAAAATGGATCAATGCTAGTTAAAAAACACATAAAAACTTTTCATTGGTAAAAAAAAATGGTTTTACATGGTTTTTAAAGTAAGAATTCTCTCTTCACCGTAAAGATTTTCCTGAAGTTTGTATTCACCCATTCTTTGGACTCCTCTGCACAGAGGTACATCAGATGAATATGAAGGATTTCTACTGAACGGTTTTGAACTTTGCGCTGAAGTAAAGGACATCATGGACATTTTCYATATAACAAACAGGATCTATGGTATGGCATAAAATGTGAGACTATAAAGATTAATTATCAAAGTGTATTTTAATTTATCTATAAATTTTTGTTAGTAACCATAAGTAATGTTTGCATGCAATAGATAAAAAGAGTTAATTAGAACTATCCATTTAGTAAACATAGTCTTACGGAGCTAAAATCAATGAGCCAATGAAACTCCTCTCCCCATCTGTTATATGGAAGCGTATACCTATATGTGCATGCAAACACACATGCAAATATTCCTTCTAAAACATTTGTAATTAATATATATATGGACATAAATTCTATTTCAAACATTAGTTTTTTTCAAATGCTAGTTTGGTAGGTGTAGAAATGATTCACAATAGTTCTACTCATACAAGTCACCATGTTGATTTGGCTTTCTAGCACGTGGATGGATTTGATAAGCAATTGCATATGACAGTTTTTCTGAAAAGATTTTAAAAAGCATGTAACAAGAATGCATTGATTTCRAAAAAAACAATTCATAACCCAATTTAAAAAAATAACATTTTGAAATCATGAAGTACAGATACGAAAAAAGGAAGGTGGGAAAAGACAGGGACCACAATTCACAATTTTGTGTTGGAAAAACAACAATGCGTTAGACACTGTTGGTCCTAGCCTCGCCAGGTATAAATCCAGCTAACTCCACAGGCAATAATGGAACTGTTCCAGTCTGTCACAGCTAAAGAGCTAGCTCTAAATCTTTTCAAGCAAATTTTCCTCTTTTAAACTTGTGCTGTATGAGCACTTTTGAATATGAGCATCTGAGCAAAGTAATTTCTCAAACACAATAGGTTTTAATTATGACAGCTTACATTAATTGCTCAGGTAAATTAAAGACTTTGCTTAAYTCCAGATAGTTTCCTGACTCAGAACCATTTCTACTTTATTTGCAAAATCCTCTGCATAGTGCTTTGGTGACGTTTAATTTTTTGTTTGTCATCATTAACCAGTTCTCCAGAGCACTGCAGAAACTGTCCTCCCACTTGTTATACACAGAAGCCCAAAGTATTAATCTTGCACTTATCATCTAGAAATGGACTTTGACAAATTAATTCCAGGGCATCTTGCTCCAGCAGCTTAGGGCGAATACATAGCAGTCTGCTCCGCCGGAGGTTACCATGCTGGTGGCAGAACCGGCAGGAGAGGCCTTCTGCCCACGGCTCACCTGCTTCCGTGAGCAGTCTGTGAACCTCCTGTAACTTATTCTATAATAATACTCTGAAAACCAATATAAATAAGTTACAGTAAATGATGATGCACRCAGCAAGCCACTTGTCATAACTGCAAAGTACATACAGTCTTCCGAGTGAAAAAATGGAGCTAGGGTTATGAAGAAATTTAAATTCAATGTTTGAAGGAACTTAATCACAAAATGGAAGAAGAGAGACTGTTTTGTGCACGACTTGGAAGCATAAACAGCAGAGGAAAGGAGAATTTATGAAAACACATACAATTTAGAGTGAGAGGCTGCGGAGGTTGTGGAATAGTCATAAAAAGAAATTATAAAAGCTACTGCATTTGGCGCTTTAAAATTAGATCTATTTTAAGATAATAGGGAAGGAAAGAGAGGCAAACTGTTAAAATGCGCACTCTGATTCCTTAATCCTGAGGCTAGCTGAGCTTCATTTATGCATCTTAACAACAGTCACCTAGGCTGATCTAAATTACATTGATAGCAACAGCTCCCAGAAGACAAGAGTTATGCTCCCTGTATTGCAAGGCTGACAAGAGGAGGAACAAAAGATTTTGAAATGAATGTTAGGTTCACCTRATTTAATGCAAATAGATTAGCCATTTGAGAAATGTTTCACTCTCTCAAGGAGACTGGAAGTACTGGAACAAATTTCTGCTTTAATGTCGCTACCCTCGGTATAGTTTTATCAAGTTTAAATTTGGGCTGCACCAGAGAGAGCGAGCAGCAGAGTTCTCACGGTTTGCTCTGTGGTGGATCAGTGCTGAGTTTGCTCAGGCCTTTGCTGGATTAAAGGTTACTTTCCCTTTTCAGTTTATGTGAAAATATTTTATAATCTATTTTTTTCATTTTTCCATTCTGTTCTCTGAAGAATTGCTTGAAGAAATTTTATCAGAATCCAGGAAAGTTTGCAGAAATCCAACCCAAAAACGAACAGTTACGTTTCCATGACTGTTACTTCTCAGAGGGCCACCCCTGCTCTGTAGCAGCTTTGTAGCATTGTGCAGTCTAGGAGTATCTTTCCATTCAGTGAGCTGAATGAATAGTCAGTATAGTTTCAGAAGAAATCATGATGAGTTATCATGGTTCACTGCTTCCCTAGAATAGCTTGCAGAGAAAATTTGATTGTTGTAGGAAGAAAGAGAATGCAATTTACCATTCTTAAATTTTCAAAAGACATACTATAAATTACAGTGAAAAAATCAGTGAAAGATATAAAACAGCCTTTATTAGACCAGAAATTATTTTTACCAAAACCACAGCATGGTTTCTCTTGAAGGACTGCTTCTTAAATATGTGTGGGACCAGTGAGTTCACTGAAAGTTACCAGTATTTTTCAAAAATGTTATTGTCAAGGGTGCAGTACATTGACATAGAAGAAATGAGAGGATAAGAGAAARCTGACTAGAGGCTCAAAGATAAAGGGCAAATTGATTAATAAAATATTTTCTGGTGGAATTGCAGAACTGGTGAAAAAGTTCAGGTTAAAATCAGTTTTTATTATTTATAAATTTCATGTGCTGCTTGAATAAAAATGATGGAAAATTCTCCACTGAAACTTGGTTGGCAGTACCAGCCAAAGCAGGTGCAGAATATTTTAAGCAGATAAGAGGACCAGTGAGATTCTTCTTTCTGGTGGTTTAATAAAATGTATGAAGACTGTTAAATGCAGGTAAGTGGAGAATATCTTTCTATGTCTCTTGGAGCTCAAAAAGATGATGAGAATTTCTTTTCAGACTGCTAAGAGCCCAAAGAATATATCCAAAAGCTAGTTTCAAAAGTGATCTATATCAAAGTAAGTACATAATTGCATTTGTCCAAAAATTATGATTTTTCCCCATTCAGTAAGTTTAAATTAGGAGAATATTCTGATGTTTTAAGTAGCAAAAATTGACATTAAATAGTGCCATATGCACAATGTTCCTATTTATTTAATCAGTACAATTCATGGATCAAAGTTTTAATCAAGGATAAAAGTATTAGTTTTGACTAGCAAATATGAATAACAAATTAGACTATCAATCAAATATAAATCACACTTCTTCAGAGGCCAACTCTGAGTAGTTCACAATATCAACACCAGAAAAGGGGAAAAACATTGAGATGGGGAAATAGGTAGGAAAAAGGATAGGTAGAATGCACTCAGATATTTTGGATATTTTCAAATTATACTATTTAATGTGACATACTTAAGAGAAATGGTAAAATTATCTAAAGCAGGTATATGTAAGAGCTCTTAGGAATTCTGAAAGACTGGAAAATTGCAACTGTAGGCTGTTTTGTTTTAGAGGAAGAAAATAAGATCATCAGAATTATATTTTGCTCATCTTCAATTTCCAGTAAAACATTGGAACAAATATTCAAGTAAACTAATTACATAGATGGTACCTAGGACATGAATATGCACCAATAAGGCTTTATCAAGAGCAAATTACGTTAAATCTATCTAGTTTCTTTCTGTGGTAGCTTATAAGAGTGGAGAAGAGGAGTGCATGTATCTTGACTTCAGTAAGGGTTTTGATGCTGTTGCAGATTGTATTCATTAGGAAGATAAGAAAATACAACCAAACTGAAAGTACTAAAAAAACAGCTGGAAAAGCATACTCAAGGGGCACTTAATATTGTGCATTATCAAACTGGAATAATATATCAATAATTCTTAAAAGGTCTGTTCTGAGCCTTGTACTATTCAATATTTTTAATGAGCTGACCGATGGAAGAGAATAGGCATATTCACTTTACAGATGCCACTCATTTTGGAAAGGTGGCGGCCCTCTAGGAGATGGGTTCAGATGTCAAATGATCCTGACAGACTGGAGAAATCAGTCAAAAAAAAAAAAAACCACTTGGTTCAGTTTTAAAAAGTCTTCCCTTGCATAGGCATATAATGAATTCTTACATTGAGAATGGGCACCACCTCAAAATTACTGGTTGCGCAGAAAAGATCTATAAGAAGGGAATGTATTGAAAACTCAGTGTGACAATGTCATGTTGTTTTCAGAAAGACTGAATTGCTACTGGGATGTAAAATGTGAGTTTGTCAGTAAAACACGTGGCATAACCTTTCCACCGCACAGATCACAAGTAGTCTGCCCAGCTCTGGGACTACATTTGAATAAAAATTTGGACCTGTCAGGCAATGGTAGGAGAATAGGAAAAAGACTGATCAGCGATGAAGAAAATATGGCTTAAAATGAAATACTGAAAGTTTTGGAGTTGTTAGAGAGAAAAAGGAGACCTGAGGGAGGGAGTTAGTCTTCCTTTATGTAAATGTTAGTTAGAAGGAAGGAAAAAGCTGTTCTGTAGTCCTATCTACATGTTAATATTACATGTATGAATTGGTAATAGTCTCAGTGCTGTTAKTCCTATTTCTGACATTTGTCAGAARGTGGCATTTGTCGCTACAAAGGTCCTAAAAGATGTCTATGTTGAAAATGTAGTACGCACTATACATAATAAGTACTTGCCCATTCTTGGAAATCTTAAAAAATATTAACTTCAAATGTTCCTCTTTTTAGCACCTATAGTAATGAGGGGTATGTAAAAAAAAAAGTTAGAAAAATAGATGCTGTCGAATACTCATAAGGTGTAAATTGAATCAGATTTATTGAAACTGCACAAATTAGCATAACCTAAGAAAATGGTCATTTAGAATTTTTCTTCTGGAATAACATTGTATTAACGAATACAAGTGCATGCTTGTTAAACTATTCCATTCTAAGAGATTCATGCTATCAGAACTTGGACAACAGGTTAGTAAAGTGCCTGCTTACAAAATCTAATCATGACCAAAACCTCCAAACTGGGAGGCTAGTTTAGTAATAAAAATGGTACTAAGCAGAAAAAGCGAAGATGTTATTTCTATGAGGAGAAAATGAAAATAAACAGTAAAAAAATAGAAGAAGCAGAAGACGACGGGTGGTAAAAAATACTGGGAGGAAATTATAGGGGCAGAATGGGCCATTCAGGTTTCTCTGCTAAAGAAAGATACTTGCTCTGCAGTAACCAGCGGTTCTGTAACTCTTCAGAACCTCAGAAACTTGGAGAGCTGTGAATTTGGCCCAACTTCTTCCAAACTGAGGGATTAAACTAGTCATCAAAAACCCTCTTCCTTTCTAGAAAGCATTATTCTTCCTGCTCAAGCAAGCAGGCAAGCCTCTATTTGCAGAGCTGGAAGAATGTGGCCCAAGAATCCTTTGAACCATAAAATTAACTTTTCTGGGATTATGTGGGACTCAAGACATCTACTCCTGCAAAAGATTAAAGTGCAAACACACACACATAGATAGACAGGTAGATATGCCACTTCTTGAAACAGACCCTATTATGCAGGTGGATGATGCGCACACAGTCCCCTTCCCTAAAGTCAGTGGAGATGTGGCCAAGTGAGAATTTCCAGGATGAGTATGCTGTACATCGTTCCCCCAGCAGTAACTCCAGCACAGAAAGCATAGAGACCTACTGAAATCGATAGCGTCTCGGTTACTTGTTGTCGTGGTTTAACCCCAGCTGGCAACTAAGCACCACCCAGCCCCTCGCTCACTTCCCCCCGGTGGGATGGGGGAGAGAATCAGAAGAGTAAAAGTGAGAAAACTCATGGGTTGAGATAAAGGCAGTTTAATAGGCAAAGCAAAAGCTGCACACGCAAGCAAAGCAAAACAAGGAATTCCTTCACTACTTCCCATCGGCAGGCAGGTGTTCAGCCATCTCCAGGAAAGCAGGGCTCCATCACGCGTAACGGTCACTTGGGAAGACAAATGGCATCACTCTGAACGTCCCTGCTTCCTCCTTCTTCCCCCAGCTTTATGTGCTGAGCATGATGTCATATGGTATGGAATATCCCTTTGGTCAGTTGGGGTCAGCTGTGCCCCCTCCTAGCTTCTTGTGCACCTGGCAGAGCATGGGAAGCTGAAAAGTCCTTGACTAGTGTAAAAATTACTTAGCAGCAACTAAAATATCAGTGTGTTATCAACATTCTTCTCATACTAAATCCAAAACACAGCACTAGGAAGAAAATTAACTCTATCCCAGCCGAAACCAGGACACTTGTAATGCTTGGACCCTAAGTTRCAGTTCAGAAAAGCTTAGTTCTGAACACTTTTTTAAACCTTCTGGCTAATCTAATTTAAGAACTTCTTGAAGAAGCATATTTAGAAAGCACTCCTAATTAGAAAGAAACCTTAAACATTATTTTAAGCATATTTACATCTTCTAAAAACAATCAGGTAGAAGTACATATTTAATGTTCTCATAAACTTAAATACTTTACTAGCTACTTATAGTACAACTTTAAAATGAAAAAAAAAAAATGTTAAGAATAATGCAGAAAATGAGCAGTAGAGACATAAGCAAAAACCTTGTCAAAAATTTTGGAAACTTGTGTTCTGGTAACTTCCTTCACAGCATCATAGATCAGGATCTGCTCCACTCAAGTCAGTGGAATTAGATTCAAGTGTAAAATCAGGAAAAATTATATTTGATTATGCCCCAAGTTATTAACTATTCTGTAAAATGAGACTAAATAAGATAGGAACAGTCTTTCGCACCTGCTAATAGAAGAATTCTCTGTTATCTCAGGGCCTTCTTGAAAACCATTGAAGGTGATTATAATCTTCCCAAGAGCTTTAGTGCACCTGGAATTATGTTTTCAGGAAGGAGATTCCTGAAAGATTAAGAATATACAGAAAAGTCAGAATACTCTTACTGTGAGGGGAACATGGCTCTTGCACATTTTTCCAGACTTTCTTCCTTGCATTTGCATTATAATGCATGTATTTCGTCAACGTGCAATTGTAAATATACCCTTCAGAAAAATGACCTATTGATGGGTTCCCCAAAAAGCCTCTACTGACTATAATGTATAATTTAATTTCAATTTCTATCTGAAATTAATTATAAGCCCTGTGAGACATCATAGAAAATTGCATTTTCTGTTTTGCCTTTTTATTTTTTTTTATTAGTGGCAATAAATTCATGCTGATTCTTTTTGAATTATGTTTATGGTTTTACTGATATGAAACTTTAACTGATAACACTAGTGAGGCAGCTATAAGCAATGTGAAATATACATGAATGCACTTATTCATGGTTTATGATTAACCGTAAAAAACGCTAGGTTTYTGAACAGCTTATCTTTTTCTAGCATCCTTTATTGTGTCTCCACGGCTTGGTATTTTATATATTAGGTAAAATATATGCTACTCTTACCATGAATAGAAATTAAAACTACAATTTATTTACAGGACATTTTTATAGCCATATATATGTGTACTGCTGGTCATAACCCTGTATGAGGCTGAACGAAAATGATTTGACTGTAAAATATGTTACACCTGATATCATATGGTTTGCTACAATACTGCATAGAATGCATAAAAAACAGTCACCTCCAATACCCATGATATTTCTAATATATAGAGGAATACGTTTTCCATCTGTATAAGTTTTTTCTTAYTGTATCTTTTACAAGCTTGATGTTAAGAACTTGGACTTCAGAATATCAAATGTAATATTTTACCAGTTTTTTAAATRGCTTTTGTTGCAGCTCCATCTAGTCTCAGAGCTTTCTTTTTCACTTTCAGATAGCCTTARGCTGAATGAAAAATCTAGGGTCAGGCTTTTCTCTCAAATTGGGTAGCTTGACTTTGCATCCAATATCTGATATACTTCAACACTAGAGAAGACCCGAGCTCCTAGGCTTTGAAGTTCTGTAATACTTGAAAGAAAGCCCTAAGGCAAATACCAGAGTCAAAGAAGTTAAATCTGTTCCGGATAGGTGAAGCAATATCCCATAGCTACCAAGGAGATTTAATTAATAAAAACATGTTAGCTTCCTGTTGTTCTGCACCAGAATATCGTCTCATGATCTCTGTCAAGAAATTTAACAACAACAATTCAAATTAAATCCTTCATTCAAGACATAACTTCTGTTTAGAAAACCAGTTTTGGTACTTTTGGAATTTGAAAAACAGTTATCCAATGTGGAGAGAAAGTAGCAGCTGAATGCCTAAAAACCCCCTTGGATGCTGGGAGAAGAGGTGTAAATCAGAGAAAGAAGGAAAACCATGCCTCTTCAGTGTTCTGCCCTTTACAAAGCATATCGTTACTCTGCTTAGCCTCTTCAACTCAATGGTCTGTGAAGTCTAATGTAGTTTCCAATTTCTTGTAGAAATTGCTGAATTTCTACTTGTCCATGACAAAACACTGCTCCTGGGGGAAAATAAATAAATAAATAAATAACATATTAAATTTATCCACATGGATAATGTTGGAATAGAGTCAGTCATCCAAAAAGAAACTTCATCTGAAATATGTCCATTAGGCACTTCTGTATCTTGGTGTCCAGAGTACCTCTGTTTTTGCAGACAAGTCCATAGAGAAAACTATCAAAATGTGAAAAACAGTTGCAGTCAGATCTTAATTTTTTCTTGCTCTCCAACTTCTTTACTGCCTCTGATTTTATTCTCCTCCCTGAAATTGTTTTTTCTTTTGCCTTTGTCTTCTCAGTTTATCAGGTAACTTCATCATCTATTTAGTTTTGCTTGTCTATTCTCTTCCCTCACAACTATTTATCAGTCTTTTCTCTCTGAGTGTCATGTTACTCGAATCTTTCAAGAACCATATAATCAAATACATTTCATCACGTTATACCACTGACTGAAATTTCTGGAATATGATGAACAGTTGCAAAGGACATTTTTCTTATTCTAGGAGCATCATTTACCTGGTTTGCTAAAGATATTGTCATGTGTAGAAATATAAATTCCAAACATTCTTTTTTTCCACAGATAAATACACACACTTTCAGCTCATATCAATAACAACTTCAGCACTGGACATTTCTTTGGGGTTAATGACCCTTTCCAGGGTTGTGGATCATTGGCTCTCAGGAGGTTGTTAATTCTCAGAAAAAGCCCTGTTCCTCTGCTTTTATTGCTTAAATATATTGTGTGTAGAATTGCTCACTGCCATATAACATAAATACTCGAGAGAAAAAAATAAGGCAAGTTCCCAGCTGAGCAAACTGATGTGGCTCAAATTGACTTTATCTTATGCTAGATGGCAGYTGGTTATTAGCAAGCGCATCCACTGCTCATCCTTATTTTAATAAAAATTTCAGGGTAAAAGACTGCCATTTACTTTTCCTTTATAAAGGACCTGAAGATGAATTGTCTTGAGAGTATCAGTTGCAATTTTGAATCATAAAATAAATAAAGCCTAACAACTTACATATAATGATTTCTTCTAATTTGTACCTCCCAAAAAAATGCATTTTGGCACTTCGAACTGAAAGTAGATCTATAGTTTCAACTAGGCACTGATTAAATTGAGTTATTAACCCCTCAATAACAGTGTTTATAATGAAAATACGGACAGACCATTAAGTATAGTGCCTATTAAGAGCAAGATCTAAAACGTATTATTGGGGTTTTTTTTGTTTGTTTTTAACACGGTGTTATTTTTCTTTCCTTTTAGTTTGTAGGCTTCTCTATCAGTCTCATGTTTTGGAATAGTCAGAATTAAACCATTGCATATATTATAGCCTGAACTGGGTTTGGTGTTCAACGTGCAACATTTAATTAACAGGTGAAGCACAGTAGTAAAATAGACTCAGGTAACTCCTACAGTTAAAAAAAAAAAAAAGAGAAACTAATAATAGCAATCCCATTAGAAATTTTTTTTTACGTATTTCTTTTGGGGAGACCTTTTTTTCAGTTTAAATCTAACTGGCTATTAATTTCTCCTTTCTTCTGAGTTGCTTCTGCAATGATAAGAAAAATATTGGGAAAGTGCATCAATGTCTTTGCTGTATAGATCACCAAGTCATTAACATACAGCTCATGGAACAACATGCAGGATTGAGGGAAAGTAAAAGATCAGCATCATTACACTTTCAAAGGTGCCAAACCCCATTCCTTCCTATATCAAAATTTCTGGCGTACCCTATAGAGCTCTGTAGCCAGAATTGAAGGTATGGTCAGGAAAAGCAATTTTATCAATTACTTTTTGTTCCTTTTAGATTTTGCTGTTGTAAGTCCAGCTATGTCTGGCCAGCTTTTGTCCTGTCATGTTTTCATTAGCTTGGATACAAGCTCTTACTTAAAGTTTTATAAAAARTGAAGGAGCTGAAATTAGATCTTACTGGAAGCCAGAATGCCAAGTGAAAGGTTACAGTAATTTATTTTCATCTAGATTAGCATGTTCTATGCTAAATTTTGATCAGTTTGACTGCCTTTTGGACTGCTGATTCACTTGCTAGAGAATGATAATACATGCAGACAATCAAGTCGGTCATCTAGATCTAAGCTATTTTAGTCCTTTGGCAGCTGAGTAAACAACCAGAATTGCTTTTCAAAGCTAAGTGGATTGCTCAGGTACGCAGCAAAGATGTGTATGAAGCCCCCAGAGCTGGGTATTCCACATAAATTACTATTCCACACTTCCACAAATCACTATGAACTACACTGAAGATATTGAGCAATGCTAAGTTAGACCAGCTAAAGAATCAGTCATGAAAATACATAACAGTCAAAAAAAATCTTTTTCCTGGTGGTCATGAGATATGCAGCATTATGCCACCATAATCAGATGTTCATATCCTATCATATGTATGTTCATATCTTATCAAACAATTGGTTACATGCTTAAGTAGTGTGTAACTAGATTGATTTCATGCAAAACCTTAAAGCAGCTTGTGTCTGACCTGGCGCATGCCTGGAGGCCTTAGAGGCACAAGCTCTTCAGCTGCCCCATGTTCTGCTTCTGGGTGCATGTGTGACTTCCTAAACCCCAAGTCCTCCAAGCAGCTAAATGTCTAAGCCCTATTGGGAAACCTAAGCAAGGTTCCCTCCTTCTGCTTCTCCCAAAATGCTCAATCCTATAGACTTCCTGAATGTATCTGACAGATTTGAAGTCCCATAATTCACAACGATAATTTACTTAATTAGAAACATGGCAGGCCACYTCCCTCACCCTCTGCTAGTTATTTAAACAGAGGCTTAGTTGTTCAATTTCTCACTTAGAGTGTGTGGGCTACTAGGTTCATTTTCATTCTCTGTATGACAATATCAAAAAAAATCATTTCTGGAAATGTGTTCAGGCTACCAGGTGAGGTTTCAGCTTTGGAAAAGGTTCACAGCTCCTCCTTTTGAAGCTGGCACCTCTTTCGTTACTGAATGAGATGTTTTGGCTAAAGCAACCCTAGCTGCATAGCCTGATGGTTAAATCCTCTTTTCAGTAAGAAGGATGAAGACAATGGTTAGCTGTTCCCAACTATATTTTAAATAACAGGAATGAGTGTTCTGGGCAATTTTTGAAGAAAGTTTTCAAGACTTAAACTCAGAAGATGACTTGAGGGAAAAAATCACAGATACATCTTCGCTTTCCCTTCTCAAATTCTCATTCTGTCTATATATGGAGCCTAGGTACACAATTTTCACTATTTAAGATATACCTTAAGATTAAGGTACCACCATTTTTTCTTAAGATGAGTTTAAGGTCTTCATTCTACCCTCACCCCCAATATATTCTATACCTCTGAGACTTTACTAGATCTAGGTAATCATGTTGTTTGAGGGGTTCTTATTAGGGAGTGTTTTGGGGATTTTCAGAGGAAGAAATAGTTCATAACCACAGTAAAATGAGGTAGGAAAAAAAAGCAGATCTGAGTGGAATAGGACTGATTTTTTCCCTTTTTTTTCCCCTCTGCAAAATGACCATATAAAAAAACCACAGCTCAAGTCAATCCCCAGCAATTCTTTCATTCAGTCCAACGTAGAAAAAAAATATATTTATTACTGGATCTTTATTTTTTTATTTTAAATATGTCATTTTTTTAAACCAAAATTCTTTTCTGTGAAAACTGTTTCTCAGCCTTGCTTTGGTTTAAAAAATAACTATGTCAGATTTTTTTCTTAGTAAATATATTTTTTTCCTGAGGTATTTGCTAATTCAGGGTTTATTGCCATACATTACATTTATATATGGTCTTAAGTATATATAAAAATAGACCCTCCCATTAGTGCTATTGAAAGGTGCACAACTATTATTCAGAGAAACAGGTCACTTTTGAAAAATCACATTTTTAACAAGTGCAATTTCCAGGTAAGGTATGCTTCTGGCCTTTGTTGTAGTAGTAAAAGGCTTTAATCCTTTTGATGAACTGAATCATGGAATTGGACACAAAATCTTGGGTTTTTTCACGTATATAAAAAGCTTTCCAGAGAAGTCCAAAATATACTTTGGCAGTTTCTAATAACAACAAAGAAAAATTTTACTCAGCAATGACAAATATTTCTGACCCAAAGAAGACTCAGCTTTTTCGGTTTCTTGCAGTGTTACTGCTTTTGCCAGTATTCTCTCCCCACCAATATTTTTCATTCTTTGTTACAAAATCTAATTCCTCTTAGTCAAGTTGCCTAATTAAAAGTAATCTTCAGTGCAAACATGAAAAGGAGCTTTTCTATAGCTACCCTTTGCCTTTCTGCAGAAGAGAATAAATGTAATGATGTACATCATCTATCAGCTCATATGACTAGTGACAGAAATATTAATTCCAAGCACATTTCTGTTTCAGCCACTTATTTGCACCCCATTAGTGCGTGAAGAGCAGTATTTCTGTGGAGTTATGGTGACATCAAGTGGCTAGCTAAATGATTCCTGCAAATATAATAGTATCGATATATACTCCAGATGTTGGAGTAGAAGCCAATATAGGGAACTACCAACAGGTAATATTAAGAACATCTTACCTCTTTGATATATTAGAGAACTTCTGGTTCTGTATGATGGATTAAAATCTAAATCTTAGATRTATCATCAGGGTGTGTATCATTAAATGCCATTAATGAAAACCAAACCATCATATTTCATTCTTGAGGTAGAGTTCAAATGCAAGGGACTGACGCTGAGGTGAAAACTAGTGCTCAATACCAAATCATTTGAACTACTCTCTTTTACCTTGTGCTAAAACATACCTAGGTTACTCAGTCAGCTACTGTGCACTCGTTAGGAAAATGGAGAGAGTGATAATTATCTTCTGATAGGATTTTTGTGATTGAGTTAACAATTTAATATCTACAACTTTAATTGCATGTTCCGGTTCAATGACAACACAGCYTCATAAAGGTAACAAATAAAGTTCAATTTGTTCTACAGTAGGCTGATTTCTTTAAAATTCTCTGCTGTCAAAATTTACACTTCCAACCCTTTCCAGACCATGACTGGTTCATGAGTATGAAGGTATACATTTTAAGAGTCTCCAGTGAGTGCATTTTCTTCACCAGCTTGTTTTTCACTCACTTTCTTAATGGGATGACTTCTCCATTGCCTCTCCTACAGTCAGATCTTTCTTCTGTTTGCTACCCTTAGCCCCTCAAAACCAGCACCATGATTTTGATCACCCACCATCCTCCTTCAATGTCACATCGGAGTTTCCTGCTTCAAGGCTTGCTTGAGCCTACTTGTTTGGATGGCCTCCAAGAGAGGTTAGCTGGGGAATAAAGACTCAATATGAAATCAATAAAAGATACGATTTCTGTGGACCAAAGAGGACCTACAGAATTCAGACTCATCAGAATGTTGCCAAAATGGTAGCTGAGAAGCACAGAGGGAATGTTGGATGGAGTTGGTTTGAATTTATATGTACTAATACAAAAATTACAAGTTAACTTACAGTTTAATACAGGGGCAGTGTAATACAGTGGCTGTATAATACTGACCTAAGTTGTAGAAGAGATGTCAGCTCCTTTCTTCAGTTTGATGAAAGCCTTTAGCATTGACATCTTACTTGACTAGTCCACATTTGTCGATATATTCTAATGACTTCACCTTTGTGGGTGAATCATATTTACCTGAAAGGATTTTTATATATATATGTGTGTGTGTGTGTGTGTGTATATATATAGTTGTTGTTGTTCTTGTTGTCGTGTGATTCTCAGAATACAAATGATTAGCTCTGGTACACCAAGCCTTATTTCCAAGTTTAAGATGCAAATACAATTTTAGTAAATAAAGAAAAATCCGGACATGAACTGTATATTCTTTAGTGGGGACTCTCATAAAAATATTATGTATGAGAAGCAATATGGGACAAAAATCACATGGCTGCATTGCTTTGGAAGATATACAAAATAAAAAGCATTAATCAGTCTGCTCACAGGACTATTTAAACCAGAAATCCCATTAAGTGCTTAAATTGATTTACTCTTCCCTCCCCCAAAATAATAAAATAAAATTCCTCAAGTGTCTATTAAATCAGACAATAAATAAAGCTAGGTAGGTAAAATCCTTGGGGAAAGGAGGGACCTTAAGGCCATCTGATTCATATTTCATACCTCTTCCATTTCTCCATCTTTTTTTTCATCCTTGTTGAAATTCATACATACACARTGTCATAAGCTGGTGTTGGTTTGGATTCGATTTATTTTACAAAAAAATAAAAAAAACAATTCATGTGAACTGAGGCCAAAATAGTCTAGTGAAATAATGTTTTTTTCATTTATATTCACTGCCGTGTCTCTTCACTGAAGTTAATGTATTTTCCCTGAAAGGTAATTCATTTCAATTTAAATCAATACAGTATCTTTGAACTAATGCCTTCCAGAGATGCCATATTTGAACAAACAGTGGTATATTTGTGTAAATTACAAATTTTATTGGTAATTGCACCAAAAAAAAGTGCTCAGGAAAAAACTTTTGCTTCTAAACAATACAGAGCATGAACACAAATAATCCAGATTTTGTTTTGTTTTGTTTTGATTCGGTATTCAGGGGTTTCATGGGCTTTGACACAGAGGAGGGAAGGGAAAAGCTATTTATATATCTAAATATAACTGGGTATAATTCTTGCCTAAAAAATGAAACAATACTTTCATGAAAGGAATGACTACTTTTTGAGGGTGGTTTTTTCCATACATTTCAACATACAGGGGAAGACTGGCCCAGGCTGGTACAGGGAGCCTAAAAATCCACACTGTTTTAAACCTGCACTTCCTAACTGAACATAACCTCTCAGGTAACACTTTATGGGGGAGTACAGGGATGGGAAGAGGGTGCTTTTAATTTGTCCCTTCTTGTTTAGCACAAGCCAGTGACGTGTGCAGTCAAACAAGAGGTGGGAGAGCCCTGATTATAAAGTATTTGACTGTCATTCTCAAGTTCTTTTTGCAAATCATCTGAAAAAATTTTCCTTTGAGCAGTGTTTTTCAGTCTGAAAATTACCATCTCCTTTGAGGGATAAAAGAGATTATAAAATGCTGGAAAAAGTCACGTCAGTTGCCAATTGCTCCGTTCCTTCACAGGAGCTGAGGAAAGCAGCAACTGCGTTTGCTGGCTGAAAATGCTTGCACCAGCCGGGGAACCAGTAACTGCCTTCAGTGGCTGGCAGTAGCTCAGCCTCTTTATGACAGGGGAAAGAGACGGTTTGCATTTTTTTTTTGCCAGACTTGGGGGTCACTAAGTCATCGGGGGAGTGGGATAAATCCATAACTCCTAATCACTTGGACATACAGGATAAAAACACCTAGCAGTCATTTAACTTTTTCAGGAGCTTTAATATCCAAAGAGTTTGTGCTGACCAGGAAGCAAAATTGAGAACTTCACTGGTAGAGATATTTTTTAAGTAGAATATGAACTGCAACAAGGGTTTGAATTAAGGTTTGTTTCATTTTCTTCTTGTCTCTTCTGTATTTGTAATTCTTTAACAATAATGTATGAGCTATGGGTTGTTTTTTGAAACCTGGTCTAGCAAAGCCAAATGTCCCTACTCAGGTTACTCAGCATTATTTTGCAATTATTTGCAAATGGGAATTTCCAGGTGTGGTTTTAGGGAAGAGACTACTGGAAATGCGGTTCTGTCCTGCCACGCTGTTTCCTTTCTTCTGCTCCTCTGAAGTATCACTGACTCTGTCTTGTGATTCATGCCGGGAAACTTCAGAGACGAAGGCCATAATCTTCTTTCCCTCATTCATGCTGGACTTACATCATAGTATGGATTTTTATATTTTTATTTTTACGTTTAGCCCCAAATTTAGCCCCTTCTTCATACACTAAAAACCAAAAGCCTGTATCATAAGTACAGTTTAGAGGCCAAACTCCATCTTCAGCATGTCGACATCTAGCCCTGTTTGAACAGGACTAGTCACTGGAAAAGAAAAACAGTTTTAGTTTATACCTGTGTAATACAATTCAGTCCTGAGCAGAAACATCTGAACTAGTTCTAAGTAGCTAGGCTAAGCATCAGTAGCAGTAACATGGCATTAGCTGTGAAAGTTAATTTATCCTCTCTTTCTATACAATGTTTCTACTACGTATTCCTAGTTTTAGAGACTCAMAGTTGCAGGAAAAATGGGGGTGGGTTATAAAAATGTTACTTGCTTTGGTTCTAGTCTTGCAAGTAAAAAGGAAGACCCTTCAAATTTAGTGCATACATAAGTATGGGACGGGATTCTCTCCGAATGGTTATTAGTGACTGGTTTGTTTTTCTCTTGAGTTCAAGCACCTGAATGTTAAACATTTGTTTTAAGACCAGTGGTATATTTAGAGGAGTTTGCCCTGCAAACAAGTCTAAGCATGTAAGAAGTACAAGAGTCCATCTGTGGACAAGGCAAGAGACCTATACCTGAAGTAATTGCCTTCTATAAGACCAGAAAGGGAAAAGAATATGAAGCTAGTCTTAAAGATCACAGCTTAGTAAATAGCACTGCACAGATTAGATGGCAGTGACATTAACATTTTCTGAGATACCTAGATAAGGGTAAAAGGACTAGAATAGGCATGTTGCTTGCGTAACTGTATTTTACCATCTTTTATGTGCCAGTTGTCATACAACCTTTCTGTGCCAGTATTGTTCAAAATGATGGAATGACACAACTTTATTTACCGCTGGTGTTTTGAAAGAAGATCACCCAGCCTAATGTTAGGAAGTTAGCTGGTCAGCTTGTCAGATAYGACAGTCACCCAAAGTCTCAAGCATATGCTTCATCCTCTTTTTTTTCGTACTGTTATCTCCTTTAACCCATCATACAGCCATCATCCTTTCCTGAGAGAGAGGGAGAGTGCAGAGGGATGCTGATGTAAGATATGTTTAAGAATTTCACTGTAAGTAATTTTTTTTCCATTACTCTATTTTTTCCTATCACTCTTTCTGTGTCCAGTTCACTGTATGGATGGGTATTATCTTTAAATACAATACCTCTAAATCTTTCCCTATGCTTTTGACAGCTGCCTTATTTATTAATTTTACTTTTTTTTAGAAGCCAGGAACACTTAACACAGTTCTTCCTTGAGATATCATTAAAATATGCTAACTAAGGTAAATGTGTAAGAGAGAATGCAGACATTTCTGAAGGTTATGATCTATGACAACGCTTCTTAGCTTTAAAGTTAGTTTAATTGAATTAATTGTAGCATTGAAGAAACTGAATAACAAAGAGAGCTCTGGCTCTGAATGTATTAACAGGAAATATTTGACCTTTTCAATATGTTACATTTTGATTGGCACTCCTTTCTATTGGAGCCCTCTTAATAATAATTTCTTTTTTTTTTTCCCATGAAAAATATGGTAGGTGTGTCAAAAAGCCAAAGTACAGCTGAGATAATTGGAAAGATCCAAGATAGGAAGTGTGCAACTATACGTGTACACACTCTTCCATAATTCAGGGGACGTTAGCTATGGGGCTTTCATTTTGTTGGCAAAGCTTTTAGCAAAAAGAAAAAGCTAGACCAAGTTAAACCTAATTTGTCATATTAGAATGCTAATTTCAGGCTTATTTTGGTTTGCAGAATCTTAGAGAGGCCTTTCTTTGTAAGTTGGTTTTTTCTCAGCTTGTGTTGGTTTTGGCTGGGGTAGAGTTAATTTTCTTCATAGTAGCTAGTATGAGGCTATGTTTTGGATTTGTGCTGAGAATAATGTTGATAACACAGGGATGTTTCAGTTGTTGCTGAGCAGTGCTTACAGTAAGTCAAGGACTTTTCAGCTTCTCATACTGCCCTGCCAGTGAGGAGGCTGGAGGTGCACAAGAAGTTGGGAGGGGACACAGCTGGGACAGCTGACCCCAACTGGCCAACAGGATATTCCATACCATATGACATCATGCTCAGCATATAAAGCTGGGGGAAGAAGAAGGAAAGGGGGGATGTTCAGAGTGATGGCGTTTGTCTTCCCAAGTCACCGTTACGCGTGATGGAGCCCTGCTTTCCTGGAGATGGCTGAACACCTGCCTGCCGATGGGAAGTAGTGAGTGAATTCCTTGTTTTGCTTTGCTTGCGTGCGTGGCTTTTGCTTTACCTATTAAACTGTCTTTATCTCAACCTGAGTTTTCTCACTTCTACCCTTCTGATTCTCTCCCCCATCCCACCGGGGGGGAGTGAGCGAGCGGCTGGGTGGTGCTTAGTTGCTGGCTGGGGTTAAGCCACCACACAGCTGAAGACTGTTCCCTGCTATATATATGAGAATAAAAAACATTTGTAATGTCATTCAGGTTATTTATTAATAGATCTGTCTGAAAGGTGGAAGTACCTTTTAAATTTTTTTCCCTTAGGAAGTTTTTTAACTCGGTAAGATTTAATCAATTTTCTCAAAAAAGCAGCGGGAATTTCACATGTCACAATATTTTCCTCAGGAAATAAACTTTTCTTTTACTTCTTCCTTCACCTTCATTCCTGGATATATGCTGTTCTTGTTCTCGTCTTGCACTTCACTGTGTGCAGCCTGTCCAGCTCCATGACCCTGCGTTTATATGTTACTGGTTCCACAGTACCTTGATGCTTTCGGGTCTGTTGCTCCTCACTGTTACGTGCACTACCTATCAAAAGTTAGGTAAATGGCCGTTCATCAGCCTAGGAGAGTTACCTGTTTCTCCCTTAGAGTTTATATAGCCTTGCTACAGTCTGAAGACTTCAGGAATGGCTCCCACAATATGCCATAGCTGCTAAGAGAAAAAATCCAGGTGGCAAACTGTCTCTTTAGCCTATGCACTGCATCCCTTATTTAGCTTTTACTGGAAAACTTTACTGCTGAATTTTTTTTCCATTTTGCTCTGTTACACGAAAACAAAATGAAAGCAGGTAATGTGAGAGTTCCTGGTGTTTACTGATTTATTGAAAATACCCAATTTCACTTTACATGCAAACCTTCCCTAAACCCTCAGAGGTTAAGGAAGGTATATTTATACACAGCCAATATCTCTTTCTGTAGTGCTGTAATTCTATGCAAAACCAAAAMAGAAATTGTTTTTCTTATACAGATTAAAGCATGCTTGAGGCAAAAATCTGGGTTTGTTTTCAACTGATGAAGAATTTGTTTGTAGGCTACATAAGCACCATGTTTCTAGGCTGTTGCTGCATCTCTTTAACCTCCCTGTAAATTGCTTAGAACAAAATACTCAGATTTTCAGCTTTGATATCTGATCAGTATTTTCCCCATGAGAAGTTAAAAGGTCAGTGTTTTGAGCTGGTTCAGTTTAATTTATTGATACTCCATTTCAAATTGTCAAAACATTCATAAAAAGCCTCAAAACATGCCTTTGCCTGTATAGGAAGAATAAATATATTGTAAATAACTTTCTAACCTCATTTTAAATTCCTGTCTTCTGGACTTCGGTTTTCTAAGTAGAAAAACACTTCACATTCAGCACATCACCAGATCACTTTAACCTCTTTGAAAATGCATTTCAGGAGCCTTGATGGATCTCCTGCTCAGCAATTGGCCTTGGGAAAGTATAGTCTTTATGGTAAGCCGAGTGCCACATGCAGTAATCTGTCAGAAAGTGAACAGCAAATGTAATGGAAGGTTGAAACAGATCATTTAGCATTGTGACATTATTTGTGAATTTGGTGCTATGAGAGAGATTGTTGTCATGCATAAGGTTGATGTTGATCTGAGGTTATGAACGTGATTGGCGAACTGCTGTATCCCCGGTGTCTGAAGAGTTTTGAAGCATAACTTAACGTGCGAGTTATCTTGGCCTCTCTCTGCAACCTTTTAAGACTGGGACTGATAACATCTCCCGCATAAGGTGCTCCACTGAAGTGAAGCTGAATGGTTGTGATGCCTTTCCAATTGCCTACAAAGCAATTTGGAAGGAASCTAGCTTCACTTTTATTAACCCCAGAGGTCTCTCCATTTGTTTGGCTTTTCCAGTCTGTATCTTCCTTTCACTGTCCAGCTAAATTGACAGAGCACAGACTCCTGTTCCATATAGCATGTGTCTTTGTAGGAATCCCTTTAAAAGCTTTAGCACTTAAGAAAAATCAATAGCGCTTATGATGTCTTGCAGACCTCCCCTCTCCTGCATGCTAAATTCTCGTCAGCCCGTTACTAGCTTGCCTTGAATTACTGTTGGAAAAAGAAAGTAAACATTGCATCTTGAAAGCACTCACGTGGCATTGGACTTGAGTAACGTTGTCTATCATTCCTTAATGAATTTAGTGGAACTGTGTTGTTGGTATATTCAGAAAGAGAAAGAAGAGCTGTGCAAAATGCATTGCAGGCACAGAGCCAAGTATATCTATTATATACAAATCCACTATATTCATTGAAATAAAACAAGCCCAGAGAAATACTCATATTTTAAATAACTCTTTAAAATATAAATGGTCATGAAGACAATAAACTATATTTTTCTCCAAATAGACTTTAAATTAAAAAAAAAAAAAAAAAAAAAA
>JAYKAV010003474.1:0-34923 GCA_035582835.1 Phoebastria nigripes | reverse complement strand
CCTTTCTATATGGATAATAAACATGATAGGGGTTTTTTTAAACAGGAAATAGGATGGTCTCTTTTTCTTCTTTCTTCTTTTTTTTTTTTTTTTTTAATGTAATGTCCCAGTGGTTAGAACAGCAATGTAGAGTATATGGGTCCCAGTTTCAATCCCCTGATTTGCTTAATAGCCTCAAATGTTCATCACCACAGAAAACGACCTAATTACCTAAGTGCTGGCTGCTTCAGTAGTGCTCATGCACCTGTTAAGGGAGGGTGGGGAATTTCCCATTCTGCATGTCAAAGTTTTTTTCCTTAAAATAAAAATATTAAACATTTTTTTATTCCAGAATGAGAGTACAAGCGTATGTATGATTCTGTAGTCCAGTGATGATGACATTTCCTGGAAAGGGATGGGTTTTGGTCATGCAACATTTCTGAATGTTTGTAATCATCCATAATGACTGAACAGTCCTTGGAGATGAGGCTGCAAGCTGAGCCCACATCTTGTTCCAGAGTTAGCCCTGTACATCATGCTGAAGAGATACGATCACTTAATGAATCTTGATTTTCTTTATATATTTATTTTTCTGCTTTGTGAGATAGGAGTTGTCCTTCCCAAAACAGTTTGGTGTTCAGATCCTGTTTTGCCAATATGAATGGGGGAAGGTTAAAATTCACTGGGCATAAATGCAGGGGTCCTGCAAGAGGAGTGCTCTGTCATCACATAGTAGAGGAGAGGCCAGTCTGCCTCTATTGAGTTTTAAATGAAAGCATTTGTATGAGGCCCTATTTTAGCAAAAACACCTGTCAGAGTACATGCATATCCTCAGAGGAGACAAGGAAAGGAAAGCCTAGTTTTCTGATCCATATTGGTCTTGCAGCCCTAAGCACTGGGTGATGTACACAGCAAAAGTACATGGAGAGTCCTGCCATGCCCTGTCTATTCCTGCCTACAGTGCCATTGCACTTTATCAGTTTATCAGTCATGCTGCTGCAAGGGATACTCTGTGCTCTAAACCTAGTCAGTGACATGAAGAAAAAAAAAGGAAAAAAGAAAAAAAAAAAAGAGTCCTTTAAAACAGATTACAAATATTTACATTGGCATAAGTGAGAAATTTGAGGAAATGGCCCTCTGTATGGTAGAGAAAAGACATATTGAGCAGGCTTCACAAATAAAGAAGCTGTAAAGTGGAATGACACCTTCAGTTTATTTATAGCCTAAATCTAGCATATTTACTGTCAGACTAAAATATAGGGCGAGTTTTCCCTCTCAATCTGCTTCCTGTGGAGCAACATATTTTTTCTCTGGCTCATTCTACTTTTGCCATCAACACTGGCAATCTTTTACCCTTTCTTAAACACAGAAGTGAGTGGCATTTCACACCTACTCTGCAAAACCAGTGGGTTTTGGCATTTCCTACGCCAAAGAGTGTAATGTGAAGCATGCCCAAGAGAGTTCTGGACTTGTAACTACAAGGAGTGTAATCTTTCCCTTTCCAGTCATCTTTGCTGTTCTACAGACAAGAAGACTTTGCTTTGACTTCAGTAGCTTCAGGATCAGGCTTTAGTTCCTTCATATGTCGTCTCATTCTTTCCTATGTAATATATAAACCATATCACCTGAGTGTTGATTTTCACCTATTCTGTACCTTCCGAAGTAAAAGTGCCCACACTGTTTTCTTTGCTCCAATATGCCATACTAGTCTGCGATGTTCCTGACCATCTTAGATTCAATTTCAGATCATTTTATGACAGTACCTTAAAAAAAAAAGTTGACTTATTCTTCTTTATAGTTACTTGAATTGCAAGTACTCTAGACAAATCTGGTCTGTGACAGAATATAAACATGCTAACATGTTTATATTCTGTAATATAAACAGAATTTTATTATATTATATACATTTTATATATATAAAATATCTACATGTGTGTATATATATATACACACAGAATATTCTGTAATATAAACAGAACCTGTAAAATAAATGTAACCACTCAGCTAGTAGGACAGAACTGGAGACCAGGGAAGGCCTGGCTTTAGTCACTATTATTCAGGAGCCACAAAGTCACCTAAGCGTTATTCCTGTGATTTAAAAGAAAAGAAAAAAACAATTTTATTTAGCATACAAAGCAGCACTTTTGGGGGAGAATTATACATTAAAAAATAGATAAAGTGGATCGCAATATCTTAAACCATAGTTCACTGTGACCAATGAAGACAGTGAAATCTGTCAGACAGAGACGAACTAATTTCTTTAGATATGAAAATCCCAGTATATGCTTAAAATCCATGCCCCGCTGTAGTCATTTGGATACTTTCTTTTGATATCAAAAAGACTTAGGTTTTCATCCCGAAAGTAAACCTTGTATACGTCAAACAAGAAAAGAATAAACACCTCTCAAATTTTACATAAAAATTTCACTCTTTATGTACACTTACAGTTTTATTACTTGTAACTCCAAATTTTCAGCATAGTCCTCCTAGCCTCAAAAACTCTCATTTTCCAAGAGGTGTTAGGAAAGTCTAACTTGCCTCAGGTCAGACTACATAACTGAAAAAAAAATCTTGCTCTTCCTGCGTGTCATCACATCATATTTATGTCATCCAAAAATGTGTATTTTTTGATCCTTCTTTCATTGTTAGTATTTTAGGGACTATTATAAGGAAAAGATTTCTTCCAAATTCATCTTCTACATGTACAAGAATCATAACCGCTCTGTCAGTGTGCTATGAAAAGATCTTTTTATGATGTATGGATAAATGTCTCTCCAGATAATAAACYATTCATCCCTCTTGAAACAGCTTCTCCAAATTAAGTTTAAATCAAAACGTGAAATAGGTTTGTTTTGCTCAGATTGATACCCAGTATCCATATCAACACACAATTTAACATGATGGGTAGTCTTTGTTTAGAGGAAACTGAAGTATATAGCTGACGTATATCAGCAAAGCTGTTCGAGGATAATTCACCAGTGTCCGCTGATACCAACACATCTTTCATAGTTTTGTGAAAGTAATAGAGAAAAAATAATAATAAGCCAGAAAAACAAGAAGCAGCTGCTTTTTCATATGTAGCATCCATGTGTCTGTTTTTATTGCTTTCAGTGCATATGTTGGTTAAGGTCAATGACTGTCAGTTTAAATTTTGTGCAAACTGGCAAACTGATTTTAAAAAAAGATTACTTTAAAATCTGACAGGCAGACAGTAGGCAACCTAATGCATCATTGGAGAACATCACAAATTGTGACACGAGATTGCATGAAGGGGTAAGCCATGTATCGTTTTCCTTGATGTTGCGGTATAAGATAAACAATTTACAAAAATACCTCTCAGTCATTTTAGTGGTACTGGAACAAGCTGGTCTGCACCTTTTTTAATATAGATGATGTGAATTCTCAAAATGGCTTTTCAGAAGGTTGTTTTATATATATTTATATACTGTACTGCAGGAACGTCAACCTATCTCTTGGTGATGGACAGTGCATTTCTTTTACAAATGCTTAGGTTAAGCRGAAGTTATTAACCTTTATTCATCCACAAATCTTCTAATCAGGTTAAAGACTGACCAAAAAAACCCACCCAAAACCAACCAAAACAGAAACAAGAAAAGCTCCAAACAAACACACAACAGACAGGGAAATTAAATCCATTGGGAAAACCTTGTTTGTCATCATCTGCCACTGTTCTGTCCACTCTGATGGGTAATCATTTTGCACAGTTCCTCCAGATATCTTTTGCCCTGTGGGAGAGATGATGACAGTGCTTTTCATCCAGTCTCCAAACTAGGAAAAATCGTGGTCAAATATTCACAACTGCCAACTTCAAAGCATTTTTTCCATGGCAACCATACCTCAAAAGCCTGGAGTTGCAGAACTTGCCAATTAGCAACTCCAAAGGGGGCCATTAGCTCCTTCAAAAACGTAGCGGACACTGTTTTTAATCACTGGTTGTTTTCAGCCTTACAGCCAACACTACGCAAACACTAACCATGCAAGTGTAAGGCTGACTACTTAGAAATTGATGATGCATGAAAAGAACAACACATATCAAGCTCCATTTTTTAATAAAGAATAATTATCCTCAGTAAATCATCACTGCTAATTTATTGTTGTTTAATTAAAGCAAGTCGTATTTTCTCATTATTGCCAATGGTAAACCATGCATAACAGCCACAAAATTTGCTTTCAGTAGGAGTCCTCAGTTATACTGCTGCTTGGGAATGAACAAGTACTGTAAAGCAAGGAGTATCCGCATAAATATGGACCTGTAGAAGGGACTGCCTAGCTGTCTAAGGCTTCTGTTCATAAAGAGAAGACAGACTGGAGAAAACAAACATATAAGAGAGAGAAAATACAGAAATCAAGGACAGTAGCTCCTTAGCTTGTAAAATCTTTCTGACTCCTTTGAAGTCTATGGAAAGTTATGTCATTATTAGCCATGAAGCCTAGATCTATATTTAGTTAAGATTTTCCTATACATATAAAGGAAAAACCAAACCTTTGTAATTAAAAAAAACACCCTATATTTTCATTAGCTGTTTTAAAGTAATTATTTCTTTACTCACATAAATGATGTGCCATGTCCTTTAGAGGTCACATATATTTCAGCAATAGTAGTAAGAAAAACRTGAACTTTACCCGTTCATTTAAATAGGATGTCATTTGTGAAGCCCAGTTATTCCCATTACCATTTACACTGTAACGCTGCTAACTAATTTATCACTTACCATCCTGTCATAAAACCCCAGTTATCCAGCCCATCTTGTGTTGCTGGCTATGTTCATGCCACTTCGACATCTGGTGCATTTGAGAGGAATAGCTGTGCAAATTTTGAACATGTAACCAACTTGGGGACCTCTCCACGCAGCAGAGAGGCATTTTCTTTTACATAAAATTGGGATAATTTCGGGAGAAATGAGGCGCACAGGACGTTATATGAAACCTGCCTGACCTGTCTGAATGCTGTTGCATAAGCTGGCTGCTGGCTGGATGTCTCTCCCAGAAGGTGCTATATGGCACATGGCATCGCAGGCTATGATGCTATAGAATGCCGCTGTGCTGTTACTGCCCCATGAGCCTATATAAAGCAGCGCAGACTCCTTGTCAAAAACATGAGAGAGACAGGCCATGGCAAGAGGCTAAGTAACCAGCGCCAACTGGGCAAACCCCCAACTCAGAGCATGAGTCTCGACAGATCAGGAGAGCAACGGGAGCAAAATAAGATCACATTTTAGCAATTTAAAGACACATTCTCACACGCACATATTGCCCTCTCTCCAGTAACGGGCCTAACAAACTCGGAACTGTATTTGTCAGGAATGGTGCTAATTAATGGTTCTAATATACCTATTTTCATTATTCCAGTCTCTTAACAGGTTCAGTGGTTCTGAAATACTCTCTGAGGAACAAATCCAAATAAATAATACTTCTTTTATTACCATCTCTAAGTAAGCCAGGAAATCTGGGGTTACGAGCATCTCTAAGATGTTATTCTGTTTGTGTGTGCTTGTTCACTGTCCACCAAACAAAGCTCGTTTTATAACATTAAAATCACCTACATGCTCTACAGGCAGGTTTAGCTGTGAAATACCAGCCATTGCTGCAACACACACACACTCTTGAAAGGAAGCTGATGAAATTTCATGGCATTTCAGTTGGATAAGACGGTGCAAGTTTTCTTGTGTATTACTTGTACATTTCACTGTTAGCTGCCTAGCTTCACAGAGGAAGAGATATTATTGCTAGTCCAGACCACGGGGGTTTTTTAAATACATTTCCTATAAGCAAAGCCTGATGATGTGCCCTTTTTCTGAAGCTGACATGAAGTGCTGGAGCCAACAGCTATGAGTAGGGAAAGGATGGATATCAGAGCAGTACACAGGCTGGAAACTGAAGCCTCAAGTCTAGAAAAAAAAATCCTTAAGGGGAAACATTTCTCTGCTATGGATACAGAACATACTTGACTGTTAATTGTATGATTTTTGCAGTGCCCTGGCTTAACTGCACTTTGTGATAGTACGCTAACAGGGTCCTTGCAATATAAAAGTAGGATGAAGACTAACTTGAGGGAAAGGTAAAAATTACCTCACAAAGGCTTCCCCTTAAATGAAGTTCCTAACTCATGTGAGCTAGTCATTCTGACAGAAGATTAAAGAAATGGTCAATAAAAGAGAAGAAATAGATCAATTACTTTTTTCTCCTCAGTTGTTCTTTCTCCTCATATTTGGTTTTCTTTGTGTGTTCTTTTTTTGAAAGCACAGGTTGAAAAAGACACAGTAATGAAATCTTCAAACAAAGAAAATACTGTCATCTTCTGTTTGACATGTACAAGATGTTTTTAAAAGTAGCAGTCATGAAAAAAACCCAAAACCAACTCCCTGCAAAACCAACAAAGCCAAATTAATAAAATATAGGATCTTTTTGTGGATTTTTTTTCTTAGCACTATGTGAAAATCCACAGCAAAATTATTTTCCCAAAGGTATGCTGCTTACATCACTGGTGATCGTTACGGATGACTTCATGGTCCAGTTCTGTGTTGTCTTTGTAGGTCTGTTTTATACATGATGTTGCTTCCCTTCTACTGTGGGTGTCCTTCATATCCCATGGGAGCACTGGGCAAATGAGTCCTGAGTAACTGTGCACCAACTACCACATAGACTGCCAATATGTAGGTAGATAAAAAGAAATCTCTATTCACCACACCACCATCCTCTGCTGCTAACAGTTCTGCTCCAGACCAACCTTATCTTCCCTCTGTATGACATGGTAGAAAGAAAGAAAGATGAAATATATTCTGAGAGTGGTAATTTTGCCARATGTACCCCCCCCMAAAAAAAAGAAAAAAAACGTTATATTAAAACTACTAACAATGTCATGTCAATACAGACAGGCATGGACAGATGTGTGCCTTCTTCAGCTGTTCTCAGGATACCAGCTCCTGCCTTGAAACTCTTTGTCAATGCTTCTATGAGGCTGAACCTTGACTAACGTGCCATAACAAATTCAGGGTGCTTTTCCATGAAATATTTAAACATTTACTAGAAGGGGACTAACAGTCGAGTGTCTTAAGTATCTCAAAGGAATGACCTAGGTCCAATCTCGCGCATTTCCTTGCGCTTCCTTTCACAACATCTGTTCGAGTCATTTGTGCCAACGAACAGTTTCCCCCAGTGACATGGGAGCACACCCTGTTTGGTGGGTAGGAGGACATGCATCTACAGTCTGGTCCCAACTGAACCAGTTATCTGTTATTCACATAGCCCTTGGTAGAGGTAATTGAAATCCACTGGAAACCTCTCACATGGTCTTTCCATCATCACACTCATTACTCTATCTAGAGAATATGCATTTGATACCTGTGGTATGATGTTATACAGCATTACTGCTTAAAATCTATCACCACGAGTTCTTTGAAAAAGAAACTAAACAGAAACGAAATTAGCATGGTACTATGCTGTATTTTTACCAAATAATTCCAAGACAAATGCATCCCAACACTCACCAGGGGCATGTACTACCACTCTAGTCCCAATGCATAGGTAGCAATCATCTCCTGCCTCCACAGTATTCTGTTTTCCCCTTTTCCCATTCCTAGCGAATGCATGCGTGTTATATTTAGCAGTGTGCTGTCTTCTTTTCTACTTGTGCCCTTACACCTTATTTCTTTTAACATCTGCTTCATTTATAGCATAACTTTATAGCAGATATATCAAGAGCCACATATTTCTAAACAATTCTCATCACTCATGTGAATTCCTTCACCATGAATCAATATCAGAATCAATCCCAGGCCATTTTGCGCTCCCTCACATCCTTTTGTTTCTCTTCAGACACAGTGCCAATAATTCAATAGAATTATAGAACCTTCTTGCAAAAGCCATGTGAATTCACTATCACATTCAGCACATCTTGCACCAAAGATCTGAATTTTAGTTACCTTGTGGGGCAGAAATATGCTCGCTAGGGACACTGTAACACATCAGAATTAAGACATAAACATATTTCCTGTAGCTGTATCCTTGACCTGTGGTCTCCCAGTACAGTTTTTATTATTTTTTTCCTTTGTTGCTTCTTTCTCTGGTTTATATTGTGCTCATTTACTGAGTCACACTGCAAAGCTAGTGCAATCAAGACCCTCCATAGTGCTTTTCTAGGAGGGCCCAAAAACTGAGGGTCAGAAGTGCTTTCCAAGTCAAGATCCCATCACTGGAGTTGAGAGCATATGGGTACCATGTTGTTCAGGCTCTTGGAATGAGGAAAGATGGATTAAGTCTCTTCAGACTGTTAAGGGCTCACAGGCTCCAGCTTACCATGGAGAGGGGGCTACACAGTGTGCAATGAAGTCACACCTTCCTTCTTCAGCATCCCGATTGCCTTAAAAGGGACTTTTAGGCTGAGGACCACAGCTTTAAGCTATCCATTTCTTTTGTTCCAGTCCTTTAGCACTTCAAACTCAAATTCCCATGTATCACCTCCAAGGATTTAGTTGGGTTCATTCTTGCATTCAGAATGCCCTGAAATTTTTCCTGAAAGCTTTCTCTCTGCTGTTCCCTCCCCTCCCTCCCCTCTAACTCCCAGTCTTTAATTCCAACTCCATGCCTTCATTCCTTTCATGAAACAAACACAGACTTCTTGCTTGCAAATCATCTGTGACTCGGTTCCTTCTTCCTTAAAATCATGCATTTGCAAAACCCTTCTTCTTCAATGTCCAGATAGAGATCAGTGATGAGTGGTGTCCCGCAGGGGTCCATACTGGGACCAGTACTGTTTAATATTTTCGTCAGTGACATAGACAGTGGGATCAAGGGCACCCTCAGCAAGTTTGCAGACAACACCAAGCTGAGTGGTGCGGTTGACACACCTGAGGGACAGGATGCCATCCAGAGGGACCTGGACAAGCTGGAGAAGTGGGCCCATGTGAACCTCATGAGGTTCAACAAGGCCAAGTGCAAGGTCCTGCACCTGGGTCAGGGCAACCCCTGGTATCAATAGAGGCTGGGGGGATGAAGGGTTTGAGAGCAGCCCTGCCGAGAAGGACTTGGGGGTACTGGTGGATGAAAAGCTGGACGTGAGCAGACAATGTGCGCTCGCAGCCCAGAAGGCCAACCATATCTTGGGCTGCATCCAAAGAAGCGTGGCCAGCAGGTCGAGGGARGTGATTCTGCCCCTCTACTCTGCTCTGGTGAGACCCCACCTGGAGTACTGTGTCCAGCTCTGGAGCCCTCAGCACAAGAAAGACATGGACCTGTTGGAGTGGGTCCAGAGGAGGGCCACGAAAATGATCAGGGGGATGGAACACGTCTCGTATGAAGAAAGGGGTTATTCAGCCTGGAGAAGAGACTTTATTGCAGCCTTTCAGTACTTAAAGGGGGCTTATAAGAAAGATGGGGACAGACTTTTTAGCAGGGCCTGTTGCGGCAGGACAAGGGAATGGTTTTAAACTGAAAGAGGGTAGATTTAGACTAGATAGAAGGAAGAAATTTTTCACAATGAGGGTGGTGAAACACTGGAACAGGTTGCCCAGAGAGGTGGTAGATGCYCCATCCCTGGAAACATTCAAGGTCAGGTTGGACGGGGCTCTGAGCAACCTGATCTAGTGGAAGATGTCCGTGCCCATGGCAGGGGGGTTGGACTAGATGACCTTTAAAGGTCCTTTCCAACACAAACTATTCTATGATTCTATGATTCTGTGATTCTTTCATAAAATCACTCTCCATACTAGTGTAGTCTCTTCAACTTGTCTTGGAACTGATGTCTTTTTTTTTTAATTGATTTTACGTGTAGTTTTATATTTGGTTTTAATTACGTTTGTCTTCTCAATGCAGCACAGTTGTGACTTGTCAGTGTTCTTAATCACTGTACACACGCATAATCCTGTAGGTACTGACAGATTGTTAACCTCTGTTTTTGGACTGTTACTTTTGAGAGAGACAGGTATTTAAATAATGTCTTTCAGTGGTTACCCCCTTTTTTCATAGCTTTCATGGACTCAGTTACATCTGTATGTAACTCCAGAGGGCTATAACACAGGTTTTCTCACTTATCTCTCTTATCTGTACTACATATATCTCACTTCTTCCATGTGATGTAGATAAAAGTGTGAAAAATGCATGCAGTGTCAGTAATAATAAACTCAGCTCCTCAGGCTAAAGTGCACCACATGTCCTACACACCTGGGTGGTATACTAGTAGAACACTCCCTAAACTATTCTTATCATCGGTGTTAAAGGGTAAACTGTATTTTCCTAGCTCTCAAATTTTTTTAAACACAATTTTTATTTTTTATAACATCACTATTTTTTCAACATCTATTTTACAAAGGCCAGCAGGTGATTCAAAGCTAGAAGTATTTCACCTTCATCATATGAGTGTCACACATGATTCCACACACCTTAATCACACACCTTAAAGCAAAAATTCCATCTTCACTGTGTCAGAGCTCATTACCAAATGCGTTCTGATAGCCTCATACACTGCTACTGTCAATACTGATTCTTGAAAACATGTCCATGTTCAGAAAAAACATGTCCATGATCAGAAAATCCTACATTAAAATTATTATGTGCAACTGTGAAAAAATATACGTTTCTAAGCAAATGTGCTGACACAGATTTGTAAATCTTTGACTTAATAGCATTTGTCCATTGTCATTATCCACTGTTAATGGACAAGAAATATATAAATACATTTCTAATACACAATATCATTCCTGTCAGTGACTTTATAAAGATCATATATATGACAGGACCACTACCATGTACATAGGAGTTAATAAAGGAAAGCATGACTAAAGCTGCCTAAATTAAAACTGGAAGAAATAGAAACAGGATTTAGATGAACTGAAATATATTTATACGCCTATATTACATGGAAAAGCCAAAGGTAGGCAACTACAAGAAAATTTGCACATCAGTAAAATATTATCTGATATTTCTACAGGATTATTACAACATTTTGCTGCTGTTTTTTCCATGCCTATTGGTATAATATCCCAAGCATCTGATCATTTCTGAAGTGGACTTTCCACTGATTTACTTTATAAAAATGTCACAAAGGATTTCGCAGAAAAATGAAAACTTCGTGATGTACCTTACACCATCTTTGGTAGCAATAGCAGCACTGCATTATTACTATGGATTAGAAGTCCAGATAAAGACAAATGAAACAAACTTGGAGAAAACACAGGCTAAGCTGTATTTTTAGGTTTATTATTGGAATATTACTGAACTCCAAATAGCCATGTTGTTTGTATCACCTTGCTTTTCACAGCTTACCCACCCCCCCGCTAGGATTTCATGGGTGCAAAGGAGAATTACTTTCTACATTCACTCCAGTGTGACWGGATGAATCTGGGAAGAAGAATCGAGTCTATCGTAGAAGTTCTCTGGAATTCTATGCAATCACAGAATAATTTAGGTTGCAAGGAGCCTCTGGCCGTCTTCTGGTCAAATCCTCCCTCATGGTTACAAGGGTCAGGACATGTACACATTACAGTTTGTGGAAGTGCAATGTGAATCAGACCAGTGAAACACTCCAGTATTAAACAACTCTGCATGATAGCTGAACTGTGAAAATATTGGACAGTTAGGGAAGAGCTGCTGGAGATGTGGAAAACAAGAATGTTTTTAGCCAGCATCTTTCAGGAAAAAAAAGAAAAAAAAAAGTATGTGGCACTATTCATTCAGTCGACACCTGGCACATACTATTGTTCTGCTAGCTTGATTTGCCGCTACAGGCTGAAAAATTCATCAGTCATCTTACAGAGATATCACATTGGTTTTAACTTTGATTGTGACAGCTTAATTTTGGTTTGCAGAGATGATGACCTCCTTTCACATTTTACCTGATTATTTTTTCAGACTGATTTAGAATCAGTTTCTTTCACTAGTTGGAACAAGGAAAAATAAAATGACTGTTTTTTAAATTTTTTTCCGGGTTTGAATTTATCCTTTGTCTAAAAATGCAAAAGAATGACAATTAAAAAAAAAATATATATACACACACACATATTCTTTTACCTTTACAAAAATCTTGGCTGCTCAGTGATCCTGAATCCATCACCATCCTTTTCTTCCACACCTGTAGATGATCCTGACCATTGAAGATTTACAGTGGATCTGTTGACTGTGGACAGCGCAGGACACAGTCCATGCAGAAGATCTCTCTGATTCATCAGATTCCCTACCCCTATATGTTCATGCATATTAAGATTTAGGGGGCAAATGTGTAGTGAGAAGATGAGGGTGTGGAACTACTGAAGACCCAGAGCCTTCCATGACTCTTTTTATGAAATGGAAACAGTATTTATATATATTCACCTGCCTCTTCCTGACGTGGGATTGGCTTTCCACAGCCTCAGGGAGTGCTTTTAAGAATAAGATAGTAATGGAAGTAGCCCGGGGAGGGGGGGGGGAGAAAAAAAGAAAAAAGCCTGCTTTAAAGAAATGGACTCATTCTCTCTTTTTAACCTTTTTAAAGGTTAGTTCAGGACTTGTTATGTGTTTGTTTTTATTTGTTTGGTTTTCTGAACCTTATTGGAATACTGTAGACTAATTTCAAAAGGAAGAAACAAACAGCTAGAAGAAGGGATAGTCTGGAAGATGTAGCATCACAAAGAAAGAAAAAAAAAACAACCCACAGAGCTATTGTCTAGGAAGATCCTTTCTATTTGAAAGATTGTGAATTATAAATTGCATAATATTTGTTAGGAACTAGCTCAGTTCATCTCCTTTTTTTTTTTTTTTCTGTGCTGTTCTCCTTCTCACTGCTGTGATGGAGAATCAGCCCGCCCTTATTTTCCCACCTCAGTGTTATGCCCTTCTAGTGAAACTGCACTAGGTCAAAACACATTTTTCCTTTCGCTTGCTGTTCCTGTTGGAAATCTCTTGCACCTGCAGGCAGATGCATTCACAAGTACAAGGCAGTTCTTTCCCTGACATGTGCTGAACCTGAAGGATGTATAATGAAAAGCGTTAGTATTCTGCTTTTGACAGAGAGTCCCTAGGAGTAACCTTCAAAAGGTGCAAACATGTAACTCACTGGTATTACATGGCTCCCCTGGGACCACGCCACCGAGAGTACGGAGATTGCAACAGAGCCCACGAAGCTGTTTTAGTTCAAACTGCAGCCTTGCAGGATCTTAACTCTGGAGACCCACAGCCCACGCCTCAGCTAGCCTCATGGTCACCGTGCAAACCTTATGGGATGTAGCCTAAATATTACTCTGTCCAAGGCGCTGCTGTGGTACTTGCTGCTTTCTTTCTACCCTCAGAAAAATTCAGTATCACCTAAAAATGCTGAGGCTCACTGAGACTCAAGCTCTTCATGCTGTGAGCTCTGCATTTTTTTGTAGGGCTGACAGGCAGAACTTTTTCACAGACCAAAGCCTGACCTGGACAGTCAGGCCCACATCAGTGGGCTCATACTTTGCTGAGGATCTGGCTGCATCCTGTAAACTGTATTGTGATAATGCCTGTAGGAGTGTCTGGGAAAGTTCATTCCATGACCTGTAAATTGTTACGTTACGGTTTCTTACCTGTCTTGTCCTAAAACCATCGATTTTACCTTGTAAAATGCACTTACCATTTCCTAGAGGTTCCCTAGACTGGGTAGGTCAGGAGGATGATTTTGATAATGTAACATTCTACTTGTGTAACATCAATTTTTTCATTGAAATAGTTATTTTAGAGAGAGAGGTTTATTCATTTTGTGTACCTAAGAATATCTATTTTTAGGATAGTGTACAAATGCTTTAATCCATTTGCTTTTGGAATGCAAACTTACTGAACATAATTAATTTATTAATGAATACAATTGTGCAGATAGGGGTCTACTGAATTGAAACAGATGGAATCAACAGATTTAATATAACTGGCAATATTAGACTTGCTCATTCAAAGTGAATTAATAAATAAAGACAAATCCTTCATTTAAGTTTTCAAAATTTTACTTCCCATCTTATATAATTAAGTCTTTGGGGGCTGGGGTGGTGTTGGGAGACAAGTACAAAATCCATACCTCACCTCTGGATTACATTGCCAACTACGGTATTTTCAGTAGCACAGGCTAAGCATTGTGTATGAAAAGAAAACACTTTTGCTTAGTGCCTCAGATATGAGGCTAAATATTTTGGGACATATATTTTCTGCCTTATGAGAGAAAATATAAAGTTACCAATTATTAATTAAGTAAATCTGAGCCATGGGGCATGCCTGCCTAGAGCAATAGGCACACACAATACAGATGCCTGAGATAACACCGGTGTCCCTGTGTACTGAACCCCAGCAGTTCAGCCTTCCTTCATAGCCTAACCATGACTTTTGGACTTTGGAGACCTGAGCAAGTAGCTTCACACAACTGTGTAGTGCTCCGTGTGGCTAGTGCTGAGCTCCATGTTATGACAGACAGCTTCAGTAGAGTACATGAGAGACAAAAGGCTAGTTATAACTTTGAAGAAGATTGAAATTTACTTCAGAAACGTTCAGCCACACAGAGGAAACTATTTTATATATATATAACTATAATACAATGTGCAATATGTCCAAGAGAGAAAGAGACAGCACGCAATACAGTACAAGAACAGCTTTTCATTTAGATCTATGCAATTAAAAGACCCAGAATAAAAAGTGAGAGGCAAAATCTGAGTGGAAGAAAATTGTTCTGGGAAGCCCCAGAGTTCAGAATACGGCTGTGTGTCATCATTTAACCCCAGTCAGCAACTAAGCAGCACACAGCCACCTGCTCACACCCCAGCCGGTGGGATGGGGGAGAGGATCAGAAGAGTGAAAGTGAGAAAACTCGTGGGTTGAGATAAAGACAGTTTAATAGGTAAAGCAAAAGCTGCGCACACAAGCAAAGCAAAACAAGGAATTCATTCACTACTTCCCATCGGCAGGCAGGTGTTCAGCCATCTCCAGGAAAGCAGGGCTCCATCAYGCGTAACGGTGACTTGGGAAGACAAACGCCATCACTCCGAACGTCCCCCCTYCCTTCTTCTTCCCCCAGATTTATATACTGAGCATGACATCATATGGTATGGAATATCCCTTTGGTCAGTTGGGGTCAGCTGTCCCGGCTGTGTCCCCTCCCACCCTCTTGTGCACCCCCAGCCCACTCGCTGGTGGGGTGGTGTGAGAAGCAGAAAAGGCCTTGACTCTGTGTAAGTGCTGCTCAGCAATAACGAAAGCATCCCTGTGTTATCAACACTGTTTTCAGCACAAATCCAAAACATAGCCCCATACTAGCTACTGTGAAGAAAATTAACTCTGCCCCAGCCAAAACCAGCACACTGTGGAAGACAGACAGTGAAACCTCATTTCAAATATGTGCAAATACAGGAAAGGGGTTGGCCTGGGTCTCACTGAAAAAAAAGAAAAAGAGAAAAAATCACAGGAAGAACATTTCCAAATGCAGAATTAGGAGTTTCAACACTGCCTACATTTTGAAGAACAAACGAGTCACAAGGAGATTTACACAAAGGTCAGGATGTCCTTGGGGAAATCTCTATGAAGGAAAACCATGGCACCTGGTGGTGAAGCTTATTCTGCGTATTAAACGAGGTCATGAAAAAGCAATTTTGCCAGTGATCAAAGCCTCTCTGGAGAACTCAAGAAAAAGCATCAAAATAAGGGAGCAGAGCTACTGACCAGACTAACTAAAATGTTAATAAAAATACTTTACTGTTCCACAGTAGAGGTCAAGTGTTCTCTAAGTGAAAACTAAAGAAAAGTCCTAGGACAATAGTTGGCCAGGAGCATGTTCCTCTTTGTAGAAATGACTAGTGATGTGCAGAAGTTTCCAGCTACCCACAACCTTAAAGACAGAAGATACCAGTATTGAAAGAACCTAGTCTTCACTGACACAGTCACTCAGAAATTGTGTAGTGTGCAAAATAAAATTTTAAAAAATCCAATAACTCAGTATCTTCTATTTACTTGATGGGACAAAATATATGTCCTGTGAATGGCATTTTTTTTCTACATAGGCCAACTGTCTTAATCAGGTATGGGTATGTATAAAGGTATATTTATATTTATATTTATACGTGTGTGTGTGTGTGTGTATAAGTGCATAGATAGATAGATAGATATGAATACATTTCTTGAAAATCAGGTGAAAAATTCTACTGAACTGGTTAGGTAAAGACAAATACTTCCAGCCTCAAGCAGACCTGTTACTTCTGAGCTTTGAAGTGTAGGTGTACATAATCAATGTTTCAGAACAGTGGAGGCATACCTTATGTAAAAAGAAAAATCAAAGTATTTAGGAGTATATTAGGACACCAGAAGACAATACTAAGAACGAAAGCACGGCCATACTGCAGAACCGAATGTTTGGATTTTTTTACAGAAAGGTAATGTGACAGTCCTAGATTGTGTAATTAAACTTTTCTAATATATTTAAAATTTTGATAAATATTCAGCACATCCCCCAAAAAGGTGAGGTAGTGACTTGATTGATAAGTTATCATTTAGAAAGACTGCAGGTATCCTGTCTGTGCACTTGCCAATTTCTGTGCAAGTGATTTGCAGCTGTGGTGGTTAGACATACCTACGATTCTGAGGATAACAGGGATTTTTCTGCATGCTAACCATAAAATAGGAAGCTCTCTTGATCACCTTTCACATTAATTTAAAAAAAAAAAAAGTCACTAATGTTCATTTTGAATCGTATCTTCATAGGGCTTTAGTTGAATCATGAAAAAAATAGTGTGACTAATTGAGGGTAAGACCACCCAGTCAGAGCAAAAAAAAAAATCATTATTGCAGCATGAAGTGTAGAAGCCGTAAGAAGGGCATTCTCACAGCCTTCGTTCTTTCTGTGGAATTGTGCATTATTCCTATTTTACTCATGAAGAAATTGAAACGGAGAGTAAGCGGTGTCATATCTTGATGCTTTGTGGAAGAAAGCTGCTGGTTTGTCTCTAAAACTCTCCCATTCTCGTTCTGACTCACTGCTGCACTGTCTGCAGGGATCACCAGGGGACTTCCCACAGTGATGCTGCAGCCTGATTTGTCAGGGCACCATCCCAGTTCAGAGATCTTTAATGGAAAGAGCCTTGAGTGTACCTGCCATGGTGTAATATAGTGTATTTGTGCAAGGGAAATGTATTGCATAATATTCCCTTTTTTGCTTCTGAGTTTATATAGCTGCCTGGAATTCCTTGCAATCCTCTTCAAGAACTTGGTACTTATTTGAAATTTTGGTAATAGATATGTAACAGCCATCCAGAAAGCTCCGGCTGTGTCAGGCACTGCCATGCCATCTTTCACAACAGACTTACCAGACTGGTAACTGGATGAATACTGCTTTCTCAGGACTTTAGCAGAGGACCTCTCTAGCAGTGTTCTGAACACGCTGTTATAACAAAGTTTTCTGTCGCTCTTTCAGACTAGGAAACTGGAAGACTCCTAGGTAGCCAGGACCAGAAAGAAGAGAATAGGGCAAAAAGGCAATGGAGTCATAAAGACAAGTTGGGACAGCGTCTGAACGGCACAGTGCGATTTGGAGCAGATTTGGCTGCCTTGAATTAACAGCAGCTTCCTTCCAGAGATTTCAGCAAAACTGAGCAGGATGGCTCTGCAGCTGGGGTCGCTCTGGGTAGTGCGTGAGTTGCAGAGTGAAGGAAACATCCAAGCCCCTCCAACGTTAACTGATTCTCATCGCTTTCAGCTCCTGGTCTAGATATTCAAGACCAAATTGTTGACACCGCACTCCACGTGAACTTATCGTTATTAACGAGTGATGTGTGCKCAATACCAGCCAATCATGGCACTATCTTGGGAGAAACAGATTTCAATAGTATTGAATATAATTACATTCTGATTGACACAGGAGGCGGCTGTTTCTTACCAGGAACTAGTTATCTATGGCTGTATCCCATAGAGACATCCATGGTGGAAGAGCTCTTTTTTTGACAGCGTTTCATACTTTCATATTGAGAGGAGGATGCATGCAGTTTTCAAATAACCCTAGCAACATGCAGTATGTGTGCTCCTTGTAAGAACTCCTACAGAAGCAACATCCTTTTGGATCCCTAAAGGTATTTTATTTATAAATTGTTTGTGCTCATACAGATTTAGAAGCTGGAGAAAGTAGGTAAGTGATAGACACTACATTTATGGCATTGGAAGGTAGTTTTAATTAGGAAAAYATTATATCCAAAATACTGCAAAACTATCTTTGTTTACTTTTTGCAATAAAAAATTAATAAAACCTAAATGTTTTAGTAGTTGGTTTTTTTAATGTCCTCGATCACAGTATGATGAGAAATCTAAAAAGCCTCACTCTCTCCAAATTTCACTTCAGTGAGAGTCTAATAGAGGAATAGAAGCTGAGAAATTTGAACAATAGCGAGTCATGACCAGCTCCGGAGGCGATACCAYGTCACCATAACTATTTGAATTATGTTTAGGTTGATCATGCTTTCTTTCCCTCAATTTTATTTTTGGCAAAATAACAATAACAATCTACTGACTACAAGGTTATTTGGTTTAGCAGCTAACAGGCTTGGCTTAGTGTCACAACTTGTGAGCTCCCAGTATCAGGCAGTCTCTATGATGATGCGTGTACATCTCCTACCACCAAACTGGAACGTAAGAGAGGGAAGGAGAGGATAGGATGTCCTAGAGATATCCAATTTAGCCCAGGAAAGTTAGTCTATTATTGATTTCCTGAGAAATGAACTACGTTTATGTCACAGAAATTGGAGAATAAAGAAAAAGAGAAATTTGATGCCACAGTTACTTTTTCCAGTCTGAAGATTAAATCAAGCAAGGTTTTCATTACCTGCAAAATTATTTTCTCCATGTTCTCACTTTTATTTCCCACAGATAAAAAAAAATCAAGCACACAATTCATGTCCTGTGCTTTCACAAAGAAAAGATCAGATGGCAAAGCTGAATGTTGTGTTTTATTACACATGAAAGACTCAACTCTTGCTAATACCACTTGATAACAACTGAACAAGTTAGCAATTAAGAAGTTTTGTCATCTTGCTGAACGTACCATGAGAACTTATTTTGAAGTTCTAGTTTTACACCAAATTATGTTATGGATGTATTAAGCTCTTGGACCCAGTGTTTTCTAGCTGGCATGTTTGTTCTTTCTTCAGAGCATGAGTGTAATTACTTGAATGGTTTAATATAATTGCATCCTGTATGAATAATATCGGGCTATGTTCATACGTTTTTAGCTCTTGGTGTCTTTGTAATAAATTGAATAAAAAAAGTAGAGATATTCTTCCATAGTAAATATCCAATATACCAATGTTCCTAATAGTGGAGAAATCACATGCTCTTTTCTAATAAAATAGTTCCACTACTCTAAAGAACATCAGTTTAACCCCCTGATATACCATTAACACATTTTGACCACAAGTGACTATCCAGTTAGTGCACTGTATACAAAAGATAACAAAAAGCACTTATTATGTTTCACACATACAAAAAGAGCATAATTTTCAAAACCAGATAATTCACATGTTCAAAGCTCCCTAAAGCTGTGAGAGAATCAGTTAAAAGAGGCAGATTAAATAAATCGTGCAGCTGTTGCTGTTGGACCAAGAATTCCTTTTTCCCACATGAATGGCTTTATCACAGACTCAGAGAYGTGTATCTCTCTCTGGCTCTCCTGGAGCTTTTCTACTTCATCTGACCTATTTAATCATAAGGAAATGTCCCAATCACTAAACAAAGGAATCATTTTTTTCTATAAAAATCATTTTTTCTGAAAAATGGAACAGCATCAAAAGGAAAGATAAAGGATTGGATTTTGCAATGCCTAATAGCCTGACCATTAAAAGACTTTGATGAGAGCAGTGGATTCAAGACTCCTCAAGTAGGGGAAAAAACAGAACCAAGGTATTCCAGACCCAGGATGAGCAAATTAAATAGACTTCAGAGATCCCTTTGCCTGCATTTTATGTCGAAGTTGAAAATAACACCAAAATAGTTACTCTCAAAACCAAAAACAATCTTTGCATTTAGTTTATAGAAAAAAACCACCATTTTAACTTAGGGCTAATCTCAACTGATTTTCTTTTCTATACTATTTGGACAGCTCTCCTCTCGCCCACACCCAATACCTAGCTCCACAGATTTAAGCATAATCCTACAGTGTCACCCTGTGATGTCCTCCATGAAGAATGAATATAGCACAGTAGAAAAAAGATTTTTAGCTTTGCTGTGTGAGTTCTAGACTTATATTTAACTGTAAAGAATGTTAATTAAAATTTAACTGTAAAATCTTAATGTTAAAATAGTATTTGTTTTATGTATATAAATGTCCCATTCTGAAGGTACACAACTTTGCAGTTCAGAGTTAAACAAACAGCCACATTACACCTGTTCTACAGTTGAATGTTCAATTTCATTACTGTAGCAACACATTAATGTAGTTTTTTTCTAATATTACAAGTTAGTATGTATATAATTATGCGCATGAGCTTGTAGGTACGTTTTTGTTAGCTCTGTTGGTTATTTTTATGTCAGGATAACTTACCTTGACAGTCATGGCTACTGGAAGAAGAGCACTAAGGGACAGTAGGATCACAGTGTAGTCTAGATTGCAAAAGTTACTTTTTTATAGCTACTAACTTCTGCTTAGGCAAGACAAATGTTCTTGATAGCAGCCCTAACGATGACACCTGGTGTCTTATTAAACAACTGCAGTGAAAATTAACTCTTCAAGCCTTTTTAATGAGTGTATAAATGTGATTAATGTGTCCAGTTACCCTTATGCAAAACATAATTTATATGTTTATTCATAAGCCTTAGCTGTTGTATTTATATCTTGCTTCTATAATTATAAATAACTGCACAGAGTCAGGACAATCTTTGTTTTGTGTCAAATCATGACATGAGTCTATAGTGGAAGAGAAATCGGCAGGTATGATATCGTGGAATGGATCAAATACTTTACTGACTAATGCTTGACATTCACATCTCCATGAGCAGGAGTTGCGGGTTTATAGTACCCTTTCAGACACAAAATGTAATCTGCAGTTATATTCTGTCATTTCACTTCAGCTTTCAGGAGATTATCACATAAGGTTTATCATTCCTCTTGCAAACATGTTATCTGCAAGTCAGTGTGGCTTTTTCAACAGCCTACATGGTAGGTAACAAAATTATTTACCAGTCCACTGCCGCAGGGGATGGAAATAAAAGGCTAGACCTATGCAAACAGAGAATCAGTGTTCATTGCCCACGTGAGAAATGGTCTTTGAAGCAGACAGGCAGGGCGATGAATGTTATTAAGGAATACGATTCAGCAGGTTGCTGTAGTAGACTACTTACCCTCAACAGCTGTGAGTGACGGTGTCCTCCACGTCAGCAAATGTTTACCACGGACTTAACATGACCCAGGTCCAGCAGGCAGGGTTTATTCTGCTGTTTCTCCACAAYAGTTGTGACAAATTGTTCTCATATCTGAAAAGAAACCAAAATTTTGCTGAATCTTACCTACCTTTAGCCCACAACTACCTGCACTACTTGTAATTAATTCTCTTTTCTTCTCCTTTTTTCATAATTTTTAGATAAACAATCATGTTAGGACCACTGAAGAAAGAATCTTAAAAAAATCACATCGTTAAGACTATTCAGGTATTCATGAAGTACTGAAATATGGATAATGACTTGAACATGTCAGTAAAATGATCATCTGTCCCCAATTAATAGTGATGTATTGCAGTTGTGAAGGCTTTTAATGATCACATTACTAAGAAATTATTGCCGCTCATATAATTTGTCCTTATAATCATGTATTTATCATAGACACAAAAGACAAGTTCCCCAAGAGGACTATTAAAGCCCATATTCTGCTGGTGCTTAATTGGTAGAGAAGACAGTCTTTACACTTATGTGGGAACAACCGTCTTTTTATCAACACGAGTGTCTCTTTAATTACAGTATATATATGCTACACATACTCTATGTTTTATGGGCATGGGATGTAACAACATTTCTGAAAAATATCTGTATGGGGTGGAATAGATAACCAGTTAGGCAAGAATCAGCCTGAATAACTTTCAGAAATTGTCTTTAGAGGGGAAACTAAAAATATTAATAGTTTTTCTCAGCCTACTTTAGGGACCATTCTATATGAGGTTATTCAATCACACAATACTTCTGTTGCTCATGGCTGCAGGGTTTGGATCCCAAAATAATGCCACAGGTATCTGAATGGTGTGTTCAGTACACTAGATAGATTTCAGACCACTGAATTTTATAGGCTTAAAGATAAAATGAAGGCACCATGGCTAATCACTAAATCTTACTCTGCAAAATGAGTTCCCTTGTCTGATACAATTGTCTGTCTCCATAAACAGATTACAACTGAATGTTGTATCTTCCATCTAGTTCTATCTGTAAATTAATAATATTCGTGGCCACTCGGTATACTTTTTATTGTGATTAAAAATCCTGGAGTCCTGAAATTATAGTTTGTTGGCTATGTAATTTAGAGAGTTATCTGATGGATCCATTTCCCCTGCAATTACAAAATGTGTCAGACTTGAGGCCTACTAAATATGACATTCACTGGTTTTGTTTCTGCACTCCTAGGGCAGGCATACCCATCAATCTCAGAGGGTATTTTGCTTATAAAGACTACAGTGTCACACACAGCTATAAAACAAGAACTTTGAATTGTGAAGCCATTTTTGCAGCTGTCCTTTTCTTTTGATTGACTAGTGTAAGAAAAAGTTACTGGTTAAATTCTGCTCAGACTGGTCTAGTGATATTGATGGTTGCTCTAATTAAAATTAACATGAAGAGAACGCGGTTCTCTATTAAGCTTTCTAATTCTGAATTTCCCTTGGATGCACGCACACTGTGATTCACTCGGATCATTTCGTACAGAGGAGGCAGCAAATGCCTTCAGTGCAAACCTGAGAAGTGGATTAAGGCTGCTGTTTGCCGAGAGATATAYGCACAAACAAGGGAGATGGGGAGAGAAACTTGGCAGGTCTCAGCAACGTCTTGGGATGTTCCTCTTTGGCACGTCGCAGTGGGCTAACATCACAGCCGCTCCAGCTTGGAGAGCCAGGAGAAGATGCCTGCTCTCACTGCTCTGCCTGGGGTTATTGGCAGGTGCCCATAGTCAGCAGTTGCCAGAAATTAGCCCCATATGAACAAGCAGTGACAACTAGTCTCCAGTTCTGCTTTATTAGTTATGTATGACAAGCAAAATGGTAGTCTTTGTATCTACCCTCTCCCTACCCCTGACATTATTGCCCAGACAGTGCTGTATAATGAGACTATATGTATCTCCCTCTGCAAGGTCTCTCATGAAATCACCCACTCTCCCTTAACCCTCATAAAGATCCTTTGGAAGATTGACTGCATCTTTTTTGCCTTGGGTTCTGTGCTTTTATTATACAATGCTCAACTTTCTTTTTTTTAATATAGTTCTTTATTGTAAAAAATACTTATTATTATGTTTTTCCTTGGGGATGTTTTTTGTGTTTACCTCTAATTGTTTGTCTAGATTCCCCCAGGGAACTCGAGTGGGCTCTCTTATACAACATGTGTCTAGCTTTATAAACTAAGATTACAGGTCTGTCTGTATTGTACTTCTACCTAACATAAGTTACTTATATGCAATTTTTTACACGCATACAGAATAATTGCCAGCTACCATCATTTTTTCTCCCTCAAAAGTTGTCAGGGTTGTTTTGTTTTGTTTTTTTTCTTTCATAAAAATAAAATATATCTGTCCTGACAGAAATTGCAATCTTCCTTTGTAAAGGAATCAAAATGGCTGATAGTCTAGTAAACCCCAATGAAATCACTTAAAGCTCAGCAGAAACCTAACCCAAGTGACTGCAATTATCATTCTAACCAACATAGGCAAAATGCTTGCGTGATGCCTGAAGCTGGAGAAGAGATTTTACCTTCCAAGTGGAAGTGTGAAAATATTCCTAAGTATATTAAAGTATGTTTTGTTGAATAAAATCAGTAACTGGACTGATACATTTTCCTCTTTCTTTTTTTCCCCCTTCTCTCAAAAAAAACCCCAAAACCTAAAAACCAACCAACCAACCAAAAACCAAATAAAAAACCCCAAACAAAAAACCAACACTGTACTGAAAATATATCTCCTTTGACTAAAAATGAAACTTTTCATCCCCAGGCAATTTTTTAAAAAGTGAATAAAACAAAGGACTAGAGTCTTTTCGAGGAAGAAAAAAAAACGAGGAAAACCAATGTGGCATCACATTACTATCCAGAATAGGACAACCAGAATGTTTGTTCCACTAGAAGGATTTTAATTTTGAGGCTATGAAACCAAGAGTATCATTCTCAGACTTACTAAACACATGTTCTTACCCTCTAGTCACAGCATATCCTAGGTCAGCTGCTCTCAACCTTTCCTGCTGACACGATAATTCAACATAAAGAGTTAAACTCCCAGGTGAGGATCTCAGTTACAAGGTTAAGGAGTCATGCTAAACTATTTGCTCATGGGTTCAATTAACACGTAGGTATATTGTGTATTATGACTCATCTCCAGCAGGAAATGTTGCAGCTGTCCTAATTCTAAATACTCTGAAGTCTGTTTCTTATGATAGTTATCTGAGGGAGTTATCTGAGGGCAAGAGGTCTTGGGTCAAATCCTTGATTTGAATAAGATATTGCTTGTCTCCCCTTGCATGGGCTTTTTCAGACACTTGCTTCTGTTGCACAGTCTGAGACGAGGCTTCCCTATTGCTTCTTGTTGGAGCTGGAAAATATGTTAAGTATGCATTGAGCTAGAGAGGAAGCTTGAGGATGACTCGAGTCAATGGCCGGTACACTCTCTGTGCAGATTAGCCAGCAAGAGTCTCATCTTCCCTCCTGGAAAGGCAAAATCAGAAGTGTAGCAACCACAAAGAAATGAGACTCTTTTCCACCCCACTTGATAGTATCTCATTCTCACGGGAGCTGTAGATTCAGATGACTTTAGGCAATTGGTATTCAAACTGTGAATTTCACAGGATTTTTTTTAATGTGCCAGGAAATGCAATGCTGTGACACTCACTCAAAACCTAAGTCTCCTGTAGGTCATAGTATATGTCTTACCACTATATTCTTCACAAATTTCTTCCAAGAGGTGAAAGATCAGCTAGATAAACCAGATGTTGTAAACACTTTCTGAATTCGTCTCTGATGTACCAAAGGAGTCTTCATTCATCAGATAGAAAAGTGGAGGCTGTGTAAAGATGGGTGTGAGGAGACAGTCCCCACCTTGGTGTCCATACTACCTGTTTACCTGGAAGGGGTGCCATGTGTGGAGGAAGCTGTGGCAGCTTCAAGAGGCCCCAGAAGAGTACCTCAAATGCACTTAAGTGAGCTGATGTTTGCAGCAGAGCCATCAGGAAGGAGCAGAGGAAGAGATAATCACTCTCAACAGTACCTGCACTTGGGAGTTGCGACTATAATTGCAGTTTCCCTGTCCTTCCTCCTTCATGGAGGCCTAGAATAAATGGTCTGAATTTATAAGCTACGTTTCAAGAAAACTGTGTTTCTTCCTTTTTTTTTCTTTATTTCCCCCCCTGCTCTTCTCTTGCTAGGTGTTGCATCTACATTCTCATAGACCTAAGAAAAGAATATAGTCATCTCTTGTTTTCCTTGTGGCACAGCGATGCAGGGATCTGAGTCCTACTGATCTCAGCACTAAAGATATCACTATGCTTCTTGAGTCAGGTAGCTCACTAACTAGATTTCACATCATAGACAAATAAACAAGAGACAAAAAACAGTAATGAGAAATGTTTTTTTCATCTGTCTGTATGGCTGAAGACACAGCTTGACACCACCTTAACAAGTGCAGAGTTGACTTGAGCTGCAAATTTTGAATTCGTAGCCTCAGTTTTCCTAGAGTCCAGGATACACTGCCTAAAAAATTTTGGTATTTCCCTATGTCGTAAAACCTTTCTGTTCCCCTGAAGTGTCTGCAATGACTGAAAAGCTTTTAACTGCATTAAAAAGGCAAATGGGTTAAATGATGTAAGGATTTTTTTTTTTTTTTTTTAATTAAAGAAACGGGAAAAAATCTCCTATAGCTGTCCTGACAAGTTGCATGCCAGTTTCAGCTAGATATGATTTAAGGTAGCCAAGTTACAAACCCTGAAAAACGGGGTTTATAATGGAAACAACTGACCCTGAACTTCAATGTCATGTGCACAATGCTGTAATAGTTGCTACCTGGCACTCACTTTCCATCTCTCACTTCAGTCAACAGATAAAAAAAATACGCTGCTCATTTATTAGCTTATAGGTTAGGTTGCCCATGCATGGGCATTCAATTTCTCCTCTTCCTCTGGCTGTTGCATAACCTGCCTCAAAGATTCAGTGATCAGAAAGATTTAAGCTTGACTGCTTCTTCTAAAGTCAAGGTGGCTGCTTTGCAGATTGTCAATTTGCACATGAAGTTTTGTGGGCTTGGAAGACTTTTATAGGTTTGGCCAATATTAAGCAATGTGTTTCCCAGACCTTATTGAACACTTCTTCGATCTGAAAGCACTGTGTAAAGAAATATTATACAGGTATTGCTCAATATCACAGTGGGGTAAGAGCCAGGTTGTTTCAGTGGGAAACAACAATCTCCCAGAAGTGTTTGCCTAGCTGGAATAGCCTGGGAAAAAAACCCTATGACTGTCTGTCTGTCCTGCTTTTCCAGCTCTTGGGTTATGGGCGGCCACCCAATAAGCAGGGACAGCTCTCTTTCTATCACATCAGCAACCTGACAACTTTCCCAGAAGGAAACATTAAGAACCAAGCAGCTTTACTTCATCCCTTTCACTACCAAAATACAAGCAGTTTCCCAGCTGGTCTGCTCGCTCTCCTTTCTCTGGCCTTCAGTGTCACATCTAGGGAAAGTGCAGGGCGAGGGGTACCCTAATGAAATTGCTCCTGCAGCTTGCAAGGAAGAAAAGGTAGGTAGTCCTCAGTCTGAAAGAACAAAACTGCATTTTCCAGTAGGAACACAGACAAAGCAGATGGATCTACAAAACTGGTGGTCTCTTTGAAAGGGTACACAGTAGGAACAAAGTGGGAAGCTGCAGAATACAGAATAGGCAGAAAGGATGGGTGACAATTAATATAGAGACTGTAGATAGGATTGATCTAGATTAGGAAACAGAACTGATTGCTGGGGAGAGAAGAGCAGACAGCTGAGTGCCCAAGCCTCCACAGGCCTTCCTTTCTCTTAAATCAGGGTACCCTCCATCAAGTAATTGCTAGTAATTTCTGGGAGCTCAGAGCCTAAACATGGTGTGCATCACCATCACTCTTCAGCAGAATATGCAGAATTGTTCACAGTGAGGTCAATGGTAAATTCCAATTGAATTTGAAGAAAATGCATCAGGCTATTATAATGGATGGGGAAAAATGTCCTTTTGCAAAACAACCTTTGCCTTTGATTTGGTAAAAAACTATTTGGAAGTTTTGAGATTTTAAAAAGCAGTCATCATCTGAAAAGAATATTAAGGTGGTCTAAATTACAGCTTTAACCTCACAGCAAAGGAGCCATTAATTGGTCCCAGAGGAACCCAGAAATTCACCCAAAGAACTGAAAATCAAAAGAGCTTAAGGCTGCTTTCCAAGCAACATGATTTTCAGCGTTTACTCTCCATACCTATGACCCCAAAAAGACCTCTCTCTGTTGGACAGGTAGGTGAGAAATATTCTTATTCAAAAGTTGGCTTTAAGCCAAAAAAACTTGGAAGTTTTCTTGCCTGGGAAATAAAACCTTTGGGACAGAGTGTCAAAAAAATGCGTCTAAAATATTTTCAGTTTCAATGGGACAAATCAGAGCTGGATGGATAGAGCCATGTCAAGCATGTGGAATACCACCACCCTGTTAGGATTTTACAGAACTCAGGCTTTTTGAGAACCCAGAAGCTTTCAGACTTCTGAAAGAGTCACAGCCGGTCATACCTACAGATGCTATCAAGTGGTACAGTATTACTGGCTTCTGCTGATTCATGCCATCATAGCATCAACAGGATCCTATGGGACCTGGGAACCTAGAGGGCATATATTGCATTTGATGATGATTTGATGATTATTTGAGGAGCCAAACCGCAAATATTCTAATAAACCAGCTATTTTGTCCTTAGCTTTTTGTAAAAAAAGGTACTTGGGATAGGAATCTGCATAAAGTATTGGTACTAGAGATACCAAAGATATTGAAGGTTTCAAAAAGGAAGAATGCAAGCTTGTATTAAGCCTCTGCTTCAGAACAGAAGACACAAATAAAGGCTGAAGACTGCTTTTAAAATTTAAAAGAGTAATCTGTAGTTTTGTGCACCTAGAGAAGATCTGTTTTTAATGGGGAAGGCAAGGCTAATTTCCAAATAATACCTCAGAGCTGTCCGTAGGGCAGTTGTTCTCATTACGGAGTTGACCTTTTCCCAACTGAAATTAGAGAAGCTCTGTTGTCTCCACACATTTATATACAAATGCTGAAAATCTGGTAGCCTCTACAGTTTTGAAAGTGTACGTGTTCTCTTTGTGTCTGTGTTATTATTTTTCACATGAAGGCAATACCTGACCCAAATGATACTGACTGGAGAAAAAAAAGAAAAAAAGCATATCCCTCAGCACGAACAGCCTAACTTTCGACATACGTCTCCAGTGCACCCCTGAAAAAAGAAGGAGACATTAAATGTTCCTTCCTGTAAAGCGGTGGAATTAATAGCAGTTACATTTAAATACTGCTTACATTGTTTAACAGGCAGTCTTTTATAATGTCAAGTTAATGAGAATGCCAATCAAGGAGGAATACTGTATGTTAAGATATTCAAAGGAGACATTAGCATAGTGAAGTCGCTGTCATCTTTAAATCGTGCAACATGGTGCCAATCTGTGAGAACTTTTTCAGGAAATGGCCAGATTTCAATGAAAAAGACAAACTTAAGTGATTACTAAATTCTCAGTGTTTGTCACTTCCATGACAGCTGAGGGATGAAAGCAAAGCCAGAACATGCTCAAGCATAACTTTATTTTGTGTAATCGGAACAAAAAGCACAGTTCATGACATCTTGAACAGAATGTGATTGTAATCGAGTAATAATTAAATTTGAAAAAACTAACCAGTGATTTCTGAAAGCCATGAATTACAGAAATAGCTTATAACTCTGCTTTTACAGGCATATTTTGTTTGTATTTCAGGGGCTGATTTTTTTTTTTTTCAGCTGAGTGCTGAGTGAAAGTGGAAGCAGCATAGCCAGCCTCTGCAGCAAGCAGTCAGGAAAATCCCCTAAGCTTAATAAAGCCGGGGCTCTGGTGGAGCCCTGGGCTTGCTGAAGGTTGTGCAAACAGTTTTAGCTAGAAAATTCCTTCTCCAGACTCTGCACAGAGATATTTATAGTACTGTCATATAATTAACTGTCAAAGTTAGCTAAGTTTGCCCTGGTGAACAGTAATTGTGATACCTCCTCTGCACCCTGCTACACTGGACCTACGTATTTTAATTTAAGTATCTAGTCCTGGTTGGGTTTTTTTTGGGGGGTGGTGGAGGAGGATTCTTTGGGGGAAGAAGGGAAGTGTGTGACCACTCTTAAGACCTCTGTGGCTTTAGGCTCTATAGAAAAATAACCTTTTGGTCCAAAGGGCCCGAGGCATACCAGCTGCAAAGCTACCTCTTCCCAAAAGTTCAAGGCCTCCGAGGTTCTGGTTTACATCTTGAGAGCACTAGTTTCCAAAGGATATATGTGACATACTCTACAGCAATTTTTACTTGGCCTGACTTGATACCTTTCTTTGGAAAATATTTTACATTCCAGGAAATTGAAATTTACTTAGTTGACTTGGGGAGTTCGTCTGAGTGTTTGTTTTATTCTAGTTTGAAAGCTCAAAAGTTATTGGCTTGCTTACTTGCATTTTCACCTTGAAAATCTGTTTCTGACCCTGATCTCTTTTCAATTGTTTAAGGGGAATGATTTATTTTAATGCCATGTGAGTTCAGCATGATTCATGTTCTAATAAATACCAAAAGGTATCCTGATGACTGTCTCATTACCTTAAAGAGTTTCATTATTATAAAAATTATTATTTTAATATGGCCTCAAATGTAAGATGCCTAAGGCATATGCCATGTACACATTGTATGTATTTAATTCTTTGACATAAATTTTAATTTAACAGCATTATACCATTCCCTGCTTCAGCCACACATTTTTCTCCTATACTTCCTTTTTTAATATAATAGGAATTTTAGGAGTCATTTCATTTTCTTGCAATATTGATGAAGAAAGACTGTTAAATCCCTCTATGCATTCCTTTCTTTCCCTGTGGACAAAAAAAAAAAAAAAAGAAAAGACACTTATTATATATTTTATAATTCTGTTTACATTTCTGGTCTCATCAAAGTGGAAAAGAAGGGGTTTTTCTTGTCCTTTTTAAAAAATTTTTGTCAGTAAAATAAAACATGGGAAGAATTGAAATGGCTGCAGGGCCTCTTCTGTAAAAACATGTCTCTGGAATTTTCTTTCTCATAACACAGGCCAAAATTTAGGTTTTGGGACAATGCTGAATATATTTTATCAGCTCTTTTAATATTTGTCAGTATGACCTGAGTTAATTTAGGTTCTTCCCTCTTCCTTCATTGTACTGGGGAGGCTGTGAAACTGAAACTTTATTACTTTTTAAAGTTACAACTTTATCATCACATTTTAGTAGAGCAGTGTTTGGGATTTTGTTTTTTTTATAGATATTAAAAGTAAGCAAAGCCTAGCCCAAACTGCAATCCTTCAAAAAACAGTAGGGAATGTGCCAAATAAATGCACGACACTGTTGAGATAGGCTGAAAGTCTGAACCTCCCTTGTGCTGCAACCCACGGCAGCACTGAAAAGTAGCAAGGTAGCACTTGGCTTTCTTGCTTTCTCCTTTGCCCCTGCCCAAATGGAAACTCTCCCCAGGCCACCGCAGCTTCTTGTCTTTACAGCTGTCAAGCCCCTCTCCCCCCTGCTCCTTTTCGTATGTTCAAGTGAGATATATTTTCAGGATACTGGGAGTCTGAGTGATTGCCTGCTCTGAAAGACTAAAAACGCATTATTCCTGCTGGGCCAAACTGGCTGCAGTAAAGCTTCTTCCTCTTCTTTAAAACATTGGGAGGCCCTGCTGAAGTAAAGAAAACCAAAGTTTAGCATCTTGACATTAAAATGAAATGTAGGAGGTGGCACATTTCCAGTGCAGATTAAGAGTAAAATTGCAGACCCCTAGAGGTAAAAAAACCCTTGGGAGATTACTTAATAGACCTTCTGCTTTCAAAGGGGGGTCTCCCGCATTACTGCCTGAGCAGCGCCCTGGGACAAGGTTATTGCCCTTGTGCCTGTAGAAGTCCCTGTTAAATGACCAGTGAGCAAGTTTTATATTAACCTCATTACGTGTCAAATTAATACAGTCATACCTTAAAACTCATTCCCTTATTTGTCTTCTACCCAACTATGCTTCATGAGCAATCCAAACCCTGTTTCAAATCCTGCAGGCATCTGACTGCCAGTGGGTTTCCTCCTGCCACTGAAACTGTTCATTTCCATAAATCAGCAGTGACTTGGAAACCCACAGAGGCCATCATGGAGTTAATTTGCAACATCCTTTCTGGTGTAAAATATCTACTTTATGCTAGCTATTTTGATTTTTCTTTAACATAGCATTAATTTATTCTCTTTTGGTTTTGTTTTTTTTTTTTTTTTCCCCTGTTGTTTCTGAGATTATTTGAGGGAAGACCCTGCTTCTGCTGTGTGTATCCTTATTAGGAAATAGCTTTTTAAAAGTAAAATTTTCTAGGAATCAAGAAAGTGAGATTCTAGTTTCTTCTTTTTCTTCAAGAAATGTGTTGCACCTGAGATGAAAGGCTCTAATTAGGCTTTCTCCCATTAGCACTGAAATATGACAGAGGTTCAGAGACTGTAGTTTGATTTTTAACAGAGCTAGACTTGAAAAACGTATTTCTTTGAAAATTGAAACCCTTGGCCTCAACTGGCTTGGGAAGCTATTGGAGGAACTTGGATAAAACCTTGCTAGGTTTCGGATAAACTCTTGGCAGCCAAAGCCATGGGAAAGAAGTCAGAGGTATTCTTAACTACAGTGTTCCTAGGCATTTACTTAACATTTAATTCACAGGTATAGTGAATTAAAGTTCACCAGGCAACTGACAAATATATAGAATCATAGAATCATAGAATCATTAAGGTTGGAAAAGACCTCTAAGATCATCGAGTCCAACCATCAATCCAACACCACCATGCCCCACTAAACCATGTCCCTAAGTGCCTCATCTACACGTCTTTTAAATACTTGCAGGKATGCTGACTCCACCACTTCCCTGGGCAGCCTGTTCCAATGTTTAACCACTCTTTCAGTAAAGAAATTTTTCCTAATGTCCAATCTAAACCTCCTCTGGTGCAACTTGAGGCCATTTCCTCTCGTCCTATCGCTAGTTGCTTGGCAGAAGAGACCAACACCCACCTCGCTGCAACCTCCTTTCAGGTAGYTGTAGAGVGCRMTAAGGTCTCCCCTSAGCCTCCTCTTCTCCAGACTAAACAGTCCCAGTTCCCTCAGCYRYTCCTCRTAAGACTTGCTCTCCAGACCCTTCACCAGCTTCGTTGCCCTCCTCTGGACACRCTCCAGCACCTCAATGTCCTTCTTGTAGTGAGGGGCCCAAAACTGAACACAGTATTCMAGGTGCGGCCTCACCAGTGCCGAGTACAGGGGCACGATCACYTCCCTACTCCTGCTGGCCACACTATTTCTGATACAGGCCAGGATGCCATTTGCCTTCTTGGCCACCTGGGCACACTGCCGGCTCATATTCAGCCGGCTGTCAACCAGCACCCCCAGGTCCTTTTCCGACAGGCAGCTTTCCAGCCACTCTTCCCCCAGCCTGTAGCGTTGCATGGGGTTGTTGTGGCCAAAGTGCAGGACCTGGCACTTGGCCTTGTTGAACCTCATACAGTTGGCCACAGCCCATCGATCCAGCCTGTCCAGATCCCTCTGCAGAGCCTTCCTACCCTCGAGCAGATCGACACTGCCGGCCAGCTTGGTGTCRTCWGCAAACTTACTGAGGGAGCACTCARTCMCCTCGTCCAGATCGTTAATAAAGATATTGAACAAGACCGGCCCCAAAACGGAGCCCTGGGGGACACCGCTCGTGACCGGCCGTTACTACTATATGCGTTACTACTGACTTGACAAATCCATATTTGTGAGGAATTGCCACATTTTCTAGCAAAGATGGAATTTAAAGATTTTTTTATTAAAAACTTATTGTAGTCATTTAAAAAGCAGATGAGGTTAAAAGAGACTATGAGGTTTTGCACCATTTAGATAAGCGGAGGTTCTATCTTTTTAATAGAAGGTGAGGCTAATGTCTCATCTGGTTTTGAAAATTTTCMACCTTTCTAATTAGCATGACTTACATCTTCTTTCAGTACTGTTTGAAACAGTCCTTGTTTCCAAGCAAGTAGTTGATTTGGTGTAGTGGCAATTGGATCAGCTGAAAATGAACAAGGTAAAAGGTGTTAGGAGGATATTGCTGTCAGCTAAGAATATGGCATCTCACCAAGTTTTGAAAGAGTTTTCTGTACACACTGCAAAGCAATTGCAGGATGCCATAAAGGATTACCTTCAGAGCAACAAAAAGTAGCCCTCTCTATTCTGAGCTTTGTTAGAGATGTGTGGAGCTTACAGGCGACTGCGACAGTATCTCTCAGAGTTAAAATCTGGGCTCAGCCACACCAAAAACCCATGGAACAGCTCCCCAGGAAGGACTTTAGGAGCAGGTAAGTATCTCAGTATCAAGGCATGAATGATTTAATGACTTCTTGAGTCAGAGGTTGTTTCTTTGTACTGAGTAGCCCTGGATGGACTCCAATAAATTCATTCAATTATTTTTTTTAAAAAAACACACAAATTTTGGCATTGCAAAGTTGTTTGGCAGGGATTTCTCCTGGATATATTAGATGTTTGGCAGGGATTTCTCCTGGATACATTAGAGGCGGATAAGCTTTGGGAAGAGAAATTCCATGGTAACACTACAAGGAAAACTCAGGGAAGTATTTGTAAATTTTAATGAGTTTCATCAGGAAGGGACTGTATCTGAAGAGTWTGAGGTAGGTTCGGAGACAGGATATAAGGGAAGAAAAAATCCTTTAAGTTGAAACAGGATGCCCCAAACCTGTCAGTGTTTAAAGAGGCATTTGGACAATGCCCTCAATTACATGCTTTAACTTTTGGTCAGCCTTGAATTGGTCAGGCAGTTGGACTGGATGATCATTGTAGGTCCCTTCCAACTGAAATATTCTGTTCTGCTCTGCTCTGCTCTGCTCTGCTCTGCTCTGCTCTGTTCTATTCTATTCTATCCTATCCTATCCTATCCTATCCTATCCTATCCTATCCTATCCTATCCTACAGCAGAAGACTGGAAACACAGGGAGAAGAAGGTGGTTCTACTTTTCACAGAATCATAGAATCGTTTAGGTTGGAAAAGACCTTTAAGATCATCGAGTCCAACCGTTAACSTAGCACTGCCAAGTCYACCACTAAACCATGTCCCTAAGCACCACATCTACACGTCTTTTAAACACCTCCAGGGATGGTGACTCCACCACTTCCCTGGGCAGCCTGTTGCAATTCTTGACAACCCTTTCGGTGAAGAAATTTTTACTAATATCCAATCTAAACCTCCCCTGGACATCCTCTTGTCCTATCACTTGTTACTTGGGAGACCAACACCCACCTCACTACAACCTCCTTTCAGGTAGTTGCAGAGAGCAATGAAGTCTCCCCTCAGCCTCCTTTTCTCCAGGCTAAACAACCCCAGTTCCCTCAGCCACTCCTCATAAGACTTGTGCTCTAAACCTTTCCCAGCTTCGTTGCTCTTCTTTGGACATGCTCCAGCACCTCAATGTCCTTCTTGTAGTGAGGGGCCCAAAACTGAACACAGTATT
>JAYKAV010003473.1:163285-261917 GCA_035582835.1 Phoebastria nigripes | reverse complement strand
AAAGTCAGTCTTGCGTTTCCGCTGTCTGCCTCTTCTTGTCCTGGGCGGCCTAAACTCAGGTACCACTCTACTGTGCAAGTTGCTGACGTAACTTGCATTAAGAAAGATAAAAATACTTGCCATGGATTTTCTGAGCTTCTGGGTCATCCACACTGATAGCAATTATCTTCCAATCTGTCTCTCCTTCATCAACAAGAGCTAAAACACCCAAGACCTTCACCTGAACAATCTCACCAGAAGAACGAATCTGAAACAGAACATAATCTCACAAGGATTTGGAAAACACTACATAGAATTTCTCTTTTACCTTGCAGACAAAATAGTTTTACTACATTTTTGACCAGCAGCTAACAGAATTGCAAGATAGATCTGTAAACCCAGTACACATCTATTTAACATCACTAGCCTTTCTCCCACCATTGCTATTCTTCAACCCTCAATTCTCCAGTCAGCATTTATTTAAGTGGACAACACAAACTAGAAAATTTCTCCTTCTCTTCTACCCTACTTCCCCCACACCTTCTTGATCTTCATCCCAAACTGCAAGTCAAAGTATCTCATACTCATTTTTTAACTCCTTCCTGCCTCTTGACTCCCTGCTTTCCCAACTCTTGGTCTTAATCTCTCTCTTGCTGTTCCTTCCTCTAGACTCCAATATACACATACAAACACACACCCCTTCCCCAGAAATATCTGCACAACTCTTTTTTGCCTTTTCTTCGGAACCTTCTCCCTACCAGATAATATTCCCTTTATAACTCTTTCTGGATCCCCTGAAATTCAGCTTTAGGTTCCTTTCCTCAAATAAAGCCACCTTCACTGAGGTCACCAATTAAATTTCTCCTTACGTAAAATATCCCAAGAGATCCCTTTTCCAAACTCATCCGTTTCATAACCCCATCTTTGATACCATGGAGGACTGCTCCATTCTTTGCTGCCCCCAGATATGTAGAATTTTCTTTCAGTGAGCTAAACCTTCCCCCTATACCTACTAATAGTGTTTGCTGTACCTCTTTTTCATCCATCCACTCTAAATCTCATAACTCTGCAACACTGCAACAGGTTCCTGTCTTCTCCTCTAGAGAAGAGGGATATTCTTCTGTTTGCACCCATGAGAAAACTCAAACCTACCTCCTTTGTGGGTCTGACCTTCTAATTTTATGTGCATGACGCTGCCATACTTCCTCATCTTTCAGAAACCTATTCCTAGCTCCAGTACTGCTAACAGGGGAAAAAGAAAGAAAACTTTTCCTTCCTCAAAAATCTTAACCCCCTCCCCTCCTTCACCGAAAACTCACTGTCCAGCCACAGAACTTCAGGGTGGTGTTCTCTTATTTTCCCTTTTATCCAGTACACAGACTTTACCAAATACTGCTTTTTTCCTCCTTTTTAAAAATCCACCATTTCCTTACCTATTCCCTCCTCAGATCCTCTATTCATACTTTTGTCATCCCCTGAGACTATTACCATCTTTACTTGTTTTCCATCTGCCCTTCTCTTCCAAAAGTTGTTACCAAATTATTAAATTAACCTTGATAAATTAAACTAATCCTGATAAAGACAAACCTTTGAACCTATTTCACAAACATCAATAGGATCATTATCCCCACAGCATCCTATAATGTTATCTGTATGGTTTGGATCTTCCCAGGTCTGTAAAAGGAAAGAGAATTATCAGTTACCAGCTGATCTGCAATTACGATTTGTCTAACCACTAAATTACTGAGATTAATAAAAACACCAATAAAAACATCAGCTTTCTGAGAACAGTCTTACTCAATGGGAAAATTAAAAACAAACAAATAAACAGCCAGTGGACTGATGTTGAGTAACTCATCCCCATATTCAGGACAAGTAACATGAGGATTACTGAGGACATAGTAACAAAAGTATTAACTGCATCTGTGACAGACACAATCAAATTGCAGTGATTAAGGCATCAGAGGACCCTGAATTTGTATTTTTCTGGTTACTAGTGGTTGTGGGATTAAGCTAGAACATCCTACAATCACATTCTTATTATACTCTTTAAATAAGTTGCTTTCAAAAACATCTAGGCTTTGAGCTAACCAAGCTCCTAGCTATGGATCTGTCAGCACCCAATTAGCTTTTTAAAGTTTTTAGATTTAGGTATGAAACATTTCTGAGTATTTTGAGATGTGTACATTCCCAAGAACAGCCAGCAGCTTAAGACCAAAGAAGCTTCTCCAGGAGGCAAGTTCAAATCCCTGCTCTGAGCTCTGTATAAGCAAGGAATCATAGCAAAGTTATACTAACTTAATTACCAGAGCAGTACTGGTTTTGTCTCTTACTGGCTAGTAACGAGTTACTCATTCTAAAGTTGAGAAGTTTTCCTGGTAAGAATTTTGAGTCCAATGACGTTTTGTTGAAAAGGTGTTAGAAAACTTTTTTTCCAAGGAGCTATACTGTTAGCTCCTGTTGTCCATGGTCAAACCTCCACCTCAAACTTGTTCTCGAGAACTTGACTGATACTAAAAGGCAAAACTGTGAAAAGCAAATGCTCAGGTGTTTGGGTAGCAGAATCATTACCAAAAAATTGCTGAAGGGGAGTTGAGAGAATTTCAACTTAAAACTTATTTTTCCAATACTCTTCCAAAATGCTTTTTGTTTAAGCCTGCATGATACTAGTACTATTCTCCTGCCCAGCTGCACCCCTCCACCTGTAGGTTAGAAGGTAAGCTCACTAGGAATGGTATTGTTCTCTGGACAGTACAGCAACTCCTGCAAAAATGATAGTCCTACTGCCATTTTCTTCTTCTCTGTTCCACAGCACAAAACAGCAGCCACAAATACATATCTTTAACCCATATACCAGGGCTGAACTTCTGTTAACTGCTGATCCTGATGAAAAGTCCTCTTGTGATAATAGAGACGCTGAATCGGATTTTGTTTGTTATAGCTGCTAGTAAGAATCTGGAGTTATCATCTAGACTTCAACAATTGGAGGTGTAATGATCCAACTGGTATTTTAAAGTTATTACAGAAAATAAAAGTGACAGTTATCTCCAGCCCTCTGAATCACAAGGTAACAAGGGGAGCTGAACATTTCTCCTGGGGAAAGTGTCATCAGTCCAAAATAATGCACTTTGTGCAGGAAAATATTCAAATGTTTAATTTTGGCTTCGTACTAAGGCACACATGAATTTCAAAACATTAAATGGAACTGCTGGTTCCCAACTATACCTACTTGGAAACTTTGTCTACTGAGACTGCTGACTGGTTAAGAACTTCATCGCTATACTCCAGCACCTGCCTGGTATCTCCCCTTCAGGGATCAAATACATAAGCAGATTTTCAGGAGTAAACTTCCACTGCTTATGCAGTTAAGTGTAAAGAAAATAAATTACTCTTTTCTAGCTCCATTATGTTCTTCAGCAGTAACTTAACTCCAATGTGTTATACACAGAAATAAAAGAAGTTTAAAACCTTTCATTATGCTCAAAATTTCAGCCATTAGTTGGGCTTTTTCAAGGCTCAAAGTTTTGAATGTGTCATGATCAGTAAAGTCTCACAGTTCAGAAAAAAGTTAACCAAGGCAGTTGAGGTTTAATCTAAAAAAAGAACAGCCCTTGTGTTCCTCTTCGTTAAAGATATTAAGGAATCCCAATTAAAATTTATGCTGCAATACACGAAAAATCCTAAATTAGTTTTTAAAAAAATGTCTTGTTTAAGCAGAAAAGGGCTACTTGACAAAGTGTTCTTGAATGGCAGACCATGACAGTTTAATTCTGTCACTACAGTACAGAGATGCAGACTAAAGATTCGAGATTCCTTGATCATTTAACTCCTTCCTGAAACACAGCACATATTTACACCCACACCCAAATTCTGATCAAAATTTATGGACACAATAAAGCTCAACATAAAAACAATCCTAATTTACAAATGTATCAAAGAAAAACATCCCTCTTGCAACTGATTTGCATTCAGGCAGTACCCAAGATTTACAAGGCAATTTACACAGAAGACAGAAAACTTTCACCATTATAACAAAAATGTTACCTGTGGGAGGGCACCATAATTCCATATATAACCCTTGTGAGGAAAGATATTTGCCACATATCGAAGCTTGCCTTTCTTTATATCTTGTTTAATGGGATTTAACGGTTCCTCAGTGGCAATCTAAGCAGATCGTGAAAGAGAGAGAGAGAGAGAGAGAGAAAGAGACAATGGTAAAATGGAAAGCAATTCATTCTGTACCCAACCAGTTAGAAAGCTCCATCTGGGAGCATATGCTTGTGGTTTGAGAATTATTAAAAGTATGATGGCCTCACTCTAAATCTCAAGGGTCATGTTCAAAAAGCAGCTTATTAAGGTTTTAAATAACGTCGTGAAGTATGCAAGAACAAAAATGAATGTAGAAGAGAAAGTCATAAGTTTATAAGGAGACTGTCATGGTCAAACATAAATACTGAAAAGAACTTAAGTTAGAAGCTCTTGCACTTTACAGTACAAGTTCAACAGACATACAAATGGTGGCACAAGTTCTTCAGACAACAGGGGCTTTGCCAGCAACAGGGGAAATGTTTCATCTTCTTCTCACCCCCTGTTCATTGCTCTCCTATGACATACATCCCTTCTCTCCATCACCTCTCAGCATACAAATGCTTTTCAGTAAGGACAAGTTCTGCATAGTCACCAAATGCCAACTTCACGCAGATTTGGAACAAGTTAAACTAGCATTAGAAGAAAGCATTCTTATTCCCAAAGAAGCACTCACAGAAGGACTGAAGTAATTAAAGCTGAACAGTTTATTATTGTCATTATCCTCCCCAAAACCTCAAGTACAAACCCACTGCCATGTAAGTTACCTACCACACATCAGCTAATTCACTGTAACCATCCTTTTGACAGAGTGGTCAAGCATTGGAACAGGCTGCCCAGGGAAGCGGTTGAGTCACAATCCCTGGAGGTATTTAAAAGACATGTAGATGTGGCGCTTAGGGACATGATTTAGTGGGCATGGAGGTGTTGGGTTGATGGTTGGACTCGATGATCTTAGAGGTCCTTTCCAACCTTTATGATTCTATGACACTTGACACCACAACCCAATCCATGTTAGCTTGGCTCTTGCTTACAAACACTCATCTGAATGGCATCACATTTGTTACAGGCTATGAGCACACACTGGCTCAGGTGGTACGTAGCTTGCGTGCATAAGCACACAGCCCTTAGTCCATATTCATTTTACAACATCCTTGTAATTTACCTAAAGCATCACCACCAAAGCCATCCCAAAGGAATTCCACCTCTTTGAACCACACCAAACTGTCAACAGCATGCACTTATTCCACAAGTAAACCCTCCCCAAGAGCTGAGATCAAGGTTCACACATTTCTGGTTTCACACTTGATTCTACCTGCTTCTGGTCATAACTTAACAGTGAAGACCTCGAATATGCCACCTGGAACTTTGACAGAAGTGGAGCTCAGTAATGCTTTTTCTTGTTGTAAACCGGGACAAGGAGGAGTAAGTGACAACAGCAGACAGAGGTCTCATGAAAAGCACCTTCAGTAAAATCAAGGGAAGAACAACAGAAATACAACAAACTGATGAGCAGGAGATCTGGCACTGGGGATGTAACAGTGGGAAACATTCATCCTAAGGCAAGGTTTAATTTCCTATAGTCTCCATTCCATGTGAGGGAATCTCAGCACGGAGATGCAGACAAGACCTGGTATTAGCACCTTACCACAGTCTGGACTGAAGGACTGCCAGGACACGATGGCAAGGCAAGACAACTGCCTTAATGATTAATGCAGGAAATTTCAAGTATATTAAAAGTTATAATTAGAGAACTACATGTGGTCTCCTCTATCAAGCCAGAAAAGTCTAAACCCACTGATTTCTGAACCTAACAGGACAGCAAACTTTTCTACCCTTGACATAATGTGCTGAGAGAAGGGGAGGGAGAGCAACCTGAGCTTTACGCAAAGAGTTCAAATAGCGTTGTCAAAGGGAAACTCTGCAAAAGAGAACTCAACTTCCACAATAAATCATCATCTTAAAATACATGGTAAATATCCAACGTAACCCTGCTTGCAGAATAACAACTGTGGTGGTAAACACAGTTCAAATGATTTTCCAGCATCAGCGTAAGGAAAAACAAAACTCTGAAATAACAGGCTGAGGAGGTTCTTTGGTGTTATTTTTAATAATCAGAACAGTTAACAGCTCAACCACAAACTTCCTTAAAAGCATCCAGGAAGCATCCCTAAAATCAATACAAATGTTCAGGAAGATAGGACATATACTGGTGAGATCTGTTGTTTCATGAACACTACAGATGAAGCATTACTCAGCTTCTATATTGTAACTGCAGAGGAACAACCCACTAGGTTCTACTTTTAAAATAACTCCCTGCAGAAGTAGATACTTCCAGTCAATGAGGTCCCCAAGTATTTTTTTTGTCACAAGGAAATGCTTTTTCATTTGCAACTCCATTTGTCAGGATTTGGCCTAGCATACTATACAGCGGAAATGAGAGGAATTAAATCCTCTGAGTGGAATGCTCTATGAGCAAGCAAGAGTAAGACTAAATGTTGGACAATGTCCTGCAAACCAGTACACTAGGACTCTGTTGCAGGTATGCTGCATTCTGCAGTCAGAGGGCTGTCAAGAAGCAGTGCTTACCTGCAGAAGGGAAACAAAATTAGAATCTTAACGCTTTTTGTAATCACAAGGAAAGTGTCTGTATGCAAAACTTCAAATTAATTTTTTAACACGGAAAATTTTATGTGTAAAGAGTAATCCACGCTCTGATTAAACTCTGACTATTGGAAGCCACTGCATTGTCATAACTTTCATAAATACCTATATAATCAAGGTATTTTTCTTAATTACCTCCATTTTTGCATTCGTCCAACGAGGCACTTCTACAATCATATTAAACAGGACCTAAAACAAAAAACAATGACAGAACTGAAAATAAAATCCACTTGGCATTTAGTATTTTACAGTAAGACAAATTCTCTCCTCTGTATTCAATAGCAACATCCACCACATCTCTCTTCCAGCTGCTTTTACGTTAAGTACAATTCGTTTAGTTCCGCACAATGATATTCAACCTCCTTGGTTCACCCTTTCCCCACCCCACCCCTTTGAGAATATGAACAACTACAAGTAGTGGAAATGCACATGATGTTTTTTATTCCCTATCAATATTACTCTTCACGAAATGTTCAGAAAGTCCATGGAATGGTTTGCCACAAGGCAGTGGTTCAGTCTACTAGTCAAAGAGGATTGGACATTTCTATAGGACAGAGTTAGCTTCCCTCAAGCACTGGAAAGGACAATGTTTGAGGATTTATTTCTTCAGGCCCTCCTCTTTTGCCTCATTCATTTTTTTAAAAACCCATGCAAAGGCAACAACCACTGACATTTCTGATCCTCAGTCAAATCTGGTTGAAGTGAGACAAAATGAATCCAAAAGTGATGGCAGAGGAAGGACATGGACACAGACACCTTATGTTTGCGTTAGCCTTCTTCCTAATAGAACCAAAGTGAAAGTTGTTTTAAGAAGGGGGGTGTGGGGGGAATAAACTTAAAACATGTAAACTTTCATGCTTTTAGAAGAAAAATAAGTAATCTACGCTCTTCTTACTGAGGAGGTTAAAGTGACACTTTCCAAAGAGAAAAACTCTGTGTAACTGCTGTAACGTTTCTTCTTCTGAAGCTGTCAGAGTTAAGCACTACCAAGGAGTATTAATTGAAATGGATAACCAGACCAAACCACCCAGCAATGTCTACAACCTATTTTCTCCTAGATTACTAAAATAACCCCAAAATATCACATTGCCTGGAACATCTCTTCACAGCCAAAGAAAACTCGCGTTGGTATTAAAAATCGCAACAGTTCAGGAAGGACAAAATATGTTTTTGGAGAAATTTATAGGAAAAAAAATACAAAGTTAAACCAACTGAAGACTTGCACTGACTCTAACTACAATGCAATTAAGGCTCCAGTGGACTCTTAAATATTTGTATTTTTGCTCCTTGTATCCTGCAGCCACAAAACCCAAACACCATTACCAGGGTCAATGCCACAGTCTGATCAAAGTAATTCCAATGGTTTTATGATCTTCTCCTCCCAAACAAACCTGGAATGTGGAAAGCAAGAAAGCAAAGGAAAATCCCAACTGTCACTCAGCATGTCTCCCTTGAAGATCATAAGCTATGCACAATCCTGACAGCAAATTCCCAGTAAATTTAAGTTAAATTCGCCATCCATAAGTACTGTGCCCATACTGCAATCAGTGACATGTCAGATGGGATCACTTTTCCCAATCAGATCAGGTCATAACCAAATAAAACAAGGAGAAAAAAAAAAAAAAAAAGAAAAAAAGAAAAAAAAAGAAAAAAAGAACAAAGAAAAAAAAAGAAGGAGAAAGGTGCTTCAGATCAGTTTCATAAAGTACACCTTATGTATATAAGAATGGTTGAAACAGAGAAGTAATCAGAAAGAGAGCTCAAAGATGTCAACACTAAGGAAGCAGACAGAACAAAGGAACATACATGCAGCAGCAGGTAAGGGAAGGGTTGGAAGAGAGCCAAATAAAGTCTGCACATCCAATTGGGAAACACTTGGAAAAAAGAAATGCACAGCATGAAAGCCAGTGCTGACAAGAAACTCTTAGGGAACTGCCAAGCAGGTCAAAGAATTGTTCTGACTGGTAACTACAGGCAGAAAACTTACAGACTGCTCCCAGAATTATACATGATGTTTTCCCCTCCACCACAATCCTGTATTTTTGTTGTTCAGATGCCACTGTATGTTTTCCTGACCATGTCTAATACAATGGCCTCAGCAGCCTGTAAATCTTGGTTTTGAGGTTTAATTGGTCAAGAGTTATTCCAGGTCTTCACCAAAACAACTCTCAGGGCTGGACAACAACTGGACTGATAGAATGCTACTCTCAAAAAAAAAAAAAATCACTTGGATTTAACTCAGCTCTAAGACCAGGCCTTCATAATCTGTGGCATCAGTCAAATGTGAATTGTCAAGAGTCTTAAATGTGACAGCCTGACAGATTAATTTGTATGCAAAAAAATCCCCGAAAGTACTCTCTCTAATGCTAAGCTGCCACAAGCATTTACAAGAGATTAATAACTTCACACAGTGCTTACATTTAAAAATAAAAAGTTTTATTTATAGGGAAATCACATTTTCACAGTGATGAGACAGGATTCACTGGTGTGGAAAGGAGAGCACATACTAGATAGTCTGACAGACAGAAAGAGTGAAGTATACTCCTCTGGTTTTTTAGGGGTTTTTTCCTCCTCTTCCCTATCTTGTTTCCCTCCTCGCCTAAACATCACCCAGGAATTTTTCCATCACTCTTATTTTCCCAGACCAAGCACCTATTCCTTCTGCCCACTTGAATGTTCTCCCCCATCCCTTGCTGCAAAACCATCCCTGCCTCAGCTGCAAACAGAAATGCAAGTGTCAGACACCACCTGTCTTCACAGATTACCATCTGCATATGCCATTCAGTGGTTAGTTTTGGATGGTGAATGCATCTGGTAATTGATATTTTTATCTTTATTTTAAATCAGTAAAACAAAAAATTCCACCTCACCAAACCCCCAAGTGAGCACTTCTACCCCCTCAAGCAATGGTGAGACTGTTTCAACAGCCCATTTGACACACCTTCCAGTGACAGAAAAAGAAAAAAGATCTCTCATGAAACAAAAACTATTGCTTTGGAAAGTTTACCATTTAACTGCCTTAGTATGACAGCAGTCAACTGGTCTGCCTACGGGATCACTGTTTGCTGCAGTCCAGATTTAATCCAACTCTGCAAGCGCCTAATGTAGAAGGGACTCCACTTCATGACAGCAGACTGTACAACAGGCCAGATGGAGTAGTTCCTAGAGGCTAGCCTCATGCCAACTCTGCTGGCTGATAGTTTCTTCAGAAGGACAGTCTCCTGGAGGATGCAAGAAAAGAGGAGGAAACAGTTTCCTAGATTCAGAAAAAGGGACAGAACCCATCTGCTAGGTGAAGTGACCTGACAGAGCCTAGAGGGACTTTCAACCCAGGGTATTACATAGCTTGTTTGACTTTCGGTTAATGTGAACCCAAGACAGACATTTGTACTTATGCTCTATTATACCTTGAAGAGGTGATGAAGGGGGGGGGGGGGGGGGGGGGAAATCCATTCGCTCAACACAGAGAAGTCAAAAGTGCATTTCCCGATTTCTAAAACTGAATATGAAAATCAGCAGAAAATGACATCAGAAGGAACACCCAGTATGTCTAAATGATATCCTTTATTTCCTAAGAACTACACACTAAGTACATTACATGGGAACTCACGTAGGATGTAAATAAGTGTTTGCTTTATCGGGGTGTTTTCTTTAACACTGCTTGGCAACTGACTGCATTCCATTTCAGTTGAACATCATTTTTAATGTTTCATGATATCGTTTTTGCTGAGACAAGCAAAAATGTCTCTCTTTCACACAGAGAACAGGAACAGTTTTTGTTTTTTGAAACAAGAAAACCACAGAAAGATAAAAAGATATACAAATATCTTCAACACATTCATACAGCAAGTGTTGAGAAAAGCAAGGAAAATACAGACTGTTGTACCCGGGTAAACTGTGAGTCAGCGTTCTCCTCACTAAGACTGACGGCCAAAAATAACTGCTAGCTCCGGCTGTACAGATTCTTATAGAAGATAACTCATTTTGATCAGGGTTTGTTATTACAAACCTGAATATCACAGGAAGAAAAAAAAAAAAATTAAGCACATTTCTAACACTATTTTTACAACCTCCCTTCTGGACTCCCATACACCCTTCTCAGAAACAATTCTTCCTTACCTAACTTTCCCTTTCTTGTTCAACTATTTCCTTTCCCAGTCTTCCCAAGTTCCTTAGCTGATGCATTTGAGGGGAGGGTTTTGAGTAGGTATGATTTTGCCCAAGGGTTGCAACACTTAATGCTTAACTCTGAAGGTTCAGCTAATTTGAAGCAGAAGTGGAGCAACCTATGCAGAGCGAGGAAAGTGACAAAACAAGAGAGATAAAGAGAGGAACAGAAACTCAGTATAATTTCATAAAATGACAAACATCATCACTTTTTAAGGCCTGATTGCCATTCACCATCACCTTTGCATGACAGGGAGAAGAGATATGCTAAAGCTTACAATTACTTTAGTCATTTTTATAGTAGAGTGCTCAAAAAAAAAAAAAATCTGAAAGCATTAGAGGCAGCACGTGGGGGCTACTGACCCTTCCTCACTGAGAAGCTCTGAGCTCACAAGACAGAGGGAAGAAAAAGCAGCTATCATTTCCATTTCTTTTCTGTCTGCTCATTTGCAGTTTTGCAGGGATTCTCATCAGCCATCAACTGAACATGGCAGCATGCACCTGAGGACTAATGAGAACAAAAAACATGAGCTGCAGTCCAGCAGCAGTGTGAACAAAGGATGATGTTTAAAAGGAAAAAAGAAAAAAAAAAAAAAAGGGAAAAAAAGGAGAAGGAAGATAAGGACTGTCATGAAATACAACCAGAAATAAATGGAGAGGGGCTTGCTTATAAAATGAGTACCCATGTTATAAGCATTCCCAGTGTAACACTTGCTACAAGGTATTTGCCAATGAAAACAACAAACCAGATGCCAGCAACATCTGGAGACCAAATATACTGTACCTACACGAGAAGTCAATGGAACTTTTCCAATATAAATTAACATGCCACATAGCAAAAAAGGAACACAGTGCCCAGCATAAATGTGAAGTGCCTGCAGCCTCTTCGTAGCATACCTCCCTCACGTTATAGTGAAAAGGGAATCACGAACACTATGTAAGTTTTTACCCACAGGTATCCCAAAAGCGGTGTCAGACATATTCTCTGATAAACTAGTTACTGGACACATTCACCTGCAAAACTACTCAGTGTACAACCATGACATGAATGAAAATGAAAACTGATTTTCTTATGTTTAAGGAACCATTTATTTGAAGTTAAGCTTGATGAAATCACTAGTGCAACTTTCTCAGTAAACCAGCTCTACTCCAGTAGATTTTAACTGGACCGCTAAGTGAAGATTAATTCTATTCTCAGTATTTGTTAATCTTCAAGAACACAAAGCAAGGCTTACAGCTATTGGACACATCCACAGAAGAAGGCTGGGCAAGTTCAAGCATCAGGATGAGGGCTTCACTGATAATCTAAAATTTGGAACATGCAAATCCCTGAACAGACGTAATGGACATACTACAGCCCAGGTTATATATACCAAAAAATGTCCAATGTGACCAAAGAAGGTTACAGAGGCTATAGTTAAGACAGAATACAAAGTCAGTACAAAGTTTGCACCAGTACTGCACGGGAAATGATGACAGCTTTTCCTTTCTTACAAAACATACTGACTTTATCATAAGACAACTCTGACACCAGTTTTGAACACTGTTCTAAGCATGAGGCCCTCTGTCAGGTCACCTATTCAGACTGCACGATCTCACCTGACTAGTTAATTTATCAGAAGTTTTTGCCTGACAGAAGGAATTCAGCTGAAGTCCACAAGGGCATTCCAGCACTGTGCAACCCACAGGATGCAACAAAACAAAAGCTGTTTTGTTTCTTTCTATTTTTTTTTTTTTTCAAATGCTCTTGTGGGTGTCTGCAAGTTAGAGGACTACAATCTCTACATGCTTGGACAGATTCCTTACCAAGGCCAACATTTTAAATAAAACTTTGTATTCAAGAACACCTGGGTCCTCTGAATGAGATGACACGTGAATACTTTACCAAAAACACACAATGACAAATAGATTAGAAACCCTTTCACTACAGCAGGGAAGCAACATGTCACATTTGTCTTGAAAAGAAAACAATGACCTGTTCAAACCTTCTTCCTGCTAGACATGGAAGACCATATTCAACAATCAGCCTCTGGTAGTTTTGACTGTAACCACAGTGGGAACATCCACTCTTCCAGACAGAGATGTGAAACTTTTGATACCTTTCATAGAGATTTACTGGGGCAGGAGTGGATTCCGAGTGCTTGCAATGCTTAAGACAAAGCAAAGGTTCAGATTGCAAGCTGGTAATAATTGTGAGACTGAAGCTGAGTATGATTTCTTCCAGCATAGTTTCTCCCTCAAAATAACTTCTCTCTAGTCTTCAAACACCCAAAAAACATCTGTGAAAGCAGAAAGATCAATTGTCAACAGTGACTGCAAAGCTAAATTTAATTGAGATTTTTTGCAAGAAATGGCTGCACTACTGAGAACAGTTCATACAGAAACACCACAGCATTTCCTTTAGAACTACAAGCCGAGACTGCAAAACAGCTAACAGAGACTTGTATGATGTGCATTCCCCTATCCCATGAATGTTGAAAGCTGAAACTCCTCAATTCTGAGACCTTCTTTTCTGGCATCAGGAATGCCAAGAACAATTTAAAGTAGATTAGACAGACTGAAGAGACTCGTGTAGAATTATCGTCATTTTCCATAGCTAAACTGCCATGTGATGAACACCTGTTCAGCATAATTTAACACACACTCTTAAAAGGGCTTGCCCTTGTGGAGAGTAACAAATAACTGCCACCCTAAAAGCACAAGTTTTAAAGATGTCACTGTGTTTCCAGGGCAAGAGGAACTATCACCTTTGAATTCTGGCCAAATTCAGTGCAAGGATCAACTGAACACCAGGTATCAGCCTTTGCGTTCCTAGACAAGAGTAAGGAGTACAGTGCTTCCAAGGTCTTTAGAAATCAGTACATGGCATTAAATTCCTCATTTTCCCCTTCATCCCCTGATTAAGCTATGTTTTCCCTAAATACAAGCACACAGGGATGCATTTCTCACCAGGCTAAGGTGAGGAGAGCTGCTGAAAAGCCCAGTGTAAGAAGAAACTGCTTTCCTGAACACAAAGATCCCTCTATTTTTTCTCTTCTCCCCAACTCCCAAAGATGATGATGAAAAAGGGTTTTCTAAATGATTTGCATTCTCGCATTTCACTATCTAAGTAAAGACCAAGCATGTTTGGGAAGCCTATAGCCTGCACGTTTGTTTGCTTACTCGCATCAGAAGCCCACAATGACTGGAATGTACATTTGCCTTTGCTCGTTTTCCATAGTTCTATTAAACCACAGTCCAGAGCGCTCTCATAGCAGGAGTCATGTGAAGCAGCTCTGGAGTCTACACCAGCCCAGGAAGCAAGAGCTGCTCAGCCTCACTGGCATTTTTTCCCCCCGCTCCATAGGCTGATCCAGAGATCAGAAAAAGGGTACTAGAAACGTGGTTTTCAACAAGCTATCATGCTTCCCACTACACAGACAAATGCAGTTTTGAACAGTTTTAGACACTGCATAAAACAGGCTTTGTATCTTTGCAACCAGCAGGTATTGTCACAGTATTCATAAGCAGGTAAGAAATAGAATATTTGACTTCCAGCAAGAGCTAGTAATTAAGAATTCACATTGCAAGACAATGATTTTTGAGAAAGGCTACCGGCACATACTCTTTCTCCTCAACAATTCATCTTTCAGGCATGATTCTACGTCTGCTAAATAGTACTTAAATGGGCATCAAGCAACAGGAAATCTAAAAAGTGTAACCTAGGCATTGTAGCTTGAATGAATCACAGGCAAAGGGAGAGGAAATACACAGTACAGGATTGTGGGGGGGGCTGGTGTACAGTAGAAGAACCAGCGTACCACACACTAGTTGCAAAACTATCAGAACCCCGACAGTTAGGACAGTTCTTTCGCATCAGGTGGGTAGTCACAGTTTTGCAGTACCACTGGCCAAACAGATATTGAGAAGATAAAGATTGGGACACACACAGACATATCATGGCCTTAAAGCATAGTTTGTTTCATTTTTTTCTTCCACTAATTTTTAGGTACTCCTATACCAGGGAAAGCACTGCAAAAAATGCTACATTTTTGAAAAGACACTTAGATAAACAAATCTTGTTTCACAGAATAAGCCTGAGCAGACCTTCCATGGTTTTTTGGGCTTCTGTTAGGCTTAACTTCAGTGCTGGTTGATGCTGAACCATTAGCAGATGTGATTTTTCTCTCCTTGGGCTTCCCAGATGAGTACAGAAAACCACATATCCTCAGTTCTAAAAAGCAGATACTAAGTCTAATTTCTACCCTAACATACTTAGGATTTCTGAAGTTTTGTATACATACCAAAGATTACCCACAGTCAGAGCATAATGAATATTTCATTAACGGAGGTTTTTTTGCAAATGTTTCTGAATGCAATAGCAAAAAAGATAACATATCTATGCTGCAATAGTCATAATGAACCTTTCAAAGAGTGGTATAGAAGTGTTTGCCTTTGAGAACATCTTGATGAATAAAAGAATGCTGACATTTCTGGCCCATTCAAAGAGGAGAATATTAAATCCCTTTAAGCTTTCTCCTCCCAAAAGACTTGCATTTGAAGATATGTCAACTATATTCAGTGAGCTCAAGTTCACTTTGCAAAATAGCAAAGCGATGTTGGAAAGGAAATAGAGGGAATAGTAAAAAAAAAAAGCTTAGCAGTACCTCACTTCCAGTAGTCTTTGACCTCTTTGCAGGAATCTCTTTATCCTATAGGGAAAGAGTGAAGTAAAGAAGCGTATAAAGAACATTAGAGAGCAATACTGTATTCACATAAATACAGACAACAGTAGTTTTCAATGCAACTGAAACATCCCTCTGTGAGCATAAAGGCCTAAACTATAACTTCTAAAAGTAAGTACTCAGTCCTGTTTCACTGAAATTATAACCTTCCAGATGTTAACAGAGGAAGGTAAAAATGTACAAGGACACATCCACTTTCTCCCAGCTACTAAAAAATTTAAGCAGCAATTTAGGCCTGTCCTCAACTGATTAAAAACACAGAGTCATCCTTCTGTTCAGTTGAAAAAGATAAAAACCAAACCAACCAACCAAAACCAGTATGGAAAATAAGGCTGGAGTTATCCATCATAAAATAAAGTCCACAAAGCTTAAACCAGGGGAGGGAAAGAATATAACGTACAACTCCTTAGGTCGTCCTCTTGCAAAGAAGGCAAAATTAACAAAGACCTTCACAATGACTCCTTTTCTTGCTCCCACCTCAGGCCCCTATGTCCTGTGGAATGCTCTTTCCTTGCTTACACACCAAAATGAAAACCTCTCCACAACGATCAGACATCGCTGTACCATAATTTAATCTACAGAAAAATCACAGGCTATAATCCACCCCTCCAAACCTTAAACTCTAGATGCAGGGACAGCAAGGCCCCCAGGGAATGCGAAATGAAAATGCCCACTACTTTTCCAGCAATAGCACACACTGAACAGAGCGTCTTAGTAACGACTCTCTGAAAGAGACTTACCTCTTCCATTGACTAGCACGTTTAGGGTCTGCTGATCAAAAAGGTTTCACGCATATTTTTAATCTCTCGTTTTAAATAATTCAAGAGATTGGTTCATTAGTTCAGAAGTCTCAGTCTGAACATGTTACAACTGCTGACCTTTCTCACCATTCATATCATCCATAGAGACCCAGCAACAAATCAAGAAAATGGCCGAAACGCTCCCAACCTGTTTGTGTAACAAGCATACCATAATAAGCAAACCTAAGTTTAAACCAAAGACTGGCAGTTCCCACTGGTGACATAAAACAGGCGTTTCATTATTGCTATAATGAAACTCCAGGGAGTGTGGCTAACAAGACGTGAAAGTGCTCAGCTGCACCTCACGCCTTGTAATTCTCCAAAGGTGCGATTACCACTTCTCTCTTGGGCATTATTGTTGGCTTCCAATTATAATGCTCCTTTTGGGAATTAAAGAAATACACCCTAAGTTACATAAGTGTGTGCTGTACATCTCCTACTGCAAGGAAATGTACACTTTTAATTGCAGATGTAGAAAAATGACACTTTGAAAAGAGTAATAGTAGAAAATGAATTCAAGAGCACATAAACACAAACCTTAAACATAGAGGAGAACAAGATACAGTGAAGGTTCCCTGCACTCTCAATCACTTGGAGACTTAAAGAGACACCTAGGCTTGTCTACACAGTAATCATTATGTTTCACTGCAAGTTACTGAACTCAGCAGAGAAAATTTGGCAGAGTTATCATGCCTGTATTACATAAGGAATCAGCCTGGGTTAAAATGGTCCTTTCTGGTGCTATACATTTGTCTGTTAATTGCTTAACAAACAAACAAACAAAAAAAAGCTTTTAAAAACTGCATTTACCTAAAGAATACCAACAAAATTGTTATCATTTTGAAATTAATTGTGTTTCAAGGCATAAATACACACCTCTCTAGATCCAGCAAACAGTGGAATGTCATGAAATGGGGAAATATATTTACCATCTGCATTCTCTGAAAAACAAAACAAAAAAGTAGCATTACAAATCTAAAGATACGCCAGAAGATGTTGGTATTCATAACTATTATGCATTACAGACATGTATGATATGCCACAATTATGCATCAGTTAAACTTTTTCTGAAGTTTAATTCCAAGGACTAAAAAATAACCTACACGCAGGACAAGGAATTTGATTGTTTGACAAGGATTCATTAGAATCAAAATTATTGCTTTAGTATTCAATACCACACTTCTCTTCTGCCTACCTGGCAATACAAGCTATGTAAAGATGAGAAAATCCTTTCATTCTCTTTTCTCCTCCTCCCTGGCAATACACAACCATTAATGGAGAAAAAAATACCAAGGGAACCTCATTTCCATGAGTGATCAGTGAATTCATCTGGGTTTCTAGCAACGCTGCCCTTGTGACTTCACTGTATTTCTAATAAACTGAGTTTCATGACCACAAAAAGAAAATCCCCCAACATATTAGGCCAAATTCTGACCAAGAGAATAAGTGAGGGATTGGATAATTGCTCAGGCCCTAGAAATGAAACACCACGCCTCAAAACCAGCAGAAATTGACATTAACTTAACGGTGGCCCAATCTGCACCTCAGCCTTGCTCCCACTGTAGAAAGGAACAAAATTCACTGGAGTGGGTGCTTAAGCTTTTCAAACTACTGGGAAACTTTTCAACATAGCCAAAGTACTGCATCAAAACAGAAACATCAACAATGTAAGGTGCTAACACAAATCTCAAGGAGCTTCTCCTCTGCCAGCACCCCTATTCACAGTAAAGGGAAAAGCAGACAAGGGACTTCATTTAGCTTTGGACTGTACTTTGACCAGCTCACAAAGAGGAGTGCATGGCGGTTGTTTTTGCAACTCCTGGAAACCTCCCAGATGCTCCTCCCAAATAAAACAAAGTTTAGTGGTAAGCTGCTTATTCCCACTAACTAAAGTGACTTTCTCTAGATGAGCTCCTGCGCTTGGCAGCCCCCTGGGGACTGAGCACAAGGGAGCCCTGGCAGGGTACTGCTGACAGGGTACATGACGCCTCCGCTTCTCTCACACCAGCGGACGTCAGAATTAACTGCTTGTAAGTCAACGGACCAAAAATGTACAAAACCACTGATAGAGAAATGGCATACAAATAGACAACATTGTTACTAAAATGCGTAACTGGGTTTTGAGAAGTCTCCTGGAGCACTGCCCATGCCCTCCCAGTGCCACTCGCTGCTTCTGGTCCCACAGGCCCCTCAGAGCTGCAGCCCCATGTTTTGGATGCCAGCCTCCCCTCGCTTGCGGGAGGAGGGCTGGCCTGCTCACAGGGGCCAGGCCATGCTCCCACTGGGCTGTCACACCGCAGAGGTGAGGCGAAGTGAGGCGAGGCTCCCACGGCCAAGCCTGTCCTCGGGGTCCCAGAGCACCCCGTGGCCCTTGCGCCCAGGCTGCCACAACACTGCACCACGGCAGTGCTTCACCCCCGGCGCCCCCAGCACCTCTTCACCCTCCAGAAGCCTTCACGTGGCTGGGGAAGGACACGACTGTGCGGCGGCCACCAGCCCCCAGGACTGAGCAGGCCTAGCATCCCCTCCAAAAGCGATCTGCCAGGAAATTCCCTCGCTCGCCACACAAAACTGGCCCCCTGGAGTTGGAGGGGGGGAGGCTCAGGGGCGACACCTCAGCCAGCCCGAGGGGCCTCAGCGGGAGCAGGGAGCCGCCGCCACCGCCGCCTCTCCCCACCGTGCACCCCCCCGAAGCGGGGTAGTAGAGGTTTATCGAGCCCGGGGGCTGCTACTTACTAAAGTAGAGGCGGTAATCGGCAGAGTTGGGCCGCCCCCGCTGCTCCGTGCCGTAGCGGGCCATGCCGCCGAGGCAGGGGCGCGGCGGCCACCCCCACCCCTGCGCCGCCAGCAGCCGCACCAGCCCCGGCGGCGCGCGCATGATGGCGGCGGCGGCCGCCTTCCCTCCCCTTCCTGCGGCCGCCGGGCCTGCGCCGCGCCGCGCCGCGCCGGCCCCCTGCCCCGCCTGCCCCCGCCGGGAAACCTCGCACGGCGGCGAAGGGTGCTGCTGGCCGCCGGGGGCTGCTCCGTGTGCCCTCCTGCCTCACCGGCGAGGAGGGAGAGCTGCCGACTCGCGCCTGGCCGTGGCTGCCACCTGAGGGAGGGCACGACCGTTAGCCCCTAAAGGCCCAAAATGGCGGCGTCGGGGCCCCGTTGAAAAGGCGGGTGCGTGGAGGAGGTTTTTCCTGAGGGGGTGGCTGCTGCCGGGGCAAGGCGCTGCCTCGTTTTCACTGCGGGCCCCGGGGGGTCGCTGCTTCACCCTGCTGAGGCCAGGGTCGGCACCTCGGCGGAAGAAGGAGGCTGTAGGATGCCCACACAGGCCCAGCCTCAAAGGAGGGCTCCGCCGAGATGAAAACAATCAAAAAACCCCACCTGAGGTGGCAGGTGTCCCCCAGCGGGAGCCAGGCGTGCCTGGGCAGGTGGTACCCCAGCTGTACCCATGCTGAGGTGCTTTCAGGCCACCAGCACTGCCAAAGGCATAGATGCAAAATTTGGGGTGATGTTGGCAGGGTTGTTATGCTTAGCTGAGGCCCACATCTGTGTGAAGACCCTACCCTGCTGCTCCCTACGGAGGGAATCGTTCATTTCTTCTTGGCGTGTGTAGTTTTATGTCGCCCAAGCCAGTCTGTGTCTGCATCACTTATAGGGAGGCTATTTGCATGGGTTCCCAATGGTAGATGTGTTTTTCTGTTGAACCCTGCTGATAATTAAATTAGATTCTCATCTGTATTCAGGCTGTGCTGTTTTTAAAGCTTATTACCCCTACATATGATCTGATTCCTTTGGATTCTCTTTTTATTGGTCCTTGAGGAGGATTTCAAATGAATTTCATCTGTCAATAGGGGTGGTAGTTCTTGCAGTAGTGCTTCTTATTTGTGGATCTTTCAAAAATTCCTGAAAAGGGGCAGATACCACTATTTGCATTTTATTGATGGAGAAACTGAGGCAGAACAACTTGTTGCTGTCATCACTCTTAAATCCCAAGCCAATCATCTTGTGTATTCACCTCTAAAAGTGGTCAATATTAGCTTTGAATTTTAACTCTGATTTGAATTACCCTGGAAGATTTCTGCAGGATAACTCCATGTTACCCTGATTATTTTATACAGCATTTTAAACGTTATTGGGAATGATTTATTTGCAGCAGAAAGGCTAAGTCAATCTCTTCCATCAGATTTAAATGGTATATAACTTCTTCCCTTTATTTGTCCCCTCTACTGTTTGGTAGATAGGGCTTCAAAAGCATCAGGATTGTCTGTTCAGTGTGTGCAGTAAGGACCCAGCATTATTTTACACCAGAGTGGGAGATTTTCCTGATGGCCTCAGCCACTGTTCCCCCATGTACTCCTCTGAAATGTGCTAGTTGCTATTTTGCATCTCGGAGGGAGACGTATGCTAGTGTGTGGATTTTCCATGACAATAAAAGCTCTGGGGGAAAAAACCACTATGGTCTCCTCTGATTTGTGCCACTGCTTGCTGTATTTGTCACAACAGTCTTATCTCCAGGAGAACAGAGAGGTTATTTTGCAGGCCCATTACCCACCTCCACAGAAGCTGCAAAATAGTAGTTGGTGTTTCACCAGAGGAGTTGGCATCTGTCTTCACAGAGTTCACCAAAGGTGAACCGAGGTTTGCAGGGGTAACCTCCTCAACTGGACATGTGGGGGTGAAATTCTTCATGTACGGTCTCTTTTTGAAGTTCTTCATTTTTTAAGTTTGTCAAGGGGGCAAATAATCTGTTTTTCATATGGAATAATAAAAAAAAAAAGTAGAGAAGTTTTTTCTATTGTAAGAAAATCTGTTCTGTGCTTTCTTTGAGTTGGCCTGCTGCTGAAACAGGCGAGGTTAAAAACAAACATGTGCTATAAGCCTAGCCTTACACCTCTGCTTAGTTCTGAGGAATCTGGATTTCATTTATGGAAGGTCAGAGCCTTTGAAAATCACTTACTGAGCATGCACACAGTATTTTTACACTTGCAAAGTTGGCAGTTGGGTGTAAGGTTATTCTAGAAGGAGTCCAATATATATTTATTTCCCTACACAAGCCAGAAAGTGAAATACACTGCTGTGGCCAGGAGTTCCTGTAAGATGCACAAAGTCTGAGCACAGGGTTCTCCATTACCTTGTGTTGTGAACGTGGTCTTACCTAAAGCTTTCTCACCTGTAATGGGAAATCATCTGTGAAACACTTACAGTTTATGAAATATAAACGAGTTTCTGTGCAGGCACTTTTTAGATGCATAAATAGATGCCGTTGTGTTACCTAGCAAGAGTAGATGATGCAGCAGAAAAACACACAGAAACCCGGTTAATGCTGCCAGAGCAGAGAACATGATGTTTTAGTACTCTAAGGTATCCAAAATTATCTCAGTACTGCAGAAATAATAATAATAAAGCTCTAAATAGATTTGACTGTATTTCTCAGTATTATGCACTATATTACAGAGAATATGGCAGAAGTACACACAGTACGCCTCAAGTCAGATTTGGGTAAGACCAGCTTCCTGGTTAGAATAAATTTACCTAAACATTCTTGAATCTTTGAAACAAATGAATGTTTTGGTTCCAGTATCTACCTTAAGCAAATTCTCCAGAATTACCAAGGCTTTTACTACCAAGGTATTATTTCACCTCTTTTTATTCCAAGCATTTTACATCCAGCTCCTTCAAGTATCATTCCAGTTGGGCCAGCAAAAGGCACATATAGGACTGATCCCATTTATTGACCTTGAAACAGCTCCCACTGAAAGACAATGAAAATATTGCTATTTATTTCAATGGAATTAGAACCAGGTCCTTAAGACTTAAGTAGGACTTACATGGTACTTAGGTTTTATGCTTGCCCTCTGCACAGGGGTGAATCTCATTCCAGCAGAATGCCACTGGAGTGTAGCAAAAACTCAGCAGCAGTATAATCACCTAAGCCTGAAGGACATCCTTACTTTAAAAGTTTGTATTCTGCAGTGTACATTTACATTTATTTTATATAAATTTTTATATATACACACACACACACACGTATATATATAAAATCAATGTTTTACCCATGAAAATGCTGTGCAAATTAAATGCAGAAAACATTATCTGTATTATAATTAAAAAAAAAAAACAACAGTTGCCCTTCCTCCTGAATGAAAATCATTTTCATCTTTTCAGCTAATAAGGCTTTGAAGAATTTCATTAGTACCACTATGTGCTATTTCAGTGCGTTTGCTCTTGACTGGTGATCACATCATTATCGTTAACTTTTGCTGTAATGTAACTTCTATCTCCATGGCTTCTAAGACCATTAATCTGAAGGAATCAATTCCTGCCAGCCTTCTGTTTTGCTGCTACCTGTGTGCAGAAGGCCAGCAGTCACGGTCAGCGGTCCCCCCGTCCAGCTGCCTCGGTGGAACAGGTCACTGCCTGCACTTGCTTGCCAGTGCTCACTCGTTCAGCTGTCACCATCTCACCAATGTGCTGATGGATCAGCTCGTATCAGTGCTCCCTAGTTCAGATCAAGCCAAGCAAGGCTAGCTGAGGCAGTTTCGGGACGTGGGCTAAGTTAGTCAGGCTGCTTTTCAACCGAAGCAAGTTAAGGAGCATGAACAACTCCTTCTGCAGATCTTTGCACTGACAGTCTGCAGCAGCAGGAGGATGACGAGTCGTCGGGGTCAGTAACCTCTTTCATAGGCACAGCTGGATTTGGGAGAGGGTGTCTACGCACAGCCTACTCCCACACGTATTTGCGTTTTACGTGCTGACGAATGCCTGATGGCAGCAAAAGACTACATCATCTAACTAAAAGGAACAAATTGTGTATTTCAGTAACTAGAATTAGGTTTATCAGGTTATGTTACCTTCCATCTCAATGTGAATAAAGACAGAGGCTCCCATCGCAAAGAAACAAAGTAGCCTGGGTCAGATTGTGAACCCTTTTTTGTAGCGGTGAACTCACTTCAGTAACTCTATTGCTTTAAAAAGACTGATGCTCTGTATTTATGCAAAATTTGGTTTTAGTCATAATATTCACTGCCGTGTATAGGAAGATGTCAAGTTTACACCCTGTTTTTTTCTGAATAAATTGTTTCTCTGAGCTGTTAGTTTGGTTTTTAGCCACGCTCTTTGTTAGGCTCCCTGTAATGTATGTTAGGATTTGCTTGCCAGATTAACTTCTCTGGACCTCTGCCTGGAAAGTGATTTGCCTATCAAGAGGCCAGGACACTGTGGCTGAGTCAAGCTTTGTAGGATATGCCCATTTCTTCCCTCCTGGGCATCTGTACTGAGTTCATTTTAAGCCCCGTGAACCAAGGATTTTCAGCCTACCGTAACTCCCACCAAAACTTGTTCATGAGTATAAACTGAAACTTAGGTTTTTTTAAAGACTCTTATCTTTGCTATTCCAAAGCAACTTCCCCATCACAAAACAGAAATCACCAAATAGTCTTCTTTCCTGTTCATTCTTTCATTCGTTCTTTCACATACGCGCACATACACAAAAAGAGAGAGAGAAAAAAGGTTCCAGTTCAGCTATAAAAATACTGTCTGGAAACATGAAGTTTTAGTGCGAAGTTGCAAATCTATGATCATTCAAAATAGGGACCTAGAAGGAAAATCTCACCTATTGCTCATGATAGTCTTTTTTAGGCTCCATTCCCCTCTTGATTTGTGAATTGCCAGACATCGGGTTCTCAAAGGATCCCACAGAAAATATTTCATCTTTGGTAATTTCTACACCCTCCTATTTTACATTGAAACATAACAATAATGAAGATTCATCTTCCTGTTCTTTTATCCGTGCCTCGCTCGCTTGCTTGTCTTTCCTCATTAGCTTTGATATCACAGTGCCATCTACTTGATCAACAGAGTCAGGTTATTTTCCTTAGAAAATAACTGCGCGGCTGTAGCCCCGAAGAAATCAAAGGGCTGCTTGGTTCGTTAGTGAGTTCCCCTCTCCTCCGCACCCCCTAGCCCTTTCAAAGCAGCACTGCCCTTAGATGTGCGCCTTTGGGAGCTGGCCTGGCTCCGAGCCCGTTTCACAGACTGACACAAAGCCCCGGCTGGACAGTGACAGATCCACTGGTGCTGCGAGGAGAATTCAAGCCCTGCTGACCCTTCTCTCAGCATTCTCTCTCCTCTCCGGCAGGTGTTTCGTTTGAGAGCCAGGTCCCTCTCTGTAGGCATAAAATGCGTCAGCCTTTTGTATGTGTAAACTAGGGCAGAGTCTTTGTTCAGAGTAAGAAAGCATCGCAGCAGTCGGAGGAGATGGATTGCATGGCCTGATAGGTTGAGCCATCCCCTCTTAAAAATATCCACAGCCTAGCCTGAGCCCCAGCAGGTATATGCTTTATTAATTTCTCCTACAAATATTTAGACAAGAAACACTATAGACAGGGCTAAAAGAAATTATCGCTGTGCACCTACTTCTAAGGACCTGTTTCTCTACAGGAATCACCAGTCTAGCAAGATCAACAGTAGGAGTGAAGGCGACACTGCCACACTAAATAACTTTTCACCTACAAGACAGGCTTTTTTCTCTTTTTGTACTATTGAAAGGTGTTTGAAGTTTTTTTTCTATGTATATTTCAAAGTAATTTTGATTCATTCATTGTGAAAAATTAATGTGTAGACTCCAGTTTTACCTGTCCTTAAGCCTTCCCTTTTTATTGCTTTTATCCTCACCCGTCACTCTGTTCTTATCTTACCAGTATAGCTGCAAACAGGTAGGGTGTACGTACTAGCAACTTTCCAGTGCTCAAAGTCCTCAGTGGGCCTTACCTGTGAGTGCTCTTATCAAAGCCTCAACTTTTTGTCCCTCAGAAGACACCTTTGCTATGACTCGTGCATACAGGCAGAGTGACAAGAGATACGGCCTTCTTTTATATGCACCTAGGCTTCCTTGTACAGAGGCAGGGAGCTACAGGGACGTCTACGCTCTTTGCTGTCACGCTCCACCTGTGAGGAGGGTAGGACAGCTTTCTGCAGCAGTACCAYGGTACCTTTCTGCTTCTCCACTGCCTGTCGAGTGTAATTGCTTTACGTGGGCAAAATTTGTGCTGGCTGGTGAAGTCACTCCGCAGCTGCGCATTGAGACTCTCTTCTCGCTTGGTGGCTGTGCTGGCCATTGCAGTCGACAAACTTGAAAATGGCACTCCGGTGTCATCGCCGCAGGACTCCAGCAGTGGTCTGTACCTCCAATCAAAGGGAACAGGCACGGTAGTCAACCCGCACCAGCATTTTTCTTATATGCTCTGGGATACTAAGTTATAAAGAAATCTTCTGTAACAGCTGTGAGGTATTACAAGAAAACAAATAACTGTTTGCTACTTAATGGCCATCAGTCTTGATGGCACTCCCAGTTCGTTTATAGCTCAGGACCGAGATAAAGGTTAGCATTGACTGTGCAACAATAAGCTCTTATATACATCTAATACAGTTGCTTGGGAACACAGTGCCAATATTTTCCGTGTTGACACCAGCACCTGTTCTGTCTCTTAAGGAGGGTGGCGTCCGTGCAAATAACTCCCATGTGAGTGCTCGCATCAACTGGATTCCAGTTTGCTTAGGAGAATTAAGTGAGCACAACATACAGCGGTTAAAGACATTTTCGCGTTAATTGTAAAAAGAGCATTTTGTCCACGTAGATGCCAAATATTCCCTCTTGTCTTCAGGATTAGTGGCTTTGATACTGCTTGACCATCAGTTGTTGCTGGAGCAGGAGTAATTTGGAAATTGAGAGAGGGTTGCTCGTATTATTGCAAGTGGCAGCTGAAGTTGAGTACTTCACATGCAGTTCTGACCGTGCTTTCTGTGGCATTTTGTTATAGTCCAGGTAAAGTACAGTAAACAGTAATAAGAGTTTATAGGGTTTTCTTGCTCAAATATGCATCTGATTGTTTTTACATATTCCTCCCACTGACTGCACTGGCACAGCCCATTAGTGTAAAACAATTGTTGGATTTAACGTGACAATGGATAAACCATGATGTGTCTCAAACCTCCCTCCCTCCAGAGGAGATAGGGAAGCCACTGGTCCTGAATGTGTCCCCCTCAGTTGGAGTATTACGGAAGACATGCTATTCTCAGCCTTTTCCATGCTGAGTGGCACAGAGGAGATATTTTGAGGTTGCAGAAAGTACTCATCCACATTTCCAAACTGTGGTGTAAGTTAGCTCTGGACTCCTGGCTGCCTCAGAAATAGTGCTGCTGGCTGAAGCCAGATAAACCATTGCAAGCACAAAGGCAGCAGCAAACCACAGCCGGCTTTCCCCGCAACTGTTCCCTTGCTGAATGAACCCATACCTTTTCACACCCTGCGACTGAGTTGAGGAGGAAGAGGAAGACAACTTTTGCATGTGGGTAGATTGCTGTCGTAATAAACACCTGAACAAACTTTACTATATCCTAGCTTGGCTGTAACTCTGCGTATGTGGCAGAGAACCTACAAAGCCAAGAATTTTATAAAGTTTGTTCTTCCACCTCCACCCAGCCAAAATATATTCCCAAGTTCTCCCCCAAACCATCTTAATTTAAATAAATATAATGAAATCTCATATAAATGATGGGACCTGCGTCTTCTGAAAAGCATGACACCATAAAATCCTGGCTGGGGGAAATACCTTCTCCGGGCAGTGCTGGCTTAAGCAACCGCCAGCCCTACTCCCAGCTGCTCACATGTGCCCCTGCATCATCCCCTGCCTCATGCTGCCACAACTGCTTGCGTAGCTGGGGGATGAACTAAACAGGAGCACAGATCCAGATGGAAAATAGCCCAGGGGAAAGGGGGGAGGGAGTTTTCAGCTAGATAAGTTCCTCCACCTCGTCTCAAATGGGGGTGTTCACACCCTGCAGCAATAGTTGGAACAAAATTATCCAGGGGAGGGGGGCAGTCAGGGTGGTGACTGTTTAAACCAGTTTTACCACCCTCGCTGAATGCCAAGCCATTGCTTCAGAAAAAAACCCCTCAGGAAATCCCCAGTGTAAGGAAATGGGGTGGTTGATTTCCCTCAATTCCCACCTTAATCTGTTGCCTTAAACTTGTTGCTGGAGCTTTGATGCTTGTCACAAGGGTGTCACCGGTCAGTCCCTGCGTATGCCTCTCCCCCGCTGTCACCGCTGCTCTGCCTTTCAAGGAACTTTTGTGGTCTGACTTGCAAAACAAAGAATTTCTTAGGGAATATCAGAGGAGGCGAGACATAACACACGAATTGCCTACGTAATAACGCGACTCCTCTGCGCGAGCACAAAGTCTTCCCAGTATCCCCCTCACCTCTTTATTGCTCTGCCAGGCTGTGTGTTTGGGCTGGACACTTTGTGCTGCGCTGGCGTGGTGCTGCAATTTGACGTAGTAAATTGCTTAACAGTTTCACAACCTTTTCCTTTCACTGCTGGGTAGAAATGAGAGGCTTTGATCAGGAGGTTGCATCACAGGACCAGCTTCTTAAAGAAAAATAAAAGTTGGAAACGAGGTTACACTACTGCGTTGCATCCCTGCTTGTTTTTTACTATGCAGTCCTTCAGGGACACAGTGTGGCAATGCTAAAGCAATATGCTCCGCCAGCGTTTGTCAGAGGGACATTAGTTGTGTCCCGCAGCAGATGCTGTGGCAACGAGCGTGCGTGAGACTGACACCGATTAGGCTGCACCACGGGGCTCCCACCAGGCGTTTCCTAGAGCAGCGAGGGCCGCAGCGGGTGGGTATCACAGCAGCGGCAGTGATGGCTGCTGATGGCTGTTGGGGCTCTTCCCAGGATAAGTCCGATCCAAGCTTAGATGCCAGCAGCTCCTGCTGTTTTAACATGAGCTTGATTAGATGGCGCTGCGGAGGATCACTAGGCAGTGCTTGCGTGCCAGAGGCCATTGCTAACAGGCAGGATAATAAGATCTCTTCCAGGGGTTGATCCAGAGGTATTACTAGCAGGTGTTTTGCTGTCCACTTCCTCAGCCATTGGAGCACAGTGATTTGTTACGACAGCCTCTGCGGGTCCTTGGCAGGCTTTCATGTCGCTTCTCTGTGCATAGTGTAAAGCAGGACACAGGCTGATTTGAGACAAGCGTCAGCTCCACGCTGCTTCCCACCCCCCGGAGGGGTTTTCATCTCCCTCCCAGCTCTTTTCTTCCTTGTCCTGGGGGATCAGTCTCCCTTCAAACCTGTAGATCAGGAGTTTCCAGTCTAAAGGCTACACATCTCAGTGGGGTCAGGAGGCTGGCAGATGCAATTAGATACACTAGGAGTTGGGGTCCTGACCAGGCTGCAGGTCGGGCACTAGCCCCAGGGAAGGAGAAGGAGAAGGAGCGAGGGTCAAGGGGGCAGCTGGCCTCCCCTTCCCGTTTGCCTTGCCCTCTGCTTCCCCGCTGCCCCGGCAGCGCAGAGAGGGAAGGCATCCGATGAAAGTGTGGCCATGCCCTGCTGCACTCGGGCATCTCCCTGCTAGTGCACAGCAGGGGCAGCCCAGGCAAAGCTGGGAGGATGCGACTCCGCTTCGGGGTGCCGGCATCCATGGCCCCGTGGCGGGGTGAGGAGCATACCCTGAAGCAGGGAAGGGGGGCCGTGAATGGCTGTGGTTTGGGGCTTGCTCTGAAACCGGCCCCACCAGGCGTGCTTGCACATAAGGCAGGTGAATGCAAACACTGCCTGGGGCGTCAGCTTCCCGGGGGTGGAGCCGCTCCGGCACAGGTGGCAGGGCTGAGCCCGGGCCCTGCGGAGCCTAGGGAGCTCTGCTCCAAAACCAAGCCCAAAGCAACCAGCCTTCACATGGGCAGCGAGTTCACCTCCCTAAAAATCAAGCTATCGCCCCCCCTGCCACCACCACCACGGAGCAAGGCTGGCCACGGCGAGCATGGACTGTCCGGTGAAGGAAGGCGTGGGGGGCAGGAGGAGGAATTTGGCCCTGCTGAGGAACAAGCTGTACATGGGGGAGAGGAGGAGGACGGAGCCCGTGGTGGAGAGCATCACCGCTGCCGGGGACCACGGCACCTTGAGGAGGAGTCAGTCCGACAGGACAGAGTACAGCCAGAAATTACAAGGTASCGGGAAAGCTTGCTTGGTGCTCTGCTGCTAGGGGTGCTGTGGGCTGGGGTGGTATCTCAACGCCCTCCAGCCTGCAGCCTCGAGATAAAGAAGGGAATGGCAGTCTCTGCCCCCACACACTCACAGCTGGAGTGAGCAGTTGCCCCCTCTCACCCTTGCCCCCCACTTCCAGGGTGGGAAATGTTTCTTCTAATTTTTCTAAATAATGTCGTGTAGACAGGACGCAAAATGCAATCGAGGTTTTGGTGCGTTCCTGCAAAATGCRTATGCAACCGCGATCTCTCTCGTTCGTCACCAGAACACATTTGCAACGCAAACAGTAATGTGAAAATACGATGGCTCCATCCTATCTRTCTTTGGTTGTCCTATCAAGTGGGGTATATGCTAACTAATTAGAAGCATCGAGGGCAGTTTTTTCTTTCAGTTAAAAATACCAGGATCTATAATGTGTTTATCTGTTGCTCAGATTGTACAAGCCTGAACTGAAGTACGTCCAAATACACGTTTTGATGGATATGCTGATTCAAATTATACCATTATGGAGAGAGTTTCTTTTCAAATAACCAAATTGCATCTGGACCAGAAATTGGCAAATCATGTCAGTATTGGGCCTGTCAATCAAAAATTAAATGCGATGCCACGAATTGAGGAAAAGCATGAAGAACGTGTATGGCTATTTCTGGGAGTGCTCTGGAACACAAACTTATGAATTTCTGTGGGTTTCCAGGATCTTGAACAACAGGGTCTCATCACAAATGCGGGGTTTGAGTATTATTATAATATAAGTATATATTACTAATAGTGATATAACTGCCTAGTGACAGTCACTCTTGTGGCAATAATCCTTTATGGGGAAATAAAATAGGAAAATACGTTGGGTTGCTGTATTACGGTTTTGATGCACTTAATTAGGAAGTAGCATTCCTTCAGAGAGACAATAAAAGCAGAAAATAAAATAATAAACCTGAAAATAATAGGATTTCTATGGGGGCTGCATACACTGAAAACAACAGAGCGGTTCATCGATTATGCTGTTCCCTCCTCATGATAGCTAATCAATGAGAAGATGAAAAATTGTCAGTTAAGTCAGGCACGCGCTGCAGGGATCTGGCGGGGGTGTTTCAGGGCACAAGCACAGATCACTATGGCTGGGCAGGCAAGCTCCTGGCACACATCCTACCAAAACAGCAGTTTTTTACCCGTGAAGGGGGTTGCCTAGGTGAGGTCGAGGTTATCAGAGCAGTATACGGCAAAAAGTATGAGATCTTTCTGTCCTGTGTCAGGTGTATTCATGCCATGAACATCTCCTGTTTAAAATCTGGAGCAAAGGAGGCGGGGAAGCCTAGGTAGTCATGGCAGAGCATGAGGTTATGTTTATGGCAGCAGTCCAAGGAGATGGTAAATCCAGCTTTACGGCTCCTGCCACCAGCTGAGACTGCCGCGGCCACCTATTGCAAAGCACCAATCTGGTATCAGCTCACTCTGCTTGCTTGCATTTGTACAAGAAAAACGGTGATGGGTTAACAAGGTACCTGCAGGCTTTATATTGGATTAGAAGTTGCCTGTCCTCAGAGTGAAAATACRAAGTCGGTAGAAATTCCTATGAAGTGTATTTACAGTCTCAAGAGAAAGAAATGGTTGTGTGCCAAGGCCTGATCTGGATCAAATTTTGGTGAGCTAGATGTGCCTGGACCTGATAATGATCACAGATCCCAGACCTAATGTGTTACCTGCCAGCGCTGATGATGTGCTATGATTGTACGCCTTTATGTTCTTCATTTTTCTCACTAGTGCTTGGATGTGAAGCAGCTTACTCCAAGGTGAGGGAAGTGGTTTTGTTGGCACAAAGCTTTTGAGTTCTCCATTCTTGGTAAGAAAACCCAACAGATCTGTTGGTGACATAAATGGTCTGTTGTGTATCACCAGGTTGGGACTCTCTGATCACCCTAGAATGATAAATGCTTTGCAAAAAGATACAAATGGTAATAATTTGCATTTGCTTCCCATATGAATTGGAAGAAAAGTTCTATGTTTAGTTGCCCCTCCCTTCTGTAGTCCCCTGTTAATATGTTTTCTAACAGACAGTCTGCAGAACTGTGGTTGGTATTAGCATGGATGTGTAAGACAGGAGCAAACCCTGCAGAAGGGAATCCCCCATGAGCGGGGCTGGGAAGCCAGGAGTCAGAGGCTGCAGGACCCGCATCTCTGGTAGTGGCAGGCAATCTAGGCAGAGCATGCGGACCAAGCTGTCTTTACACCGCAATGCCTACGTCAGTGTTACAGCACATTAGCGCAAGGTGAGGCACAGGTGAGACATCTCTCGAGGGCCCTTCCAGTCCTCTGTGTGCTTTATATGGTTCCCTGAGTAGAAACCAGGCTGTTGCCCCCCCAGCCATTTCCAGCAGCTCTGAAATACATGCTCAAAGTGCAGCTCAGTGTGCTAGAAATATAGGTCCCCAAATAAAAGCCTGTAAACAAACAAACAAAAACCCCAAAACAAGTGAGCAAGCAGTCAGGCATAAAAACTCCTGAGAATTCAGTTTCTGCCCTTGGATTTCTCTTAAGTTTTGCTGTTTTATACGGAATCCAAAATGTTTTCTATAAAGTGTAAGAAAGGGAGCCTACCACCCAGATCTCCAGGGTAATCAAGGTGGTTTGCTCTCTAAGTCTACAAACATGAGCACAATAGCATTGTCAAAGGTGCAAACCTCTGCAAGTGTTTTTCACTTTAAAATTAACGATTCATTAAAAACACAAGAAAGCATTTTCATTGTTAATTATTATATTAGACACATCTATTGATACCTTATCTGGTGTGAATGGCCATGCAACACCTCCTGGCTTTACTCTTTTTAAAAAGGAAACAAGATGCAAAGTAACCATTATATTCTCAAAGAGCTTGGCAAGCATTAGTGCATCTATTTCAACTCATCCTGTGAGATAACCAAATGCCTGCAGCCCCATTTTAGATAGGGGAAAATAAGGCGATTGCTATCAAATGTCAGGTTCGTGATACAACCATGCAGTCATCCAGAACTCAGGTTGTAGTTGCATTCTTGGATGAGTCCAGAAATACCTTATATATATTTTTCTTCCATAGTTCTCCATCAACTGGACAGAAGCATCACTTTTGTAAAGAGGGAACAATGGGATTAAGGAAGATAAATTCACTAGCATTTGTGGTGGATGCAGAAATAATATCAAGGGTCATTATAAGAGCTAAGACACAGCTCCTGTGATATTTCTACGCAGTGCTCTGCTCTACGTTCACTAGAAAATCCTGCACGTATGTCCTTTCAAGAGGAATGAAGAACTTGCTACTATCCTTAAGCAATGGCACAACATGGTATTTAGCAGCTCTGTTTTCAAATGTATTATCCATAGCTGTTTAGCTGGTAGGAGTTGGTCTCTTTTCTACAGTGAAAATCCATCAGTAGCAGCTGTAAAAGTAACTATATTAATATCTATGTATTGCATTAATGTTGGGATCAGTCTTTGAATTAACCTAAAGCTACCATTCTGTGAGTACCTATGTATTTCGGTAAGAGGAGTTTGCTTGATATAGTTACTGGCACATAAATGTTTGCAAGATCAGGGCAGATTAAGATACATTGTATCATGGGGATAGATGCTATCAACCAAAAAGGGCAGACACTGAAAAGGAAATTAAAACGTAGTTCACTGTCTGTTAGGTTTTGGACAGATTGTTGGTTTTTGTTAATAATCATATACCAAACTTGTGCTTGGTGTGAAAAATGAGCTATAGAAAATGGTGGATTTCCAGAAGGAAACAGCGATCACTTTTGTGGTGTCCAGCGAGACAATACCTGCTTTGAAAATACTCCTTGTCTTACAAATCTATTTCATATTAACTCCCTTATAACTTTAGCTGTGAATGGGTCAACTGCACTGTTAAATGATTTGCACATGCTTCAATTTAAAATACATCATACCTGTAATAGATACAGTGATTCAAATCACAGAGCTACCACAATATATTGCCTCAGAGCTCGTATCTGAACCCCGAATTTCACGCTTTGCCTGTGTCTGATGTAGTTACGAGAAATACCCAACACCAGAAATGACGCAGAAACCTGCAAAATTATACAAATTCCTGGAAAGCTGATACCCCTTGGTATACAAAAGCCCACTCAGAGGCAACTCATCCCCCTTCACTCCATCACAAGCAGGGCACCTTCCTCCATCCCATCCTCACAGAATCATAGAATCATAGAATAGTTTGGGTTGGAAGGGACCTTTAAAGGTCATCTAGTCCAACCCCCCTGCTGTGGGCAGGGACATCTTCAACTAGATCAGGTTGCTCAAAGCCCCGTCCAATCTGAGCTTGAATGTTTCCAGGGATGCGGCATCTACCACCTCTCTGGGGAACCTGTGCCAGTGTTTCACCACCCTCAGCGTAAAAAATTTCTTCCTTGTATCTAGTCTGAATCTACCCTCTTGTAGTTTAAAGCCATTCCCCCTTGTCCTGTTGCAACAGGCCCTGCTAAAAAGTCTGTCCCCATCTTTCTTATAAGTCCCCTTTAAGTACTGGAAGGCTGCAATAAGGTCTCCCTGAAGCCTTCTTTTCTCCAGGCTGAACAACCCCAACTCTCTCAGCCTTTCCTCATAAGAGAGGCGTTCCATTCCTCTGATCATTTTCGTGGCCCTCCTCTGGACCCACTCCAACAGGTCCATGTCTTTCCTGTGCTGAGGGCTCCAGAGCTGGACGCAGTACTCCAGGTGGGGTCTCACCAGAGCAGAGTAGAGGGGCAGAATCACCTCCCTTGACCTGCTGGCCACGCTTCTTTGGATGCAGCCCAGGATACAGTTGGCCACCTGGGCTGTGAGGGCACATTGCTGGCTCATCTCCAGCTTTTCATCCACCAGTCCCCCTAAGWCCTTCTTGGCAGGGCTGCTCTCAATCCCTTCATCCCCCGGCCTGTATTGATACCAGGGGTTGCCCCAACCCAGGTGCAGGACCTTGCACTTGGCCTTGTTGAACCTCATGAGGTTCACACAGACCCACCTCTCAAGCTTGTCCAGGTCCCTCTGGATGGCATCCCGTCCCTCAGGCGTGTCGACCGCACTACTCAGCTTGGTGTCATCTGTAAACTTGCTGAAGGTGCACTCAGTCCCACTATGTCACTGGGGGATGAAGATATTAAACAGTACTGGTCCCAATATGGACCCCCGAGGGCCACCACTTGTCACCGATCTCCATCTGGACATTGAGCCATTGACCACTACTCTCTGGATGYGACATCCAACCAATTCCTCATTCACCGGACAGTCTACCCATCAAATCCATATCTCTCCAGTTTAGAGAGAAGGATGTTGGGGGGGACCGTGTCAAAGGCCTTACAGAGGTCCAGATAGATGACATCTGTAGCCCTTCCCATGTCTACTGCTGTAGTCACTCCATCATAGAAAGCCACTAGGTTGGTCAGGCAGGACTTGCCCTTGGTGTCCAGGCCAGCCTTGCTGGCTGTCTCGAATCACCTCCCTGTCCTCCATGTGCCTTAGCATAGCTTCCAGGAGGATCTGTTCAATGATCTTCCCAGGCACAAAGGTGAGACTGACTGGCCTGTAGTTTCCTGGGTCTTCCTTTCTTCCCTAAAACAGGGGTTATGTTTCCCCTTTTCTAGTCAGTGGGAGCGTCACCAGACTGCCACGACTTCCCAAATACGATGGATAGTGGCTTAGCAACTTCATCCACCAGTTCCCTCAGGACCCGTAGATGGATCTTATCAGGTCCCATGGACTTGTGCACCTTCAGGTTCCTTAGATGGTCTCCTCCTCCCTGCCTGCACAGCACACCGCTTCTTCCTGCGTGGGCTGCCCATGCACACAGCTTCTTGGCACCTCCCACCAGGAGTAAAGATCCTCTGTGCCTCTCCCCAGTTCCTTATTTGCTTTGCGCTATACTTACTGATTAACTTCCTGTGGACGACAATGCAGATAATATCCTATTTCACTGCAAAACGTATTGATCTTTGGAGTGGCTGGTTTGCTGAAGTACAGTAAGGAGTAAAAGTCCGGATTATTTCCTGAAGTGCAGGAGATGGCTTGATGAAAATAGCCCCCTGTGCCCTGTGATGAGAAATCACAATCTAACAAATACTTTTATTTTCTCCCGTGCAAAATTAAGCTCGCAGGAGCTAATTCTGTTAATTTGCACTGCAATAAAGCTGGAGTTATTCCTTGAACTTATTGCAGTGGCAGCCAGGCTGGGAAGCGAGCTCATCTTTTCAGAGCAGAATCCATTTTGTGCTGCTGTGTTTGCACAGCACTTAGCACAATCAAGTCCTGCGTGTGGCTTAAGACTCTTAGCAGCTACTGCAGCATAACTCCTAACAGCAACCGGGGTAACAGAGTGAAGACTAGGACCCAAGGAGGTTTACGGATCCTTCTCTGAGCATATTAGCAAACATTTTATTAATTGGGATACTTTGCGTTGTAGGTCACAAAGCTCACAGTTCGTACAGCTAATCCGTGCCAAATCTTGAGGCGCATGTGTCCCAGGGGAAGCGGTTCAGATGCAGCCCTTCTTCRGTTCTTACTTTATTAACATACTAGCTCAATGCCACAGGAGTGGTATATTTATACCAGTATATGACACACTGGAAAGGTTTATTTGTAAGTATTGGCGCTAACAATAAGGGCATTCTTCTGTCACCTGCTGATAAGCTTTTTTCCCTTCCACTGCGGTCACATGGGATCTCTCTGTAGTCCTGTCAGCGCACATATAATTAAAGCAGTCTGCTGTCAAGGAATTGAAGAAAGAACTTGCGTGTTGAATGTAAATATTTTCTGTACCTTATGGAACAGAAAAATGATCAAAGATTGAATGACCTAATTGCAAGGAAGTCTCTGATGCAGATTTTATGAGCGAACCTGTTGCCCAGGAAGACTGGTGCAAGGTCATTCTGGTCCTGCGGTGTTCTCCTGTGTTCAGAAAAGGAGCTTTTTGCATGTGTAACTCACGGCCCATGTGCAACAAACCTGCTCCTGAACAATGCCGCTGTTATGTGCATCTGTGAGTAAAAGAAAAAAAGGTGTTTTCCACAATCCTCTCCCAATCCTTTTGTATTTCAATGCCCAACTTGGAGTTCAGCAGACCTAATTCACACCATGTTTGCACCATATTGTTGCACTGTAATAACTCTGGTGCAAAACTATAATGACACCCCTATGAAGTGGTCCCTCACAGGGAGAGGGGTATCTGGAGTAAAACTCCTTGTGTGTTAGCTCATGTGATGCACTTCTCCCACATGCAGTGGGACACTCCATCCTTTCCCACTGCTTGTCCCATTTCAGGCTCCCTCACTTCCAAGGATCCCAGTGTCCCTGTGCCCCGCAGCCTTCCCGGCACCCGCAGTGGAAGCAGGGGTGTACGGGGCAGAGCCGGGGCCGCGGTGCGAGGGGATATATGAGGGGGGAGAGGAAAGCTGCCACAGCAGCAGTATCTGAACTTGGCTGCCTGCGTTTCATTCCCAAATCCAGCTGATAAAAGCCGGTGTACGTTCCCATGTGTAATCGCTAGGTTATCTGAGGGTACAGGCTATCTGAGGGCTTGCTTTCACAGAGGAATAATTTTATCTAGGATGGTGTGAGACTCAGGTTTCACACGTGAAAACACAGTAATGCTGTAATGTGTTTGTTATACCTTGATAACTTATGCCTTCACTGCTCCCTTGAGCCAGGCAAAATCCCTGCATCTGCACAGCGCGAGTGCAGAACTTGTGTTCCTTTGGTGTCCTCCAAATGCTGCCTAATTAATGAAAAGGCCTGTTACCCACTCCATGCACTGACATGACTATACTTATTGCTATATTCGGTGCCAGTACCCTCACTTCCAGATGGAAAGCATTAGATGGGGAAAAACCTGGTCCTGTCCCCAAGGGCAAACATAATATCCAACCTAAGCATCTTACCTGGGAGGAAGGATGGATAGAGCAGACCTCTTGGAGCTGCTCACTCTCTAGGTGGGAAAGCCAGGGAAATTTGCACGCATAGGTCTTGCAAACCTGCTCTGGCTGCTCCTCCGGTCGCTTGCTGTGGACCCCCCAATACCTCTCCTGGGCCTCGAAGAGAGCTGCTGCATTTGCACATTGCAGGCTCTGTTCCTCCATGCTCTCACTACGTTGCTGGATGTCTCCATCTGGGGGATATTTTTAGACTTCACACTTGCAAGAAACTGTTTTTGTAAGACATGTGGCTGCTTTGTCCATGTCATCACATAGTGAACCTCTTGTTTCGTTCAACTAGAGCTGTGTACTTCAATACACAGCTGGAAAACCAAAGTCATCGCCTTTCTCTCCAAAGCAAAGTCCTCCAGAAAGGCGACTGCTGCAGCTAACTGACATCGCAAAGCAACAATTGCAAACGCTACCTTCTACTTTACATTTTTATGCCTACTAAAAGTACCAATTACTTTTTTGTAAACTGGTCTTAAGACATAGCTGTCTAATAAACCATTCAACAGACAGTTTTTTCTTTTTTTTTAAACCTGGCATCTCCGAGGATGAACGAGCCAAATTCTTACTGTAACAGCTAATCCTCAGCAGTGTCTCTTCCTGCTAATCCTCCCTCTCAAACCGTTCCGGGGCTGGTACACATTACCAGGTAGAAACGAGTCTGCTTATGTTCCAGATATGCACTTGCTGTTTGTGCATTTGCTAAACTTTCACTTACTCCACAAGGATTTCAGCAAGCTACTAATGTTCTCAAACTGGTCAAAAGCAATCAGCTGAACATGAAATCACAGGTTTTGGCTGTAATCATCACTTCAGGATCTTGCTGTTGCATTCTATAGAGACAGACATGCCTGAAATGAAAAAGTGAATGTATTGAGTGAAAATGGAAAATTATATTACTTTTAACAAAAGGATACATTTATTAAAAAACATGTTTTCTATAAGGAAACAGCATCTACCTGATATTTCTCACGGTTATTTCTTCCTGTTGAGAATAGTTTTTCTTTCCTGGCATTATTATCTATCATGCAATAAGGATAACAGATGAGTCCTAACATAATTCAAGAATCAAATTTGATCAGGGCGATCTAATGACATAAACTGAAAGAACAGCCTCTCGAGGGATTGCGACTTCAAGCCTAAAGCAGGATACAGTGGCTTTATTTTGCTCATATAATGCCCTCCCCTGCCACCAGTATAAAAGATTAGAAAGTTCTTTTGCACAGCATCTTGTGTTTACCTTCAAATTCCATCTGATATCGTAACAGTGCTGCATCTGAGATGAAATGACACTTCTGAGATCTTCCAGGACGTCTGTTCCTCTCTGCACTTTCTCAGGAGTCGCCCTGAACTCTCACATAGTGTCACACACGCAAACATTTTCACACMCGATCTCAAGAAAAATGCTGATTTCGGTGCAGAACTGGAATGGAAATGAATTGTTCATGTAGTTCCTTGTGAATTTGTAAGTGTGGTTACATACTGTAAGTTTTTAGAGGGAAAAGTACCTGCCATATTAGCACATAAGCAGCAGGCAAGGTGGTCTCATTCTGCAACCCTAGCAGAAAATTGCTCATAGGGAGCTGTGGAGTGATACTGGTACCAATTTTGCTCTCCTCCTCACTAAAGTAAGGGCAGAGTCTGTTTCTTCCAGCACACAGCACCTTTGGTGGATGAGCTCTGCAGCAGCGCAAGCTCCTGTGCAGTCCATGCACTCGCACTAGCACAGACTCACTAGGGCAAGATTCAGCTTAAAATTCTTTCAATAGCCCAAGCCTTGTGGAGGGGAGACATCCTCATCATGTTTCCATTTTATTGTCTGTGTACAACTTGAGGACAAAATGTTCATGCTTGTGTTATACACAGACTTCAAGGCTAAAACCTCAAAGGTAAAAAGAACCTCTAAATACAAAAAAGTCTGAAAAAACAGCCCCGCCTCCCCGGTTTGCTTGGGTTCCTTGTCCTCACTGTTTAAAACTATCAGTACAGAGGCAGAGGCGCAGTCCCAAAAGCAGCTATTTAAAACAATAACTGTGGTCACATCAGTCTCACTAGAAAACCTGACGGGAGAAGGATTAATAACAAAACTGTCCTTTCTGAATATCAGTGGTCAGCATAATTGTAGAAGGGGTTGGGCATGATGATACATTGGATTTATAACATTTTAGAACTCTCAGCGGAAGATGGCTCAAAGCCCTCTCTCCTGAAAGCTGCTTGGTTTTCCCACAAGTCCAGCTCCAGGTTACCATCTACAGCCTTGCCCGGTGCTGTACTGGTGAGCCGCACGCTGTTCGATGCTCACTTGAGCACTCATGACCTCACCCTTGACAATCAATTCAAACAACTGCAATATATTCAGTATTGGTTGTCAGTGAGCAAAGCATCAGATACTGCTTGCTGTTGCCTCATTATACAGTACGCTCCCTGCAAGAAGTTGACACAAAGGCATAGCAGTCTGATCCTCAGCAGAGACTCCCGTCCTTTGCCGCCGGGCTATCACTGTCAAAGCTGGGCTAGTGCTGTCAAAGCACGACCTGGGTAATGCAGAGATGAGTACGGTAATGATATGTCCATCTTTGTTGGTGCTCTGCACCATCTTGTGGCTAGGAGAAAAACACCAGAATAGCCTCTGAAATCTTTCACTTGGTGTTTTTTTGTGTGTGTGTTTTTCCTAATGAAAAATACAGATTGTCAGTGTACACAGATAAAATTTGGTGCCCTTTGTACAGCTGACATGGATGTCTGCAGGCTGGCTTATGAACCAGCAAAAGGGAAGACCATCATTACAGGTAAGTAGGTTGTGTGCAGGTCCTGTAGCATACATAAATTACCTATCTGTAGAAGACTCGCTTGCATTTCCCTGTGTTTGGAACAAATCAGATATTCTAGGTCTTAAGTATGGAAAAATAGTTAAGAATGTCCTGATCCCAATGATCTCTGTTGTTCCAAGAAATGTTTGTTATTGATCATTAAAGATTTTCCCATATTCTCCTGTAATTCCTCTGCCTCTTTCAAAGAAATCTTTTTAAACAGAATTACAGGTTTCATCGTCATYGTTAGTAACATTGTCTTGATTTGAAAGTTTGACTTCCAGTACCTACAGCCCTCAGCCTCCCATGAATAGACTCAACATTACATTGTACAGAGCAAAGGTTATTCCAGTGAAGCTTATTTATGGTAAACACAGCCTTTTTCTTCCACAGGAACACATTTTCTCCCATCCTCCAAATCATAATAGATGTCAGACCGAAACCGTGTTTTCAGAGGAGGAGAAGGGCATCAGCTATCCTTGAATTTCAGTGTGACAAGGATCAGACTCTCCTGTGCTCCATGGAAAATTTCTGCCCACATACATAACGTCAAAGCCAGGGGAGCTGGTGATGGCTTATTTCCTTACTGCCAAACGGAAGGTTTCCTTCACCAAACCCGTGTCTGCTTTTAGAGGAGGGAAACGGGACGACACTCGGTCTGATCTGGGATTGCCATTTCTTATGCATCTTTTCCTGCTCCCCATGGCAATTTGGGAGTTTCTAACAGGCACCGGTTACGCTCCCCCACGGTCGCGCAGGGCAAGCTGGGCCAGCACGTGGGATTATGATGCACCTCACAAATCCCCCTCTTTTAAACAGAAAAAATGGCCCCGCAGGCATCATCCCCTGCCACTTCGCCGCAGGAGGACGAAGGACAAGTTAGCAGACACATGATGGCCAAGAGGGTGAAAATCATCGCAGAACTCATGCAGACAGAGAAAGACTATATCAGCGACCTGGATCTCTGCATCAAGGAAGTGATTCAGCCCCTGAGAAACAAGCAGGTGAGTGCCGGCGGCGGGGGACGAGGCAGTGACGTCAAGGTCTCAACTCACCCACGTTCTGCTTGCAGATAATCTTAATGCAAGCACAAGTGTCAGTGCGCGAGTGACACGGTGCCGGGAGCGGGTCCGGAACTAGCTTTCCAGAAAGAGACGTGCCAGGGCTCTAGCGAGGAGAGTGGGAAGTCAGATACGCTCCTGACACTTGCGCTGCACTTGCATAAAGCCTGCATCAAGGTACTTGCCCAGAGGGCTGCTTGGACGCTATATCCCTGCTTGTGGGCTGCAATAGCAGCTTCCACCTCTCCATACTGCTCTGTAGTTATAACCCCTGGTACATGCCCTGGCAGACTTTTACTGGCGCCTCCAAAAGCAGTAAAAACCAATAAAAACAAGTATTTTCCATGATAACAACCTGGAATGGCATGAACCTCCCCATCAAGGTTAAATTCAGTCATAAAGATAATTATCCAGCCTTTCAGACAGCTGTGGTGGAGAAATACCATGCCTGACAGCCCAGTGATTGCTTCAGAAATTTGCATTCTACACAGAAAAGGTACATTTAAGGAGGAAGGCTCATAAAATATCTTTCAGGCAGAAGATCTTATTAGGCCAATGATACCCATTTTCTTTTTCAGCTGAGACTTCAAAGAGCACCTTTTCCTCAACAGTATTTCAATTTGTAGAAAAATTGTGCAGCCGAAATTTGGGAATAGAAGAGGTTGTCCTGAGAAAGATTCGTATTTGTGGGGCCCGCAACATAGCATTCACAGAGGCTGCACAAATTATATCTGCTGCTAATAATTTTAAACAGGCCTTAAACCAAGTATTCTGTATGTAGGGTTTCTTATGAAATTGGTGACAAAATACAGGTGCAGGGGCCAAAGTGTCTTTAGGTGACATTGGCACTGCCTCTTTGGGAAACGCTGTGGCCAGCTGAAGCCTGTGCTGTTTAAGCTCCTGCAGGACCTTTTTTCTTTCTTAAAACTCTGTCAGAGTTTATTCCAACCCATTTTCAGAAGAGCTGGCATCTGCTGGCATAACTTGACTTCTTTCTCCTCACTCATTCATCTGCTTAGAAGTAGTCTCCACTTGACTCCCTTCCCAGCCTGGCCAGCATGGAGCAAGAGTATTCCCTGGTTGAACTCACTGAGATTTTTGACAAGCATGCTCTATTCCTTTGCTCTTTTCGAGCCAACTGAAAACATATGTTTTGATTCTGTCCTTTGTCACTCTATTAACATGTGTAAGTGTCCATGCACAGCGTAGTTCCAAATACTATGTAAGCATTGTGCTGGAGCAAAGATCAGAAGTCCTGTGCCAGATGTATACAGGAAAAGTAATTTAGAAATTGTAACTGTCTTAATTTAATAACCTCTGCATTTTTGAAAGGCTTTCAAGAATGTTATATAGTTTTAAGGCTAGTTCTCGGATAAACTACCATATTGAAAGTTTGTAATGTGTTTAGAGAAGGATAGCATTTAGAAAATTGACCTAGCAATGAATCTGTTTCATATTTCCAAATGGATAAAACATGTTTTAGCCCCTATAATACTTATAAAGAAATTAACTGCATTAGTACTGAAAGTATATTTCTGATTCTGTTACAAGACCATGCAATTTGATCCTCCTGGCATCTGGTAAGCTGCTATGTAAGTCAGCAATTCTATTTCTAATGGAGAGATACGTTCAGAGGGTATCAATATGGATGTCGAAATCCGTCTTGCCTTTGTTCTCAGTATTACCACATTACCACTGGCTATCTCCAATTGTCCCAAAATATTAACTATTGCCCTGCTGTGCAAGGAAATAAATAACTACTGCATGAAAAGTATGTGTCCTGGAATTTTTTTACTTGCTCTAAAGTGAGTAGGGACAAATTTTCTGTTGGTGTAAATTGATGCAGTTCACTGAAGTCAATGTTGTGCACCCAGGCTCTGTAGGAAGCTCTTTAGGTTATRTTAGTACCCAGAATTGTGAATGTGTTTGTTTTAGTGGAAATTATATGATCTTGATTGTATTTTTGGATTTATAGGACAACTAACTTAAAATGGTACCACCGTCTGGAAGACTTTGTACTTGGTAGCTGGCACCAAAGCGCCAAGGTCTAAGTTTATGTAGCAGCCTCTGTTAGCAACTGGTAATCAGGGCATCAAACTCACTGTCAACTATTTTTTTTCTCAGTGGGAGAGTAAACAAACATTTTAAAGCCAGCTAAGGATCGTTTCTTTATTCAGACGATAATATTTATTTCCTTCCTAGGTAAACACTTTCAGATTAGGAATAGTTCAAAATAAGGTTAAAAGCACTTGATCGCATGCCCTTTGTTAACTGCGTCAACTGTATTATACTAATCTGAAAACTGTATATGTGTCCTTGAAGTCACAAGGGGGATGTTTATATATGAGGTTTTGCAGAAGTGGTGCTTCCTGGAGTGTGGAACACTCAGGGCATAGCAAGAGAAGGTCTGTAATACACAATGTCCTTCTTTATCCTTCGTCACTAGCCGCTTAATATTTGTATTCCATTAGATTGCTCGCTTTGACGTGGATGGCTTGTTTAGCAACATTGAATTGGTCCATCAAGTATCAGCCAAACTGCTGTCATTGTTGGAAGAAGCCACGACAGATGTGGAACCACCCATGCAAATAATCGGTATGTTTACTGTCCTCTTGAGTTCTACAAAGCTACGTGAAAGAATAAACATAACACTCTCCTGATCTATACCCTCATCAGACTTAACTAGTACCACTCCCAGAGGCTATCGTGCTACAAGCTGTCCATAATGACACGGGAAAAATGACATGTGAAACCTGTCCAGTTGCTCTACTGTACTCGTATGATCATGATGCTCTTTTTCCATCCATCTGGATGTTGAGGGGAAGGAAGGAAGGAGAGAGTGAGTTTAGCATGAATAAAAACTGCAGCACTGAGTTATGCCACATACTGATAATATCCTTTTCATCTAGTTTGATATTGCCTACCTAACTCTGCTCACACTTACACCAACTCTTATATTGCATATTCATAATTGTACCATTCAAGAAAAGCATTAAAAATTATTGGAATAATAAACATGTCACAACCCCCCCTGAACATTGTAAACATGTATCTACTGGCAATACAATTCATGTAAGAGGTGGTTAAAGCTTAACAGGGACACGGTCAGTAAAGGCAAGAAAGCTGTAATTGGTATGAAGTTTGTGGGAATCTGTGCAGGAATGTCTGTAGGGATCATGGGTATTTTCAGCAAACGGATTGCCCCTGGATATGTCACAACAGTCACACGTTCTACAGGTCAGGCCATGAATGTTAAGACTGTGATCTATTCATTTGACATTCAGGCACAGCTGGAGAGATTTAAGGAGTTACCACTCCTCAGCTCTCCCATAACTGCTTCTTCAGTACCCAGGCAGTAGGTGATCCACCTTAAGGGATCAGGTGAGAATTCTTAATTTGCTTCAGTGCAAAGTCAGCCAGTTTAGTTTAAAAAAACTTCCAGCCATGACTGAGGTCAGAGAGGTTCTTTCTTCCCTAAACTGACTACATACCACAGGTAACATGTAATAGAAAGGACCCTTCTTCTCGCAAATAATGGGGTAAAAAATCATCGGTTGCCRTTTGACTAAGAAACATGACATTAAAGCATATGAGGCTTGGGAAAAGTATTAATCCTAGCACTTCTCAATCTGGTTTGCCAAGGCAACAGCTTAACGTAGTTTGATGCGACTGTGTTGTTTGGCGGTATTTCAATAAAAGTGCATCATGATGAGTCATACCCTTAATAAGCAATGTTCTATTCTAGCAGGAAGTGCCTTTCTCACAGCCAAGAGAATCATCCTTTTAGTTCCCTGCCACATCCAGAAGTAAAGAAAGACAAACAATTTCATCCATCTATTCGGGTGTACTTCTCCAGAATCAGACAAAGAACCATGAAAATGTATGGGATTGTGGATCACAAAGTTGACTAAATTATGGCAGGGAAAAAGATGGCAAGTGAGGTGTGAGATGTTCTTCCAAAGGCTGAGACAAAAGCAGGGAGAATAATTGCATCACTATAAGCAATAAGTTAGTAAGTTTGTCATCCTCTAAAAGTACAGCAAGGTGATAATTTTGTCTTCAGGATCTTCATAATCAGTGTAAAAGTTGTTAAAGCTAGTCTATAGAAAAAGCAGGCTGAGAATCTGTTTAACACACCAATCATATTCTATCATGTTTATGGTATTTAAACATCTTCCATTGAAATATCTTACTTTGGAAGGCAACCCAGTCATGGTGAGGTTGAGAAGAACTGCTAATTCACTGGTTTGAAACCAAAACAATGTGGTTGCTCATATTCATGTCTTATTTTAGTCTATGTTCTCCACACCTTATGCTATGTCCATATTGACGAGTAGTAATGTCCAATAGGAGCAGACTTGCAGAGTGAAACAGTTGGTACTAAGGACCTGGTATCCATACTACGCATGTCAAGAGGTCTTACTTCAGATTGGCTGTAGCCTGTTCCTGTAGATTGAGAGATACCCTTTATGGTTGGACTGCATAAGATGTGCCCTCGGAGTGTGCCTTCTGGTAATTACCATCCTCAAAGSGATCCAGTTTGTGTGTCTGTGACTGCTCCACCACACAGCCAAGGCATAGGAGATGAGGACTACTGAGAGATTGGCTTCAAAAGCCCTCTCCTAATCTGAGCTAAAATGCTAATGTAGACAGACCTTTTGTGGTGCTTGGTCTTCTGATGCTAAACACCGCTGAGGTTAAATACCCTTTCTAGTTCTCTCACGTATTTTTTCTGCTCTCTGTTCTGGATACTGTATACAGAGGAATATGAAGACTTAGTAACCTTACCCTGGCTTTACCTATTAGACCCCTTCTTCCTCCCTCTCCCGCTGCTGTCTACACAGGAAGCACCACTGAAAGCCACAGGGAGAAACCGCTTCTGTCACTCAAGCCTTCCTCCTAGGATTTTCTCTTTGAGACTGATGACCACCACACTTAAGAAGAGGCATCAGGCAGATTTGGATCTGTCAGAGTGCGCAAAAGACTCAGTATTTTTAAACCTGTGCCCAAATACAATGTGGTTTTGGCCCATAAAGCAAGCTCCCACAATGATATGCCCAAAGCTCATCTGATTCGGTCCATATGGCTCAGAACCAAGAAAAGCTTTAGGCTTAAGAAATCCGTTTGCTTTTAAAAGGCCCTATCTGTGAAATCAGCACATAATTTTTCTCATCATTGAGCATCAATGAAAGTATCTGTCATTGTGGCTCAATACATCAGTGAACAGATCTTGCTCATCTCTTTCATTCTGGAGAAGAGAATGATAATTTCCAGCCTCTAGTATACGCTGAAATAAGCTTTAAGTCTATAGCTTGCATTTTTGCTACTGAAAACATAACCTCACTTGAGGGCTTAGCACAGTACGGGCCGTGCTAAGCACTCGGAGCTCCACTTAAAGTTAGTGAAAACTGTGAGAGCTCAGCATCTCTGAGAATCAGGCGCCAAGGGAGCAGGATCAAGAGAAAGCTTATTATGGTTTCCCCCTACACCGTTGGCTAATAAAACCCTGTATAGAGAGTTCATGGGAAAGTCACGATGCAATGTGTGTTGGTAGCCATCAGCATTAGCATTAAGCACAAGACAGAGAAGACAGACAGATAAAGAGCATTTAACTATAGGATGCTGGTGCTTTTCTGACTGTGGCCTTACAGTAACTAAAATGAATTAGTGTGGTCTTGGCTCTGTCATTGTTGTTCCCTTATTCGCACCTTGAAACCAACACGCATTAGACAGCCCAGTTAACCTTCGCTGCTAGGGGAAAAAATCCAGAGCTGTGTTACTGTGGTAACTGAATCATTTTTCACTTTAAGACGGAGCAGTTCAATGCATTGTATTATGAAACAGCCCACTCCGGTCAGGATGAAACATGCAGGATGCCTGACAGCTTGGCACTCACTCTGTGAATGAATAGAGAGCTCCCAATTAATGTGGTGTTCGCCTTTTAACTTTAATAATCATTGCTATAACTCAAGAGAAATGTTTATAAAACATCGGACTGGTTGCCACATAGATGCAATTTTCAGTAAATGCCCGAGACAGGAATTTTCACCATTGCTGCTGTTTATTATATGCATTTCCAAGGATGCTGATCAGGGTGCTGCTACGTAAGGGTGTAAGAACTGAATTAGTATCTCAGCAGAAGAGATGAAGCATGCCTTCCCCGCAGAGATAATATTTCTTACATACACAGAAACTGACACAGGAGTTTTAGGCTGAGAGAATTAGGCACCAGAATTAAATGGGAAATGGGTGCAGGACTACTTTAGTGCCTCTAAAATTCCCAACTGTTCTTTGGGGGAAAATGGTGGTGTAGAGGACTGGAAATGGAAATGTCTTCCCCTTTCAGTTGTATATAAACCTAAATACTATATAAAAATGGCTGTAATCCACGGTGGTTTTATTTAATTAGGGGAGGGGTAGAGGTTGTTCCTCTGTCATGTGAAGAAAAATCTCTATTCTAGGCCATAACAATTGCCATTTCAGGATTTTGCAAAACAGATAAAAGTGAAATGGCTAATGGGAGATGGAGTCATTATTCCTGTTATAACCCATTTAAGTTCATATTCAGTTGAAAAAAAAAGTCAAAAGGAAAATTAACAGGCTTACATTCATCCCTCCTGCCAGCCCACGACACAAAAATGGTCTCCCCTTAACAGTTAAGCTCTCCTGTGTGGTTTCCACTGAAGGGGCATTAAGCTGGGGCAGTGAATTAGGGGGTTGTGTATGAAGGGGTGCGGGGTGTAGAGATTTCATGCCTTTTCCTGAGGGAATTTTTGTGCATTAACACTGATATAATGGTGCCTAGCTATGACAAAGATGAGCAGCTGAGAAATACATGTAATAAATAATGCACATAAACATGCAAGATTGTTTCTAAGGGAAGTAAAGTGGAAGCCAGCCTTTTTAGCTCACGGCTAATGTGGTGGAATAATAAAACTCCTTCTGAGATGCTGTTGTCTGGCTTGACACGCTTTGTTTTTCTCCTTAACAGGGGAAGTGTTCTTGCAGATTAAAGGCCCACTAGAAGACACATATAAAATTTACTGCTATCACCACGATGATGCACACACCATGCTGGAATCCTATGAAAAGGATGAAGAACTGAAGCAGCATTTAAGACACTGTGTACAGTCCTTAAAGTAAGATCTTTTCAAATGATGATTTCCATCCATAGTCAGTTGCCTGGCAGGGAACATTTTAAATGGATGTAGATGAAAGGTCCCCTGTAAATCCGGAGTTTTATGAGGCTTGCTGGGAGCTTTGGCTTATGCTGCTTTCATGAAAAGATGACAAGCCAGGGGCCATGATTAGATTTCTTTCTCTCTAAGATGGCCAAAAATAGCGCAAGAAAGGTTGCGCTTCCCTTAGCTTCAGTGCCCCATACTGGCAAAAAAAATGCTGCATCATATTATGAGCTATTGGGAAAACCTTGCCCAGCTCCTAGGAAACATGCTGCCCCCTTGAATTAAATAGCCTGTAACGGCGTTCTTCACATGCACTGGTGTTTCTGGGCCCTGTTGCAAGGCCCCAGGGATCTGGAGCAGCTGTGTGGTGCTGGACCCCTCATGATGGGGGTGTTTGAGAGCGATCAGCATTGGAGCAAGCTGCCAGGTCCCACCAGTGGAAGGTGCTTTGTGCCATCGCCTCCTGTGCCAGCCCCTTGGGAAATGTGTCGAGAACTGGGGATGCCGCAGAATAATGGATCCATCTTTCCTCCAGCATGGCTTCCTCCTGCAGCCAGTTGCAGGAACCAGCTTATCCACTCCATAGAGAGTGCTCCTCTTCCCACTCATAAATCTCCTTGCCCCCTCACTTTCCCAAAAGCGTTGCACGGAGCTGTCAGGAGGGAACGCACCATGGTCTTTCAGATCAGAGGTCTAGCTCCAGCTCCAGGAAAGGCCCGTGCTGCATGCTTGTAGGAGAGATGTAAAGCTATCACAAATAATGGAGTGTACATCAGCAACAGATATTTCAACTACACCCCAGTTAGTGATCAGTCTGCACAGATGTGTTAAGACTTAGGAGATGGGAAGTATGTCCAAGTGAAACCTGGAAAGAGTGGTGGGGGAATATATTAATAACATTATAAGAGAAATGTTCACTTTGAAGACAGGTTATGTTGAAAATAAGGCTTATTTTGTGCAACATGTCCAGTTATTAAATACATAACAAAGTATATGTGCAGGGTACTTAGGCTTTAGCTACCCTGGAAGTTGAAAGAAATAGATTTTCATACAAACTCAGGATTTCAGGCTAACGGATGGCCAGGTATCTCCCCTAAGGGGGTGTTTTAGTTGCTGATGCCTACAATATTCTTTTCCGGCTAATCAAGAGAAGCCGCTACTGTCATTCACTCACCCATGCTGCTGAGGCAAGGGGACATGGAAGGAAATAAAGATAAAAGATAGCGTCCATGTACATGCTAGGGTGGATGCTGCCACTTGAATTCCAGAGCCAGCAAGAGGAGCTCCAGTTCCAACATCACAGCTGGGATTTGTGAAGACAAAGGATATTTTGTGCTGAGCCATTGTAGCCTTTGCTAGCAGGAAGTGACAAAGCCTTCCTCACAATGAAGCCTTGTTTTGTCTTGTTCTTTCCTGATTAGCCTTTAAACAGGAACCAACGAAAAAAGCACTGGTGCATGTATACGATGTTGTGTTTTTTCCCAGTGCCTAAAGATTACAGCCAATTCAAATATTAAGACCTGAAAGTGCACACTCAAATGCAGAGCTGCGGTCACCTAAACCTGTTACTACTGATTGGAGAATACTTGCCCTAGGAAGAAAATCATGCAGCATTTTAACCAAATAAGTTATAGGTTGTTCTCCATTGTGAGACATAATAAATGCAGGGGCTGGTGATGACTATTCTTGAAAAATGTTTACTTCTTAAATAACTATTTTTTCCTTGGAAAGAATATAGTTCCATTTTTTTAAAATTAAAATGGGCTAACATTACTAGGGGCTTCTGTTCCTCAGCTAAGTAATATCTGCCATGTGAAAAACAACTTCTATATCAGGAGCAATCTGAGAGTGGCACTCTGCACATCTGTACAGACAGATCAGATTTAATTAGCCATGCTGAGATTCCTATTCCTCCTGTTGACTGAAGAGGAGAAATTCCATCCCATGGAATGTAGGTGTCTGCCTCGGAGACATGTGCAAATCCAAATTCTGTAGAGTCCCGTGTTTCAGCAGTGATTATGCAAACTGGGGATGTTGTTTGCTAGCTTAGCCAAAGAAATGCAGCTGGTAAAAATGAAAGGATGCTGGCAACTACCTGCTTTGCTTTCAGCCTGAAGTAGCTTGGTCAACTATTACAGGGGCAGAGAGACGTCATAAGCATGCAAAGCGCTGCCAGTGCAGAAGCAATGAAAGCACCAGCTTCCAGATGCTCAGTTAGGCACCGGTGGGCAAGGAGGTAAGAGTGCAGGTAGTCAAAAAGCAGTGGCTGACGATGTGATGTCAGGAAAGCCTAACGCAGAGATGGAGCGACATTTTGGTTCCCCTGCATTTGAGTGAATTCATACCATAAGGAAAATATTCTATGCACATGTTTGCATGTTTCCGAACTACAACTGTACGTCCCTGCTGCCTTCAGTATATGTATCAACACCATCCTAATCTGAAGAGGATTCAGTTGATGTGTAGCCTACGAAAAACTTAACAGCTTCACTGATTCTATATCCTAAAAGGCTGAAATGTATTCTTTCTCATTTAGAAATACATTTCTATTTAAAGAGAGTAGATGGGAATGTATGTAAAGTGTAAGAATGACATGTTTAATTTCACTTTTTGTATTAAGGACTTGATGTTACTTACCGTTGTTAGCACAGCAACCCAAACTTCCTTCTCTAACAGTGTTAGGACAAGGCTGGGTCTTACAGCCAAAGCCAGGTTTCTGACAATCCTTTCTCATTTGGGGCTGTCCTTCCAAAAAGATATAGGGCCAGATTCACCAGTACCCTCTGGCTGTTTTGTGCAGTTCTGCTGACACATAGCAGCCATAAACCTCAGTTAACTGGCCAGTTACGGCTGCTCTGTGTCACTGAAGTGTATCTGAGAATCTGGCCCCTGATCTGTATAAATCCTTTTAGGAGGAAACTAATACATGTTTTGTTTTCTTCTCTTTTGCAGAAAGATATATGAGGAAGAGTAAGTACTATGCCTTTCTTACATGTAAAATAATCTTTAAAATATTCTTTAATTTATCTTCAGTATGCTTAAAACTGTACATGTGGAAATTTTAAGAACACAAGCCTTTTGTGTCAGTATAACCCATAGATTTTTCCAGGACATATGTGATAAAGACTCTCAGTTTTAATTTCCCTAAGCTTGTCTAGTTTTCTAATTACCACTGCACTAGCTTTGCAGTACCTTTCAAAACTTGTGGTTTATAAAGCTACTTAATTTGGTTGCCAATTCATTCGGAGCCCTTTATTACCACCTCGCTGTCTCATAAATGTGCTTAGAGAGCTCTGAGGTCTGCAAGAGTGGTTGTCAACAACATAGTGTCAGTCTTTGAAATCCACACACTCTGAAATAATTTTGCATAGGCCTCTGTAGACCTGCTACAATACACGTTAGGTTCACAGGTAAAGCTATTTCTAAGGTGACGACCCCTTCGGTAGCCCTATATGAGAAGTCCACCTTAGGATCTTCCCTCTGACAGTGGCTGGAAGAATATCGGAAAAGAACAAGCTCATTGCAACGCTTTGCTAGAATACTCACCCAGCCACCGATAACTTGTGGTTAAGGGACTTCTGTGCCAAATGTGACATCTTTGAAATGCTATAAAGGGGAGTTTATCACAGCTGCAGTTTCTGGACATCCAGCAGGTTGGGATCATTGAAATGCAGCATCTCCTGAAGTTACCTGCAGGGAGAGGTCAGAGGAGGGGTTAGCTGAACTGAAGAGAATGATTACAACCCCAGACAGAAATGTTAAGAGAGAAAAGAGGAGCAAGCATGCTCTATATTGGTAGGAGAGGAACACCTGTAAAGTCAGAGAATTTGTTAATCAGTCAGTCAATTCACGTCATAAGTAAGATCAGTGTAAAATACACTTTGAAGGATTTGCATGTTGAAATTCTACAGTTGGGGTTTTCCAGCTTTAGTCTATGATAGGAAATAGTTTTTCTGCATTTTGTTTTGATACGGGACATTCTTGTATACTCCAGTCTCCCAAGGAGCGGGGCTGCAAGAGGAACAAAATATCCAGRGAGTCACAATAAGACCATGTGAGACAGCAACACATATAGAAATAGCGCAAGACTGGCTGCTCTGCCTTGTGTAACCCTATCAGAAATGAATGCCTAGTTTTCTCCTTCAAACAGTTTCCAGTGGAGTGTAGGATACAACTCACTTTCTGAGTTTAAAAAAGCTGTGCAGAGTGCAATGAGCCAGGTTTAGCTGCGGGACCCTCCCTGAGCTTGGCTACCTCACACGGCGTGGTGGTGTTTGCCTTCCCCACTGACCAGCAGGGCACTCAGAAATGCCATCACCTGCAACTCAGCTTAGAGGTTGCAGAGTCTCAGCAGCCCTTGGGCAGGACTGCGCCCAAAAATCTGGTTAACGTTCAACTGGAAAATACAGTGTAACTCACCCCAAATGGTCTGTGATGTTGCTGCTCCCAGATTGCTTTTCATTCAAGCATGATCAAGAAAACAATTACATAAATACCAGACAGTGCTGCCCTTCGCTAGCAGCTCGATAGGTTAAATTCTGCTTGGCTTAACAACTGTGCAGCCTCAGTGAATTCTCTGGGTTTGCATGAGAGTCTTACAGCACAGTAAATTATTTGCCCTGCATGTCTTGCACTAAAACGAACTCACGCACTGTAAACCATGAAGCCCAAGACTGCATCATAGGCACTGCAGCCTATGATGCACACACACCATTTCAAAACTGCCAAGCTGAATATGACACCGGCATCAGCCCTGCTGTACCATTCTGGCTATCATGTTTGCCACTGGACCTAGTTGCTGGGTAATGAGAGCAAATGAAGCTAAATCCTGAATCACCTGTCTTTGCATAGCTCACCACCATATGTTTTTTAAACAGGTGGGAATCTTTCTGCATTTGTGACTTTGTGTTGTTGGGAGGAGGGAGGAAGGGTATGCTGTGAAGCTCACTGCAGTTAAGCCCGCTGCATTTACTGCAGAGCTATGATAATAATTTGCAATGAGATTAGTACAGCTACATATGACCTAGAATACTTGCTAAATTCACAATAACATGGCGGGGAAGGCTGAAGTAGCATCACAAATGAATTATCAACTTAATTTTCTGCACAATAGATGTCACAAGCCGTTACTCGCCTGTTTCGGTCGCGTAGCAAGGCCATGTCCTGCCCAGCGGCCAGGTGCGTCCTAACGGGGCGCACTGCAAACGGGACTCATCCAGGGAGAGTGGCTATCATCAGCTAATCTTGCTGGGGAGAATTAGATGAGTTGAACTTTCTGGCATTTAGTGCCCCAGGGAGTCATTATCTTATAACAAACCTACTATCTCTCAAACCATATTGCAAGACTGTGTCATGCAGATATGCGAACAGAGGGCTGTTTATCACTTGGGCAGCTGTCCAAAGTGCAACTATATAAAGAGAAGACACTTGAAGATTTTTCCATTCATGAGGCAGCTTTTATAGATTTGCATTCATGGGGCTTTTCAGAGAAAACAATAACAATTTAAGATTTTTTTTTTTTTCATTATTGCTGCCAGAAGCTGAAAGAAGGGAAAATAGCTCTCTATATTTAATGTAGGATACAGGGGAAATGAGGGGGATTGAAATGATGAGAAGGTTTGGGGACATCAAGAAGCCTTAAAAGGCATCTACTGTTAATTTTTTCATGCAGAACTTTTTTACAGATAATGCCTGTGTGAGAGAGATGGTTTAAATATGCAGATGTCTCTTCTCAAAAGCATTCAAATTGTTAGTTAATTAGTCAGCAGTAAGGATTGGCTCTTGTACTTTTTATACATATAAAAGTAGGAATGAAAGCGTGTTTTTTTTCTCTTTTACTCTTCCTGCTGCACAGAACAATAGATGTCAGCCTGCAAAACCAAGTGGCTGTTCCCTGTTTTTTGTACTTTCCTTCTACATTGTGTTATTCCATCTTTCCATATGCAGAAATCCTTCTTTGCCTAGCATTAATTCTTGCACAGTTAACGTCAAACAACCTTTTCCCCTCCAAAGCAGCCTTTTCGGGCATGCAAATGGAAAGCTTGCTCTCCTTTATTGCCCTTCACACTGTTACCAACAGCTCACGCTCAGTTTCAAAGGGGAGGTCTGTGAGTCACAGGTAGTTTGTACCAGCACTGGTGCTACAGTGTTGCCTGGTTTGCTCAGGAGCATGCTGTAACAAGGAGAGACAACGGACACGTCTGTCCTGTCCTGAGCCTCAGTAATGGCTGGCCCTGGCCCTAGGGCTTGGCCACCTGGTGTTACCTACTCTGCGGAGACCCCATGTTTCTACCAGCCACGTGGAAGGTAATGAAGGCACGTGTGGCTTGGTCCTGCCCTTCCCCTGTTCTTTCCCAGGCTGTTGTGATGGCCTGCAAACTGCACGGCCTCTCCCCTTCAAGCCTAGAGAGTGTGAGCAAAGGCTTTTGCCCGGAGTGGGGCTGGAGCATGAATTCAGCTGGCTGGTAACTCCCTGGCATGGGGGCCAGAGAGCTCGGGTGGCCTTGATGACCTGAGCCCCTCAGGTGCCTGGGAAAGCTGCTCTGCTGCCCCTGCTGAACCAGCGGGGATCGAGCCTGGGGCCGCAGAGCGTCCCTGTGCCTGTGCTGGAAGCTGTGACTTTCCYACCCTCATCCTTCTGCCACCCTAGGCAGCTGTCTGCTTTGCCTTTGCGTAAGGTGACTTCCAGCAGGTTGGGTCAAGCCTGAGTGAACATCCGGTACGTTCAGCGTTCCCCCAGGCCAGATCTGGTACCCTTTGGAAGCTCAGGCATCATTAGAAATAACCTACTGGCAGCCAGCAAAGAAAAAACACAGGTAAAAACAGTAAAGCTTAAGGGTCACTGTGGCAAGTTGAGAGATGTTGTGAGAAGGGATGCAGCCATGAACAGGCATCCCAGTTACTCGCAGCAGGGAGACGGTGCAATTTTAAGCCTGAGGGGCCAGAGCAGGATGTAATAGCCCCGCTCACGTGTTTCTCAAACTTCCTGTTATTTGTTCTTCCACCTACATCTCCGTTCCTGGGTGTTGTGGTGTGTAAGTTGTACCACATGCACCCTCAGACTGAGTGGGACAGTTTCAGAGGTAATGTCTAAGCAATAGTCTGGTAGGTTGCTGAAAATACAGAAAACTCAGACCCAGTGTGTATTTCTCATTGAGCGGGCAAGAGGAGGGTTTCGTTTACAGCGGCCCCTGTTCCCTGACAGATATATCTTATTTTTTGCCTTAAGTGGTAATTGCACTTCTATGACTCAGTGCAAAGCACTACTCTGGTTTTGGTTTCTTCTGTAGTTGAAAGCTCAACTGAAGGATATAAAAGGCAGCAGCTTCAACGACTAGACAGAAATAATAAGAAGGTTTTGTCTTCAAGGGGTTTCTCCTTATGTGACATTTTTTTTGGTATAAATTATAGAGGAAAGCCAAATCTAATGGACATGGGATCCCTGATGATCAAACCAGTGCAACGGGTGATGAAATATCCCTTGTTACTCTGTGAACTCTTGAATTCAACTCCTGCTTGTCACCCTGACCACAAGGTGCTACAAGACGCCCTTTTTGCTATGAAAAACATTAATATGAACATCAATGAACTTAAAAGGAGGAAAGATTTAGGTAAGAAAAAGGCACAGTAAGTTCTTCTGTCTTTGCAGGTTTGGGTTGGCAATTACAAGAGAGGTTTCAACTCCAGGCATATCACTACAACAGTTGTGGCTGGTGCTACCCAAGTTGTGTAATACACTGGGTTTCAAGAAGGTAACATGCCTTAATGTCACTTGTCCTCAGCCAGCTATGTTATCTGACTGGTAATTCCAGAAATATGAAAATGATGAAAGAATTCATATTATATCCATGTTCATTGTCCATAATGCAGTTGCAAACACTGATAATAATTAAGATGCAGTGATAGAAATATTTCTTATAGACTTGCCATGTTGAAGCCCTAACTTCACTCTTCCCAAGGCTGGCATTGATAACAGGGTTTTCATAATCTCAAACATTTTCACACAAGATTACAGCAAGTGACATCAAAGTGTCTGCTCTCAAATGGTTTCATATTTGTGTGCCCATCCCTGTGAAAAGCCCTGCGAATACAGATTATTAGTGTCATGAAATTCTCTGTCTGCAGTGCTGAAGTATAAGAGGAATGATGATGATGAAACCCTTAAAGAAAAGTTTTCTCGACTGAATATCCACTCAATTAGCAAGAAATCCAAGAGGGTCACGAGCCATCTGAAAATACTGACAGGGGGAGAACCTCAGGTACTTACTCATCCAACTGCAGATTTGCATTGACAGCTTCAGTTCTGCTTTTGCACTGGGCATTTTTTAAAACATGTTGGAAATGGAGTTTGTGGTGTTGCTTTTTTCCTGCATCATTTATAAAGTCATTTTCTGACTGTCACAGAAGACAGGAAAGATCTTTGTGATTGAAATAGAAAATAATGTAATGTGTTCTCCACCTTTTCCTTTTTTATCTAAGAGTTTCTCAAACTTCTGATCTTCAGCAGAGAGGAAGTGACTGGTAGTTTCGTGAAACTCCACCCGAGATCAGCACTTTGCGGATAGTCTGGCAATAGTTATTGTTGGTGCTGAGAATGTGTTCAGTCCGTCTTGCTCCACATCGTAACATTCAGGTTCTGAACCCACCAAGGAAGATGAGTAATATTTCTGATTAGGAAAGGCCATGGGGTTTGCCTCTACATGTGTAAGGACGTGGAACCATCAAAACTACCAGAGGCAAAGAACCCTGTGATAAGTTCGATGGGTGTTGGGTGGCCAAAAATAAAATGCTCCCTCATAATTTTGAGGTTGTAATTCAAAACCTAGCAGGATAAACATTTTCAGGAAAGCTTAAATCTAAATCTCAAAGAAAATCAATTACAACTGACCTTGAAAATTATATCCAGTGCACCTCACTGCATGAGATGGCTGATTATACAAGGTCACTTGCCTTTCTAGATGTGACTTTACAAGATACGTGCCGTTTTTTCCTGTTTTGTTTTTATCAGTGGTTTCCCCCTTTCTCTGACGCAAACTACCCACATTTATTTTTTCTGTTCATTTATTTGTACAGTGGAAATTTTTGTATTCAGAATGGGACACCAGCAAGGCTATAAAATCAGAGAAAAACAGGGAATTAAATTTGATTAAGAGGAGATGTGATTTTTCTTTTTTTTTCTTTAGAAGCTTCTGTTTTATGTTGTTTTGTTTTTTTTTTTAATTAAGCTTAAAACATTTGAGAATCATTTTAGAATCAGGATACATCTGTTAAAGATTCAGCCCTTTCTCCTGCTTTAATTAGACTAAGAAAGTTCCCAATTCACACCTCTGAAACATGCTGTGACCCTTACAGCAAGACCACTGAAAACGAGACTTGAGATTTCTCAAATTCCTCAAGTAAAAGGTAGGCAGAAATAAACGTATTTTCAGGTTTTTTTCAGCTAGCATAAAAAAGTACAAGCCTATTTCCAGCTGCGGAGGTTTCTAGCTGAAGAGCTGGCATTGCTCTAGAGGTAACAGCTCCACCTACAGCCTGCCTGTGGGAAATCTCCCCATCACCCACAAATAAGCACCCAGGGAGGTAATGCCATGACATAAAAATATCTTACAGTTTTCACCATTGTTTCCTCAAATGGAGTAACAATATACAGAAAATGAAGAGTTTTATTGGCACACGTAGGTGTGCTTGTAATAAAGCAACTCCCTGCTATCCACAAGGATCAAAAATTAAATTCTCTGTCATGTTGCCCTGTGCCTTTGACTTTTCTTGGATTAAAACTGGAGCTTGGGAGAATTAGGGGCTGATCTGTTCTGTTTTCAAAAAGGGAGGAATTCCAGGAAGGTTTGGGATTTTTCCAGCAGTGCTCTGGACGTTTCTTTCATTAGCCAGGCTCTTTTGGGCTGCCAAAATAACAGTGCAAACATCTATTTTAGGTGAAAGATCAAACTTTTAATAAGGAGGAAAAGTTGTTTCGAAGTTTAGAGAAGACTGTGAAATTATGTGTGAAGAACATTTCACTCTCCTCGCAACATCTACAGGTGGGTACCAGCCTTTTTGAAATCTGTGGCCACAAACCATGTCCATAACCAGTTTAACACACATTTCTGCCACTGGTTAGGTAACACCGAATTATTTATAAGCAGGCCCGTCTACATCACAATATTAAATAAATAAGCTCTGCTGCTGCTGTATTACTGAGCCCATGGCAAAGAAGTTTTGAAGCCCACACTTCTGCATTTTTCCCCTTACACAAGCAGGCTCTATGGGGATCCATGGGTGCAGTGCAGAAAAGAAGGTGCTGTCTGGTGGCACAGTTATGACTTTCAATCACTGTGTGAAGCTGTCATATGGGTCATGCACACCTGCTGCAGTGGAGCACCAACTGCTTCTCATTAAAAATGGAAGAACTGAGTTGCAGCCACATGAATTAAAATGTCCTAAAATACATATTTTGGATGTGAAGACTCCTTCCTTTATCCTGTTGCTAGGTTGTGTTAAGGGCTAGCATTAGATGTACGGAGTGCTCAAGTTCTGTGAGTGTCTTTGCTTTAATCCTCCTCTCTGAAGATGTAGGTTGGCTTGTAACTTATTAACTTTTCCCTCTCATGGACAACTTGCCAGCTTTGTAGATGGCATGAGGCCCTTCAAAGCGTAAGTGTGCCCAAACCGGACACTAAGGTTGTATGAGAGGTAGGTAAGATCAATAGCCAGCTGGCCAGGGCTTATCACAAATGCACCTCGTTTGGTTCAGCAAACAGGGGAAGGCCAGTGAGCTCAGCCRACAAGGGTTGTTGCCTGGAATGGTGTTGACAGTTCCTTATCCAAAGGGATGCACACTTCATTAAGATTAAAATTCAGAGTAAGTGAAATACACCACTGTAGTCCTACTTAGTCCTCCAAAAGAGGCCTTTGAGGGTGCATGGGTCTTGAGCTGGCTTCTTGCTGAGGAGTAGCTAACTTCCAGGGGAATATTTATTAGGTTGGGGCATAATTTTTTCAGTTTAACATTAACAGCTTGATTCTTAAATAGTTTACATTGAAAATAGACAAAACAGAGGAAAATATTATCACAGTAAACAATCCCACAATGGCTGGAAACTGCACAGAAACTGCACAGGTGTCAGAGATGGAAAATATTTCTGATTCCATCAGTATTACTGCAGTATCTGCATGAGTGAATGCAGTATATTAAAACAGATCGTAATACAGTTTCATCTTCCTACCATCTTCTCATTTAGGATTCTATAGATCTGGCTGGACAGAATATAACTGGGCTTCAGGAAATCTTGCAAGACAAAGACGACGAAGTCAACAACTGTTTGAAAAAACGGAACAACGCTGCAAATCTCTATGAAGACCTTGTAAGTTTATGCGATGTCCAGTGTTACACAGCTATCTCTGTGTGTGAGAAAACAGGTGTATGTGAGGAAGACTAGGGCAGAAAAGAGCAAAAAACCTTAGGAATCCATTGGGAAAGATGAGTGGGTTTTTTGGTTGAGTTTCTGTAAGAAATAAGATAAAATTCAGTGTAAGTGCACTGTGTTTTCCCTAGAAGAGCTAAAGAAAACTTCTCAAGCTAAATTCCTAGGTTTAAACTAAAATCTTTGTGCTAAATTTGTACGTTTCACCTGAGCTTCAGACAGTAGCAGCAGATCTTTGCTTTGCTACTTTTGTTACCAACACTTGCAGTTTCAGAGTGACTTTTGTGATCTTTGTTGTGCTCATGACCTATTAGCTCCTGGAATCATTGACCTGTGAAAATCTCAGCTTTATTACCTTTTCAAGTAAATTACTATCCTTCATATAGGGAAACCATGAAAAATCTGAATATAGCCCATAGGAATTAAAAAGCAATTAAAAAAAAAAGTAATAGTTTTTCAACTAGTCTCTTGCTTTCAGGGTCCAAATGAACTCTAATGCCTGGCTCTACTAAGATAGACAAAAATGTCTCTTCAAAATGGGGCAGGCTGCTGCTTCAAACAGCTGCTCAAGCTGGAAAAATTCAGAGGTGAAGGTTTTCTTATACTTTCCTAGGTTTGTGCTGACTAAAATATAGCCATTCAATCCTTTCCAAAACACTGAAAACTGAGTCTGCCAAGAAACAGAAGGATCTTTGAGAGACCACATCCTCCCAGATAATGACAGGGAAGTAAGATGTTGTATTTCCTTTCCTTTGAAGTTCCCACATTTGAAAAGAATCTCAAAAATTAATCTCAATAATCAGAAAGATATTTTCAATGTCTTTACAATGAATGAGTGCATAAAGTGCAGAAGAGTACCCCTCTATCATCGCAGTGGTGAGTGTGTCCAGTATGAAAGATGCCCCCATATTCAGAAACATCAAAGAAAAGCAGAAGCAATTCCACAACAGATGAAAAAGAAAACTTTTTTTCAGAAAAAAATTTTTAACCTCCTATTGGCTCATGACCCAGGTATTCTGAAGGTCTATATAATTTAAAAAAAAAAGTCTTAATCTTATTTGTTTTAACTGTGGACACTGTTATTAACCATGTTAATTTCTACTTATTATCTATTTATTTCTGTCTTGGATTTACAAGATTACAAGGATTCTCTATCCTATGTATAAGTTTTTTTTTAAAAACCTTTTGCCCTGACATTGCACGATGAGTAGATGTTCTCACTGAACAACCCATAGTGTTCTTCACATGTTTTCTTGAAAGGGTATTATCAATGGAGATCTCGGCAATGGGCTTAGGTTAGTTTTGTTTTTCCTTTGTGCATTTRTCAGTAATGGACACGTTCCTCTCTCATTATATTTTAGGGCAGAAATCCACAATAGCCTCTTCTCTTCCAGAAATCAGGTCCAGCAGTTTGGAAAAATTGTTTTCTTAATGCATCAAAAATTAGTTCGCTAAACACAGACCAGTTTTTCAGGTGGAAACAAAGTAGGAACTATCTAGCCAGTGTACTCCCATCTTGGCCTTGGGAGAGCAATTCTGGTGCTAAAATGCATCTGTCCTCAACCTTGGTGTGTTACAGAGGGTAGAGGGACAGCTGCTCTTTTATTCTCACATTCAACCCAACAACTTAATTCACATAGAACGTCCAAAAGCTTCAGTATGATGATGAGTTTCACCCACTACAAGCCTGTGCTGTATTTGAACAAGTGACTTACAAAAATAAATTTTATTTCATGCAATATTAATCCCTTGAGACAATTAGAGACTAATGGAAAAGTCTGAGAAAGACTTTGTTTTTTTACCAGGTGTCTAATTTTGTTGATTACTAGAGATAAAACCAACAAGCATAACATAATTTAATCAAATCAAGTGATTGTTTGTGTTTGCTTAAACAGGAATTGACTTACAGCTGTTTCCAGGGGTAAAAAAAAAAAAAAAGGCTTTGATAGCATTCAAGACTGCAAGACTGCCATTTAACAAGACATCATTGCCTCTAGACTCTATATTGGCATGGGCCTTCCAATTATGGAAATCCCAGTTTTATTGGACCACTTCACCGATCCTTGCCCAGTTTTTCCTCAGTGGTAACACACTAAGGGCAGTACCGCAGGCTGCATGCTCCAAGGGACCATTACCAGATGCTTTAAGCTGCAAAACTGTTACCTCTCCTTTGCAATGTTAGGAAGGAGATTCTAACTCATGCTAGACCGTGCTTGAAGCTGCCTCTGACAGCAATGCTTTGTGAAGAGTAATTAACAGATTGCTTGATAGGCTGCCATCAGGCTTAACCTGTTACTGGGTCTAAAGAACTGTATGAATAAAGTAATAAGTAGGTCTGTTTTATACCTTTCCAGATGGCTCAGCTGGACAAGCTTGTTTTGACTCCTCTCTCAGTACTACAAGCCTTGTTTTCAGGCCCACAGAAGCTCATCCAGAAGCGCTATGACAAGTTGTTGGACTACAACAGCTACCTTCAGAGGTCAACAGGAGAAGAGCTGGACCTGGCAAAGAAAGACTATGAGGCTCTAAATGCACAGTTAGTGGAAGAACTTCAGGTATTCAACAGAGCAGCCAAAAAGATTGTGTTGAACTGCCTGCATTGCTTCATCACCCTCCTCAGGAATATTATGTCTGCAGCACTTCAATCAAATTCTGCTGTGGTGGTGCCTGTTCCGGTATGTACATTAGAAACAGGTGTAGCTCTGCCTTTACTTGTCTTTTTTCTTTCTGTATGATTTGGCTAGAGTTATGTAAGACACATACCTACAAGCTACACTGATTTTGCTTGTTCTGCTAAGCACAGTCAGGTTTGGTTTTTTTTTTTCCCTTGCTAGCTCAGCAAAGGTTAAGTTCTGAGCTTAAGTTTTGTCAGGCCTGGACTTTTCATCAAGAATGATCCTAATGCAGCTGTTCCAGCTGCTACAGTGATAGTAATGGCAAGAACATTACAGTAAGGAAAAAAGGAGGCAGCTGCTAACATTTTAGTTTTTGTTTCTTAGCATCTACCCTGAGTAGCCCAGAAAACACAGGAAGAGAAATTCTAAGAAAGTACATAAACGCTCCTGTTGCTGCTAGACCTGCAGAGTCACAGATGACCGCAGAAGAGAAGCAGATTAGGAGATCTGACAAAATAATTTCTGTGAAAAGCAAGTTGCTTTTAAACCCAAATATGCTGCAGAAGCTCCTGCAGACATCTCTAGGCAGTAAGGAATAGCTTTGTCTACATTGGTATTTTTAGAAAGTTCAAATCATTTCACTTATGAAGCCAAAAGTACCAAAGATGCCTGTCTGAGCTACACAGAAGGGCATCAGTTCCTCCAGCCCACTCTACTCTTTCTGGGCACTATGATCATTACCTGAAGATTGAAGTTAAGAAATTATTCTTAATTTGTGTGAAAATCCTACAGTGTTTCAGTTTTGCTGTACTTTTGCCTGGAGGACTTGAAGCCCCCCAGAAACACAGCTGCAACAATGCCTTCCACACATCCAAATCCACTCACCTGAACCGGAGCATCTCTAGATAGGAAACACATTAAAGTATTCCTTTCCATCAAGGCTTGAACACAGCACTTTATAGTCAGGGGCAGCTGAAAAATTAAGAAAGCAAGGTCAGGATCAAAACATAGAGCTGCGCTGTTTAATGGGAAAATGAAGGCTTTTCCCGCATGAAGAAATTGCACCCCTGTAATTTCACGTTTTGAAAGCTGTTGTATCAAGCATTGTTTTCTGTGAGGCTCTGCCTACAAAATTACCTTCTTTTTCTTTTTTCTGTTTACATCAGCAAATACATTTGGGGTTAGGCATAGACCAAAAGCACTTATCCAGTGCCACAGACAGAGCTTGAGCTTACCGAACAATTTTTAACCTGGTGGCAGCACCCAGTTGCACAAACACACAGCTGTAGGGTAAACTACTCCAAGCCTTACAGCACATTGGCCACTCTGATAGCTGCCGAGATGCACATTTACATGTGAAAACAGGTGGCTCAGTAACATAAGTGCAAGACTGTTCATTTTCATCACTGTTTAGAATATTTTTTAATGATTTAACTTAAATTAGTATGTCTCTTAAATCTAATAGCAATCATGTGAAACTTTGTTTAAGCAAGGACCTTTCTTTTCTTTCCATCTCGTACCTAGCACACTATGGGCTTTGCAGAAAATAGCAGTAACTTCTCAGATTTCCTGACTCCTAGCGTTCAGCCCATTAGACCAAATCTGCTCTCTCAAATCTCCTTACCATTTTGTTTGTGAGATCCAACTCACCTTCGTGTTTGCAGCTGTCTTCCTCAAGCATCTGTGAAGTGCAGAATCAGTTGATGGAGGAGGTTCACAAGCTGAATTTTGTAAAAGAAAACAGCAGTGCAACCTTTATTGAGAGAAAATTGAGCTTGGAAAAAAAGAAACCTGTCCCTTCTCCGGTGAGTATCATACTTCCGAATTGTGTATGAAGCATCCTTTTTTGATCGCTTTTGAAACAAATCCATTTTTATGCCACCTAGAGGTTTGGGCTTGGTCTCTTCACTGGGACTCTGAATCAGGTTGTTGGAATTAACCTGTTCCATTGACCAGTAACTTCTGAAGATTTTTCACTCTGTTTTCATGTTATTATCTAGAAAATTCACTTGAAATCATCTCTGATTACCCTTAGGTCTTCAAGCACATGTTATGTCTAAGGTTGTATATGTAAACTTTGATTACTACTTTTGTTAAATACTCTTACAGTGCCTCTTAGTCTTCTAATTCAGAACATTTTTTTTTCCTCATCCTCAGCTGTGGTTACATGTACTGGTGTTTACACACATATGCACACACATACACCCCCACAGCAGAAGACTCAGAAAATCCACCAGGAAATCTGTGTCCCCCTGGTTCCTAATCTTATCAGACATTTCCAGAGCTTTTAGGAGTCTAGTTTACAGTAAAATAAAAACTCAGGTGCAGATTTACAGGAGAAGCTGAAGAAGCTGCAGGATTCCTTTTAGCATCAGTAAGGCACGTGTGCTCTTGCTTCTGTGGTATGTTAAGATCACACTGATGTGCAGCACCTCCCTCGCTGCCCCCTAACCAAACTCTGAGTCAATATGCTTGCAGCAGTTAATAGCACCTTGCCCTTATTTAGCGAGGTAATTTCACACAAAAAGTAGACCGTTTGGGTACCACTGATTTTTTTTTGCCTAATGCCTTATCGTGCAAGTTGTTATGTGACCTTAGCACACCTCAGCCGATTTTTGGATTACGCTTTTTTGGTGTTATTACATAGGAATTCAAAGATTATTGCTATGGAGAAACAATTAAGCAAGTGACAGTTCACATACAGTATACCAGCTCTTTGAGAGCAGAGGACAGACTAATAGGTCTTTAATTAGTGAAATTCCTACATTTCTTTAAAATCTGCCCTTTATTGCTCACCTATTAATATAGCAGTTGGACAGGTCCTTGCTGCATATGCAAAGGAGACTGGTTACGTATAGGTGTGTAAATCCTTGACCTGTGTGTAAAAATGTAGGGTCAGTTGACACATGCAGCATACACTGGTTTTTATGCATCCGTGTTGCTCTAGAAATGGCCTCAGCATTATTCCCAGTGAATAATTTTTTTGCTTTTCAGCTCGAATCCCCACGTCAAACAGAAGGCCACAGGTCCAAGCTGTTGTCTATGTACAGCACAGAATTGCTATACCAAGCTAAGCGCAAGTGCAATGCCACGCAGGAATTTGATATTGATTTACATGAAGGAGAACTGGTGGCTGTTGTGGAGCAAAAGGACCCCTTTGGAAGTATGAGCAGATGGCTTGTTGACACAGGAAGTAAGTTCTCTGCACAAACATCCCAATAACAGCTTCCCTTTGGGATATTGATTTCTTTTCATTCTGGCCCCACCTGTTTGCCTCTGTCATACTGACAGCTGCATAAAATGGTTGGTTTTGAAATGGTTTTAGCAGTATTTTGCTGTTTGTTTATTTCCTCTCTTTTTATTCTGATGTCTAGTCCTTAAAGGGTATGTGTATTCCTCCTTCCTGAGGCCTTACAATCCAGCCAAAGTGCAGAAGGACGTAGCAGAAAACAGCTTCGGTGATGACGATTTCGATAATATCAGCCTCTTTGTCTCTTCACGGCCCTCTACTGACAGCAGCACAAGAAGTCCGGGGCACAGGAAGAGTGACAGCAGCTCATCTCTTCAATTCTGCAAAAATCCCACAATTAATGGCACAGGGACTGATGCTTTTCAGGATATGGATGATCAGCATGTAAGTATGATACACACTGTGACTGTCTTCTTGTTGTTCCTATTTCAAATCTAGAATTATACTGCCTATTTCAAATCTAGAATTATACTGCTTATAATTTGAATGGTTTCCTTTTACACCGGAAAAGACTGGCACTAATCTGTCAGTATGACATGGGAATTCATTATCCTCTGTTCTTTGCCTTTCTTAAATAGCTACGAGGTAGGAAAAGATAATCAGTTAAACTGTGAATTGCAGTCCTGTCTCACAGAAAACACACTGTTGCATTACCCCACCCCACGTACACCACCTCAAGGTTCTCCTACGGAGCAAGAACCTGCAAAATAGCTCAGTTTGGGGGATTTTTCTACTTACCATTGACAAGAAAGCTGTGGCAATGCTGATCAGCAAGGCGCAGAAGTGACCCATGTGCCACATTTGAGTACAGGAGCTTTAGGAACAGTGATTCTCCCTGAGGAATCCTTGCTGGAAAAGTCTCTGTCCAATCCAAGCCTGCTTGGTGTGACAGAAACAGGCACTTGGTGTGAGCTTAAAACCTTACTAGTGTAGTAAGGTGATGAGGTCTTGGAGCTTGGTTTGTTCCTCCCCATGCAGAATTCCCCAGATCCTTCAATTTTACTTTTTATTTTGGCCCTGTTCATTGTAGTCTGTCTAGCAATTGCAGACCATGTAGTTGCATACTGGTATATGTTATTACACATTTTCTGTATACAGAATTCATACTAATACACAATGACAGGGTAAGATGTGGCTACATTTCTGAATTCAGATTTTGGGTTTTGTGGCTTTGCTTTTTCAGACCTTCTATGCTGTTTATGCATTTCAAGCAAGAAATGATCAGGAACTCAGTCTTCAGGAGTACCAGAAGGTTAGGATACTTCGGTTTTCTGACCTGAGTGGCAATAAGGAATGGTGGCTAGCAGAATCAAAAGGTCAGAAAGGATATGTACCATCTAATTATCTCGGGAAGATGACATACGCTTAGGAACAGAAAGGCCCATTGAGCCAGTTTCTCTGAAGTAGACAGAATAATCATCTATTACGGTTTGCAGCAAGCAAGGCAAACTCACAAGTGATTGACAGAAGCCATGGTACCTGGTGCAGCAGACAGATGATATTGAGAACCTCCATCCTCCAAAAGTCATCACCTTGTCAAGACCTGAGGGAGAAAACATTTAACAGGAAGACTGATTCCGATTAACATCCTGAAGAGCTCGCTTTTCTATTACCGCATAATTTTCTCTTTTGTCGAAGCGTCCTACGTCAGAAGTCAACCCACAAGTACAAATCACAGCTAAAATTATGTTTTTCTTCCATGATATTTAGCAAATAACATTCAAGATGAAGAGAATTAGCCTTGAAAAAGGACAAATTCGGTTTTCAGGGATGCTGTCGTTCAGGCTGAATTGTTCCTGAACCGCCATCTCAATGAACATAGACATGTCTTAAAACTTGAGCTTTTTGGTTGTCTGTTTTTATCCTCAGCCACTTTTGTAATGAACCTTTTTCTCAGTGGAGATTATTGGAGTGGGAAAAGAAAAAGGGTTTCATTTCTGTAGGAAACATTTCAACTTAAAACATACCAAATGTGGTGGTACCAGTGGCTGGTCCCAGGGAAGAAGGTATGTTTAGTTTAATATGGAAATGGGGGAGGGAAAGAGGGGGCACAAGAAACAGGTACTGTGAAATAAAGAAGTTACAATTTTCAAAAGAATTACACAACTACTTCATATGGTAGGAAACAGTTTGTAGCAATATGAAAGCGCCCCAGGTTTGAAATTCCACATATATCTCCACACTAACTGCTTTATAGTGCAAGATCTGTGTAGTGAAATGAAACCTGTGTTATTAGACTTGGGAAATTTATTAAGATTTAAAAAAAAAAAAAAAAGTCAAGCAGTGCCTTTCAATGAACATTTACTGCCTATCTAATTCCTTAGGTCAGATACAGGGATCATGTCTAGTAAATAAGCTAGAACTTAAGATGCATCAAAATTTCTCTTCCAGAAAAAAAAAAAAAAGTCATCATTCTCAAAGTATCTGATGTTAGATTCAACAGCGAAGAATGTATCGATGAGCTGATTCACTGTTTGCAGAACTCAGAGTCAAAAGCCCTGTATTTTGCTAAAGTATCTTCAAAAAGGTCGAGGCTATTTTAACAAGTTAATATAGTTCACATTGCATCCTCAATGAGCACAGAAAACAAAAAATCCCAAGGAAGGATCTGAATGTCAAGTAGTACTGCTTTAGGTTCACTGACTACAGTGATCCTTAGGTCAGGCTAGTGCCCTACACTTGAGCTAGACTGAATAGTGATATAACAACATCTTGTTGCTATTACCATTGATAACTGAGTGTTCATCGCAATTTATTTCAATACAGCAATGCCTAGGTCCTCTAGTGATAAGCAAGGACCTTCTTGTGCTAAGCATTGCAAAAAAGAAACAAAAAAGTGACTATGCCTGCAGCAGATAATGTAACTGAAGGTAAACTCCTGTCAGGTATTTTCTGTATTGCTGCGTAATTGCTTATTACTGACTGACCATTAAAATGACAATACTATTAAAATTAAGGGGGGTGTGTGTGTTGCTGATCAAGGGTATACAGAAATTGTTCTAAAGCTTTTGTGTAAGTTTCTACTTCCTATAGTTGAAGTGTGGGATATGAAGATGAAATGATTCAAAACCCTTACCGAGATGTAATAGAAATAACCTGTCAGCAAAGAAAGGATGAGAAAAGTTAGGGCAGTCGATGCAAACAATAGTTTTTGCTACACTAATGAACCTAGTTTCATTTTCTTTAGTGTCCCAAATTTTCATATTATTTTCCTAAAAAAAAGTTCTCAATTGTGCTTGGAAGATGAATGCAGTGGATCACAGAGATGAGAACCTGCAATTTGTGCTGGATTAAGTCATATGATAGAGAAACTTCTTGAGTTCTCTGAGATGGACTTCCAGAAGCTGATATGTGAAACTCTGAACTACTGCAATCCAATGAGCAGTAATAATAGATAATGCATTATTTTGCCTAACTGTACATCATTACCTCATGCACTTAAATCTTGCTGTTTCCATAGCAAGCAAAAAAGGTTCTCATTCATTTTATTAATGGATGTAGCTGTTTTTACAGAAAACTTTGCCTTTAGTTAAATGAAGAAAATAAAGCTTTGGAGAGGGAGTATCAGCTTGGAAGAATGGACTGAAAGACTCTCCCCTACTAACCGTGCACTGCTTTGGCTTTTATATTTTAAGATTACAGGGAAGATGCACACAAGAAGCTTTTCAGTATGTCTTAAATTTAGAATACTTTATTTGGAGATGATCTATACTTTGCAATAGTTGAAACAGTTTTAGAAATGACTGAATTGTACTTAATAGCTTAATGCAGTCATGTAAGCACAATGATGAAGTTTTGTATTTCAGACTGTGAAATTAACCAAGGGCAAGAGTCAGGAAAAAAAGATTTCTGAAGTCTTAGCTCTGAGAACTCAGCTTGAGTCATAGGGAGAGCTCTGATTTTTGAGTGTTAGGTATGTTCTCCATGAAAAATCAGGCTCTGTGAAGATGTCTCAAAATGTACTCAAATGCTGCTCTCCAAAATATTCACTAGGTATCCTGAAGTAACAAGGAATGAAGGATGAAATATACTGGAGCTGGCCACCTAAATTTCATTGAACTTCTGTGGGACTTGGGAGCTCCTAGTAGGCCATATGAAATCCCAGTGTATGGTTAGGATCCATAATAATTTTTGTATTGTGGGATAATTTATATGACTTTATTATAGCCTCGTAACTTGGGATCCAGAAAAAGTACTTTATTAGGTACCCAGGTGGATTGGTTTACTTCATTTCAGAAATTCAAAGTTTTAGCTGTTATCATTTGATATTACAGATACATTGCAAACTTTTATTTTTGTTTAAAACAGATGAATGCAAACTACAATTGAAAAAAATTAAGAGATGCTCTTTGAATTTAAAGCCTTCCTACATTAAGGAGATTTACAACAATCCGTAATGGACTTGCTCGGACACATTTTTGTTAACATAGTGCTTTAAATACTAGAAACTGAGCTATGTTAGGGCTCCAGAAGTTCCTAAGAATATGCAATGTTTTTGCAGCTGTTTCTTTAATGTAGAGAAGGTTACAGTATTCTAAGAGTTTTCTTATTCTGATTAATGACAAAACTAATTTATTTTGATTGAAGCAGGGACAGGCTGCAGTTTAATGGACCGATCTTGCATTTATTCAAATGTACGTTTTACTTACTTAAACCATTGTGACAATAAGCGTGTACAAGTACTTCCAAGATTGGGTCCACTCAAACTGAAGTGTTTCTCCATTCAGGGAATATTTTTAAGTGTTGCCACTGATAACCTGGAACCCAGAAAATGTCCAAGCCAATGAACAGCACAGAGTCTCTGGCTCTGACCTCTGGCACCTGTGTGCTTCAGCATCTTCCCTCTGCTTGGACGGTGCTTGTGAACCTTAAGTAAGGATTCACCTTTTCAATGCAAACACAGATAGAAGAATTATTCCTTCTGACTTTTCATCTTAGGAAGCTTCACTGAGTAACTACCTCCTTCAAACACTAAAGTATACTTTTGCTGTCATTTTAAGATAGCTTGTAAAAATGAAGACACATGAAGCGGACCTAACACCTGCAATAGGAAACACAGCCATAACAATCCTTGTGCCTGTAGATCTATTACTGATAATTCCTCTTCCAATATTGTTTGTTCAGAAATGGTGAAAAAAAATCTTTTAAATTATTGTAATAATAAAAATCTGTTTTTGTAAAGGTATGTTTCTTCTTTTTTTTTTTTTTAAACAAAACTTTTTCCAGAAGCAGAGCTCTATATGCTATCCAAGATCTGCCTTCTGTTGTGAACTATAAAAAGCATCACTGCAAAATTAGCAGAGCAGAGGAAACAGACAGTTGCCTCAGATAAAATGCTACATTTCTAGTATGCATCCTAGCTTATCTATGAATATATTAGAACTCGTCAAACACTATCAAAATACTGAGCAAGTTTCAAAATACACTTCAAGTTTCCAAATGTCAGCTTAGTTCTGTTCTTTTCTAGCTGCTCCTGAGGTCATGACCATTATTTACTGCTGTGTCCAGCCAGAGGTCTGTCATGAGTTGTAATAGATAAAAGCTTGTGCTACTAAAATAAATTACAGAACTTTGTGTTAGATCTTTCCTCTTAGACCCAGATATCCCCAGCATCCCCTAGTCCGCCCAGAAGGAGCACTCACGGAACCAGAGTAACCTATCATTTCACATTACTAAGGGTATCAGAATTTGGGCATCTATAAAAAAACATCATACTTAAGTGGAAGTAAAATATTACCATACCAATTTATAAAATGGATAAGGAAAGTCAATTAGCTATTTTTATAGTAAATCACAGAGCAATTTGGTTTGGGGATAGAAAAACCACAGGACTGTTTTCCAGTTACTTTTTCTAAATATGAGGTATGCTTCTCAAAATTCAGAAGGGCCTTCCTTCTTTTTCTGCCATACACTAGATTCCTCAACTTGACGTGCAAATTCAGTCAAACAATCCTGTAGAACAGACTCCTTTCCTGAAAATACAGTTGTTAATTCCATCCTAACTACAACTTCAAAGCAGAAAGCAACTGTTCCCTTCAATCTACTCTGTTTTTCAGCAGTGCCTATCTTACATATTCAAGCTAAACACCTGATTTAAAAGACCAGGTCTATGCTATAAATCCTTCCTGATATAATACTTGAAAGAATCACAATCCTAACTGACGTTTTTATACCAACAGAAGGAGACTTTATATTTCATTTAGGAAGCTGGGAAAGTTACAGTGGAAGAAAGCCTTTTGCCGATACAAATTGCAGCTCTATTGTGGATTTTGCTAATACAAAATATCAGCAAGTCCAGCTAGACTTGGCCTTATTAGAGGGAAAAGACAGGCATGTATAAAAGGTATAGCATAAGTTATTTTATTCTAAATAAATAGAAGATAACCTACAGTCAACCCATGCCAGAGTTCTAGACGTAAAAACATCAGGATACACCTGAATCAGGTCTTAGAGGTATTTTAAATGGCACTAGCTACCACAATTTAAAAACAAAGATCAATTTTTTCTGCCTTTGTTCACCCCATACGTGGTACCTAAAGAGGCAGCTAGCACCTTGAACCTTCCTGTGGGAGCAGGTTTTACTACCAAAGTGAACACTTTACATAGGAGCACTCCAGCCATTAAAAGAATCTATCTTCACACTCTACTTCATAGTGTAGGCAACATTCTTCTGATTAACATTTAGGAAGAAAATACGCCTTCTGTTTGCTAATGGAAACTGCTTCATTGTCTTTTCCTACTATACCACCATTAAAAACCTTCTGCGCTAGAGAGGAAGAAGGATAGGCTGATCGAAAAGCAATAAAAGTTCTGGATTCCTCCTCCTCATGCTGTTATTTTTAAATCGCCCTGGAAGCCGCAGGCACTACAAAGACAAAGCCCTTCTTTTTTTCCTCCACAGGAAATAATAGTTGAAGAAGTATGCAAATCCTCCAGATAGCTAAGGCAATCCTGAGTAAATGAAACTATTCCTTTGGATGTTTAAGGAACCTTAACCTAAATCTTAATTGTGGAGAAGGGAAAAGAGGTATGGGAAATAGCTGCATGTATCAGCTTTACACATACTTAAAATACAGGATGGCTAAGAAAAGCTGTAGCTTTCACCTACCTATGAAAGTCTGAGATGTTTTCACGTTTAGAGATGCTCCCCTCATCACAGAAGGAATGGAGAGAGGATTGCTGAGTGCTGGTCACAGACAGCAAGACTCGAGATCCTTTTCCAGTGCTCAGCCTGAGCCAGTTCTTGAGAGCCGAACAAAACCTGGAGCAGCTGGGACGAACAGAGGGAGCACAAGCTGTGAAGAACAGCTCAGGGGTGTGAGTGGAGAGCTGGAAGACCTGACACTTTCTCAACTACCTGTCTTAGTCGCAGTGGTAAAGCATTAAGTGTAACCTGCGTGTGGCTGGGACAGGTTTGAAGGAGTGTAACAAAATCCGGCAGGATACGCAGAAATAGCTAAAGGGAGGCTTGTGGGTGTAAGAGCTAGGTCTAGTAGGAAAAAGCCACAAATGCCTCCACAGGAAGCTCCAGAGAGGCAGTCACAGTGCCTACAAACCTCCTTTGTAACAGCAGCTAGGCTAAGTACAAGACTGTGCTGGGGCTGGGGGGATGGAGGGGGCTTATGTTCTGCAAAATGAAGAGACAAAGCTGATCCCACCCAAGGCCCTGGAAGTGGGAATTTAACATATTCACCTTGAACAATACTCACACACAGAGACAAACTCCTCTTCCTCCACCCCCCGTCCCTCCCTTCAAGTTCGTAGTATTATTAGCAGTTAGGCAGAGGACCCAAGATGCTGCTAGGATACAAGTCACCTTGGACACTGCTGATGTCTGGATGCAACTCTGCCCTGGCACAGCTTCTCTCTTGCAATAATCCCGTGGCATCTGCTTCATTTGCTCCTGGAACTGAGACACTAAATAACAATGAAACACAGATATGTAAACACAGATATGACAGTTCCCATGAAAGTTGTGTAGAATACATCACTCAGTATAACAAGAAAACTTTTCCTATGCAGGGTTAAAAAACCAATTTTTTTCATTATTCTTTATGAAAGCAAAATATGAACCCTCATTTTCACAAAGGGCTAAATGAATATACTCAGATCTCTGAGCAATCTTTCCTATTTGAAAAATCTATGCTATTACAAATATTTTCAACCTATTTTCACAGCTAACATACCTTATATCACTATTTCAGATACTTGCAAATCCACAAAGGAACTAGTAGAAGGGAAAAAAGGAAGTCTGTGAGTTGAGGAGAAAGGAAGAGGGTTTCTGAATACCTCTGCCCCCTGCCCAAATCAAACAAACCCTTTGTCCCATGAATATTATGAAAGGGACAAGTGGCATATTAGGATCGCCATTCCAGGTTAGATGGATCCTAATACTTGGCCTCCCAAGTTCCAGACCCTGGCCCTTGCGCCTTCGGTCACTGTTGGCAGGCTAGCCAACCTGAAACCCAAGCAGGGAGCTTGCCATGGTCTTAGATTAATATGAATGCAACACTGTGCAACATCAGAACTGGTGTGGTAGTTTGTAGTTTTTCCTCTGTCTAATTACAACTCAAGGGATAAAACAGGTACCATAATACAGCTGGGTAGGGTCTGTGTCCTAGCATTTCTTTGTGAATGGTTTTGCAGCCAGGAGATTAGAATCAACTTTCTATAAGCTTAAGACTCTTCTAAATCTCCAACATGCCCTGGCCCTTCTCTCCAAATTGCATCTGGAAATCCAACCCTTCTCCCCAGGCTTAAACCCATCTACATACAAGCCTTGAAAGATCCAATGCCAATACCCAGTTAGAAGTAGTTCTGTAACACTTGCTAGTAAATTCAAATACATGGTCCTCCAGCAGATTTGGGAAAGCATGCATGAGCCGAGTCTTCCTTCTGAAACACAAATCACTGAGGGGAAAGTGAAAGAAATTGAACTTCTACAATATACATAATCCATTTGCTACTTTGAGTATCATGAAGGAAGACATGCACTTGTATGCATCTACTTCTACTTCTATCTCCTACAGAAATTGCTGGAAAAGGTTTTCCAACTGATTTCAAAACTCTGTAATAGACATGTTTTTAAAAAAGCAACAAATCCCTCCCTCCCCCGCCCCATTAGAAACTAGCTGACAGGGCTAGGAAAGGGTTTTTATCTACCAACACTAACTACTAAAGAGATTTCTGCCTTTGCTACTTCCCTGTATAAGAAAGCAGTAGTTTTAAATAATAATCATGCAGGCTATGGTAGAACAGGTAAGAGACTAGAGGCTTCATTTTCCAAGATAGGTGGGCAGACAATACTATTTTGACACATGCAAGGCTTGTGAATTTTACAGCAATACTTAACAGCATGGAATACTTAAATGATCAAAAAGTCTTACGTGTTTCACATGTGCCAGAAAGGAAGCTAACTTACTGACACCTAAGACAATTCCCTTCATTTTCTTCTCTTTTTCCCTCTCTCACATCATCAAAACAATGCAGTTCAATTGGACTGTGCTTTTAATTAAAATATACCCTGCCTACCATTTATTTTCCATTCCTATTCAACAGGACAATATTAAGGTTCTTTACAGATTAAGAAAGCTTGAAAACACTGTTTTGGCTCTCTTCTGCTCTTTTTACAGTTTAGGGGCCATTTATCTTCTGCCAACGCTCTTTTCTCCTCCCTCAGAGAATTACAACAACGACACCACCACCACCACGACCCATGAAGTTTCTCACTGTATAAAAACAAAATAGGCCACTTAAAATTCTCTCTTTAAATAGAATATGTTGTTTAACAGTTAATTTTTGAAATTGTTTAAAAGAAAATGTATTTTTTTCCCTAAGGAACTGTATGATTTGGGATAAACTTCATTAACTCCGCACAATATAGACAACTCTGAACAGGTAAAACATTTTAAGTATTGGAAAATGGGGTGAAAGAAAAGCAGCAATGATTTCCCAGATTAATAATACTTTTATTAATAAAGTTTAAGAATGACAGTTTCAGTAAGTTCGATTTATTAAGTGTCCACATAAATCTGTTTTTTTCATATGCCAAAATACCCAACTTTTACAATTTCAAGTTTCAATGCTTTGAGCTAAAAAAACAGGAGCATATAATAGGGAATTCCTCCAACATATTCAATTCATAGATTTGCAAAGTCAGAAGGAATTCTAGGATTATCAAAGTTTGACCTCCTGTATAACATAGGTTTTGGGCTTCCCTGATTTAACTACTGTTTCAGTCCAGTAACCGGGGTATTTTCTTTAAGAAAAAACACCAACGCTGCTGTTTCACAGAACACAACCAACAAAATTAGCAAGCAGCCATACTACTTCTTGAGTTTCTTTTGAGCAGCCTTCTTCTTGACCATTTGTAATCTTTTCATAGCATTGAGCTGAGATTCCTGAGAAGTCGGGCCTTTTAGGGAGGTTGACTGATTACCAGTATCTGCCGTTGTTTTGCTTGTGCTGCCCCCACTGTTACCCGCAGTCCCACTGTTGCCATTCCCACTGCTCACCTGGCTGCTGGTGCTTGGCGCAGTACTGCTGGGACTAGGAAGACCTACTTTGCTGACATTGTCGCTGCTTACCGAACGGCTAAGAGTGGTTTTCCCCAGTGTCAGAGGTGGAGGAGGTTTCAGCTGAACAGGGTTTGTGCTGTTGTTGGCAGAAGCTATTTTTGACCCTAGTCCTGTTTTGGAAGTCGTCAACCCTGACAAACCCACAGGTTTCTGGTTGTTTGAAGAAGCTGCAGGTTTCCCACTGGCGCTCTGTGCTGTTGATCCCAGTTTGGCAGTTGATGGATTGGCAGAGGAGGTTTTGGCTGCAAAAGCAGCCCATCCTGTAAGGCCACTGGTTGCTGAAGAGGAAACACTTGTACTGGCCGAGTTCCCCGAAATTGCTGCTGAGGTCTAAAATAAATAAAGCATTCTTATTATAGTAGCATCTATTTGTGTAACACATCACAGCAGGAATAGATTGAACCTCTGTTTCGGTTCTTTTCCCAGGAGCACCCAGTGGACAATATTTCATCACTGGTCACTACAGTTAAAAGTATTAACAAGAAAAGGAAAGGATGCCAGGTGCAGCCAACTTTTCATTTCCCAGCCACATAAAACCAGTATTACCTTTTCTTTCCTTTCTTCTATACAGCTAGCAGGCTATCATATGGCATTGTGATCCCCCCATAAACTCTAAAAGATGGTTTAACTGAAATAACTACAAAAAGCCCAAATTTGTGAAGTATAAAAAAGGGAGGCAAGCCACCACCTTTTATTGTTTATTGTTGTTACCTGGTGTCACTTTTTAACAGGATGACACATGCTCAGACAAAAATCAGACACTGAGCAATTAAGTATTGCATTTATCACAGTCTTTTGGTCAAAGTAGCACTGTCTAAACTTTTTCCTTTCTTTCCCTTCCCTCCTCTTGGTTCTTAGCAGCCTGTACCATAGACACAATTTAAAAAAAAAAAAAAAAAGTCACTGGACTTCTTTCCTGTAGTCTTCCTATTCAGGTACTGCAAAAGACAAACCTCCTGCAAACAAAGTTTTCCTTGCCTGCAAAGTGCTATACACATTAACTGCAGTTCCCACACTTTAAACCCTATAATCCCCACTTTTCAGATGGGGATAATACACATGTTCAATTATTAAACCAGAGTTATACCAAATGGCAGAGTCAAAACGGAAATTAAAACCCTCTATTCAAGCAATACCCCTTCTATAATAGATCCAGACAGTTTCTAAACAGTAAAGATGATGGATGAAATCGGGCCTCACTCTTACAACACATTAAGGCACATAAATAACTCTGCTGAGGTGAAAAAAGTTATTCACAGGTGTAAGTGCTTGAGCAATAGCCATCATATTACTCATGATGGTTTGCATCCAGGCAGAGCAATGGCAAACACAACTTTGAGCACATGAATAATTGCTTTGATTCTGAGTTAAAGATGTGTTTTCCTAGGTAAGGGTCATGCTTTGTTAGACTACTATGTTATTTATTACACCGCTTCTGGTTTACCACCTTTGACCAACTTGTGACAATATTTATTAAATAACTTGGAGAAACAGAAACATGAGACAACATATATAAGAAGCAGCAGCCTCCTAAATTAGATCTCACAGAGTCAGCTAGAGTTTCCCTATTATCACGAGGAAAAGCCTTCTAACTACCAAAATATGCATATGTTACTTGACCACAGAGAGCAAATCATATCTTTTATACAACTCATAGAATCATAGAATGGTTTGGGTTGGAAGGGACCTTAAAGATCATCTAGTTCCAACCCCCCTGCCGCGGGCAGGGACACCTTCCACTAGATCAGGTTGCTCAAAGCCTCATCCAACCTGGCCTTGAACCCTTCCAGGCATGGGGTTCACAATATCTGTCGGCAACCCGTTCCAGTCTCTTACCACCCTCACAGTAAAGAATTTCTTCCTAATATCTAATCTACATCTACCCTCTTTCAGTTTAAAACCATTACCCCTCGTGCTATCACTACACTCCCTGATAAAGATTCCCTCCCCATCTTTCCTGTAGGCCCCCTTTAAGTACTGGAGGGCTGCTATAAGGTCTCCCTAGAGCCTTCTCTTCTCCAGGCTAAACAACCCCAACTCTCTCAGCCTGTCCTCATAGGGGAGGTGCTCCAGCCCCCTGATCATCTTCGTGGCCCTTCTCTGGACCTGCACGAGCAGGTCCATGTCTTTCTTACGCTGGGGGCCCCAGAGCTGGACGCAGTACTCCAGGTGGGGTCTCACGAGAGCGGAGTAGAGGGGGAGAATCACCTCCCTCGACCTGCTGGCCACACTTCTTTTGATGCAGCCCAGAATGCAATTGGCTTTCTGGGCTGCTAGCGCACATTTATGAGGACTTCTACTTGTATGAAACATCATTAAAAAAAGTCCGTAAATTCTATTCTCTCCCTTGTAACATAAAACCACAGTCAAGAGCTGGATCCTTTAGGGACTTAGAGTTGAATTGAGGTTTTTTTTCCTACTGTTTTAGCGTTAACGCAAAACCACTATGGTATGGTACTACTCAGTACACATAGTATAGCAGACTATTTTCATTCATGGTTCTTGTGAGAAAAGATTGGTCTAATTGAAAAAATGATAATCTATGCAGTGAAATGTAAACTCTTCCTCTGGAAAAGTCAAACTACATTACCTTGGCTTCTGTTCTCTTGAATGCTAGAAAAGTTGGTGGGGTCTCAGGTTTTAACTTAATTTCTGGTTTCTTGACCAATGGATCCTTCACAGTTGGTGCAACTAAAACCACCGCAGGAGCTGGTTTTTGAGGTGGTTTTTGTGTCTTCTGAGCCTGTATAAATGGTAGGAAAAACACCCCTAAATTAGTTATGGGCCCCATAACATTGACTGTTTTGACTGTTAACAAAAAGCATGAGCATTATCAGATTGTAATCTAGCCTTTACAATTTCAAGCTGAATGGTGCCTGAGTAATAAGGTAATAGGGGATGTGGAGGTAGTGCTGAGTATGATATTGGGGACAGAGTCCGGCCAAAAAGCATACTGAATAGGATTTGCTATTTCAGTGTGGAAAGAGCGGCGGTGTTGACCCTTAGGGAACAGGAAAGCACTGGGTCTTCACAGAAATAAGGCAAAGACAGGTGAACTTGAGGAAGACAGGGACATAATCCAGCAGTACTGGGATGCAGGCTGCAAGAATCTGCTAAGTGGCGGCAGGTAAAATGGTAGAATTTATGCTGAAACAAAAAAAAAGAAAGGGCATGTTGAAGGCAAATGTTGAATGGCTGCAATGGCTATCCTGTGCAATAACTGACCTCAACTAAACATTCCTCTGAGTTCAAAGGCCTGATAATCATCAGAATAATCAGGTACTTCAGTCAGTGATGATAACTCCTAGGCCAGGATCTTACACTGCCTTCTTTTCTTGTTTCTTAGTAGAGCCATTTCAACAGATAACAATTTGCTAAGTTATCGTAGAACAATTCCAAAACAGAACACATTTTCTGCTGTATAAAAGGGTTTGATTTTAAAATGTCAGAACTAAAGTCGTGCAAACTAATGGTTAATGCTTCATGCACCCAAAGATGCTTTCTTACGCTGATGTTTGTTTCTCATAATGAGGTGAGTGGGATTCCTGTGGGATCAGGAATAATTAGTCTGTTTAGTCAAGAAATTAACATACAGATCAATCAAAATAAAGGGATTTTTTCCTGGAATGTGCTACCCTCAACTTATTGTCCAGCCTGAGAACACTCAGCACTTAAGATATGGACCAAAATTTGCAGTCTTGTCTTACAGGAAAACAACCATTCATGTCCAAAGCTGAGAAGAAAACTAAAACTGTAGGGCAATTTGGTAGACGTGCACTAAAAACTGAGCATCATCTGAAATGAAAAGTTTTCAACTGCTGCCTACCAAGTAGGAAATAATCCTATTTCACTCTTCTTCACTCAACTTCTGCTTTTTAAAAAGCTTTGTTTAAGAAGCACATTAACAAACACTCTTTGAGATGCTACATTAAAAAACACAGCTGCAGCAAGGGAAGCACTGCTGAGAAAAATGGTTCTCCAACATGTTTCCAAAGATTTCTGCAACCCATAAAATACTCTCATGTATTAGAAATAGAAATAGTCAAATAGTGCTCATACAAAAACCTGACTCCTACCATTCTCTTCATCTGCCTGGTACAGCGGGCACAATACCACACAAGTCGAGGATCATTCACTTCCTTGTCTGTCACTTGAGGTTTATGGCAATCCTGGTGGTAGAGATTATGGCACTCCTGACACTCCACTAGCTGATTCCCAGAAATAACTGTCATTTGCCTGCAGAGCAAATAGTTAAGAACAGATTATGGGAGAAAGCACTTAAAGGATTATCCAATTGTTGCAAATTTTGCAAGGCTTAAGATRAAAACTAAAAATATTTTTGCTTTCATGTATATTTTCTACCTGTGGCAAATGAAATGTATTCCTTTTCTTCCTGATGAGTTCTTCCTAACAAATATTTTAGAAATTTTGTATCTTTTTAAGGGTAATTTTGTTCAAGAAAATCTAAAACTTCTATACTATTAAAAGTGTATATGACACTTTTGATTTCCCTGTTTGATTTTTGTATTAGAAATGTAAGTCTCACCTGCTTTGCTTCAGCTGGGCATTTTATGGATACCTCACTGTATACCAATTATGACTTCCTCATTATATAAGCATATGAAGGCCTAGTTTACATTTGGATAATTTTGCTGCAAGCTGTAGAGCAATACAGTTCAAGAACAAATAATTTCTCAATGACAAGCCTGTAAGAGTGCTTTCTGCTACAGGATTTAAAAGCATCATCATCCAAGCTGTATACTACTTTAAAGATGTTTTATTACCCATCCTTTTGGTCCCTACTACACAAACAGACACTTGGAATTCGAGATAATACCAGAATCATGGAAAGATGGAATAGAGAGGATTAACTGTGCAGTCCTGCCTTGAAACATGTAAGCTGGTGATGAGGACTTAATTTTGTGTGGGCCTCTGGTGAAAGTAATCACACTGTATAAATGACAAACTAGTGATATACACATGACTGGGAGTATGTCTGTGAATTAGCCAAATACCATTTTTCTAATGATTTCTTCCTTCAGATGACAAATCAGGCTATTTAATTGCTAAGCTGCTTTTGCTCATATCCCCGAGGAGCAGGTACCCAGGTAACCATGGAAACTCTATTTGTAGATGGGTGGGGAAAGGTAATACCTTATTTCTTTATATAACAGGAAAATGAGGTCTGAAGGTATTGTCCATATGGGTACTAGAAAATTTTCTAAGAAATATTTCTCTTTTAAATGGGCTATTTAAAAACAGAGGGAGAAACCTTCCTGAAATTCCAGGGCCCATTATTTTAGATGCAGGATATTTCAAAAGCCGTTTTGTTTGTTATTCCTCAATAAACTGGGTCAGAAGAAAGCAGTGATGTTTCAACCCCATGTCTCAAGGGAGGAGATTCACCCTATTTTAAAATTAAAAAGAACAGTCCCAGACTGATTAAAAACCCATGAACTCTTCATGCTCAAAAACAAGTTAAACCAGTCTTATTTTTAAATTGTATAACTGAGAAACAAACGGAATGATTTTTTACCTTCAGAAACCAACCAAACAAAAAAGTATTCATAAAAAATAAGGTTGTTCTTTCAAAAGCAGGCTTTTTAAAAGACATATATTTTGGGGGTTTTTTGAGAGACAGAGTTCACTATCATCTGCAAACTGCACGTAGTATTTCCTCTTCATATAACTGAGGAGCCATATAACTGGTGAGTCCTGTTTTTCTAACATCCGCACACATTGGAGAGGGTTAAGTTATTTTAATACTCTCTCTCTCTCCTTATGCCTAACTTGGTATAAAAGAACAAGAAGAAAACCACTACAGGCATCAACGTTCAATACTCAATCACTGTGAAAATACACTTGACACTTAGCAAATCTTGAACAAACATTTAATGTCTCTAGTTTTTACATCTATAAAAAAAAGGAATAGTTAATATTCAAATGCACTCTCTTGCATTTGTGAACCCACAGCTAGGTTCTTGTTGTTAACTTGTCTTCTTAAGCAATATAAATATAAACCCTTTGGCTATGAACCCCACCTACTCTGCAGTTGCACATGGTGTTTTCATTCACAATTGATTGAATAATTGATGGAAGTTATTAAAAGATGTCAGTTTCTAAATACTATTCATATTTGAGTTATTTTGCAGAGTATCCAGTGCTTCTGTATTTCACACGTAGTGGGATGTTACTATTTTGGCTCAAGATGGCCAACCCCAAAAAGGGCCCACATGTTGAAAGCTGAGCAGTAAATAGTGGAATACTGTCTAACCATTGTGTTGGATTCAGAAAGTCTGAAACACGAGTACTCTGAAAAACATCCTGTATGGTGTGAGCTGGAGATTGAGAACCACATGACATCAGTTCCAGCAGGTTTCATGTAAAATGAAAACAAATCCTGAGCGCTGGGTGACTGTTGCCATCCCATCTCTAATGGGTTGTTTCTTTCCCTGCCGTGCTTCTCCCTCCCTCTGGCATCAGCTTAATGAGAGCTATTTTAGTTAGCCAGGATAGATGCATCTTTTGCAAGAGCACTATGAATTTGTGATGATCATTAGCTAGAAGCAACGCCTTCAGTAGCCAGGTTAAACATTGATTGTGGAACAGCTAATGGAACCACACACCTGGCCTATGCTTTTCAAAGCAAAGTCTTGGCCACGCTAGGCACAGTAGCTGCATTTTCTTTCTTTACTTTCTTTACTTTGCAGGCATTTCTCATTATGCTTGTACATGTTTTCCTTTGCCAGGGAAGATGCAGAATTAATAATCCACAGCAGCTCAAGACTGTCTAAACAAAACTTTTCTTTATCCCCTCCTGCCAAAGAAGTTAATACTATACTGGTTTTAGTAGCATTTTAACATACTGATGAACAGGGCTTTGCCCCTTTAGGAGACAGCAAAAATGGAATTTGCAGGAAGAAAGGTAAAATTGAAATATTTATTTCATACTTCAAATGTTTTAACTGCTCTTCCTTTTTCAATGTCTATAATAAGAAATTAAATATTTGAGCTAAGAGATGGAAATAATGTGACATGAAATCTCATCAGTTCACAACTGGTTAACAGTATAATTATCTGTAACAATGGAAATTTATCCTCCATGTACTGGAGACGTCTCCTTATCTGCACAACAGGAACGACCATGGGAACGACTGAAGAACAAAGTTATAAAGCAGTTTCCCAACTGGCTTAAGCTGAGCTAAAATATATAATGCTACCAAAAGGCCAGTCCCACCTTCCTCTCTGTCCCAGCTCTACAATCCTGCATCCACACATGTACCAGCATAAGCATTTACACTCACTAAGCTGCCTGAAACCTAAACCTACTGAAAAACCCAAGTGGAGAGCTGATCCAGAAGCTGATTCAGCTGATCACAAACCTGTGTGTGCAATACACCCCCTAAACAGGACAGGGAAGGAGGTACAATTGGGAGAGCCAAACTGTTCCTTTTGGCAGCAGTGGGGACTTACAAGGACATAAATCATCTGTGAAACCAAATCCTGATTCAAGTGATTTGATCCCAGGGTGGATATTCAAAAGTGTATTTTATACTTCTGTTAACACTAAATGTATTGTTAGCAGAATATTACTAAGACCCCATTTTAGAGCCCTTACTGAAAAGTAAAAAGAACCTGTCTTGACTGCAAGATATATTTACACTGTTAACTGAAAAAACACGGCTATGTGTAAACTAATGTCAAATGATTATGAAAAGAGGAGCAACACATACAGATCTCATAATAATGCCATTTAAAATGTTTTCAGAAGAGAACTGATTTTTTTAAAATGCTTATCATTAGCCATTAATATTTCAACTTGTTTTCCAAGAATTAAAAATCAGTATTTGTCATGATAGGTTTTGCATCATGTCTAGTTTTATTATTTTTCACTTGCCCTTTCCTGAAGAAGAAAAGTTGGTTTTCTCATTAAAGGTTCCATTTTCAAGAAACCATTCTTTTCATGAAGGACGCTTAAATGCGTTATTAATTTTGGATATGTGCTTAACTGATTTCCAGAATAAAAACTACAGGAAGCATTAACTCTACAGTACACAATAAAAAAAAAAGGTAACTACACAACTGCAATGAAGCAATGTTAACTTACCTGCAAACAACACAAGCTAATCCCATTTCCATAGCAAAGTCATCAGCACTGGTTTCCTCAAAGCTAGATAAATCAGGCATGGATAAATCCTTGCTTGTCTGAACCGTAATAGGAGAGGAACGAGCTTCTTGCTTCTCTAGTCTAGGCTTCTTTGGTGTATCAGCTCCTTCAGCGGTATCCCCTTTTATCTATTACACGCGCACACACACACAGAATGTGAAAATGCAAAAAGTTAATGGATATTATTAAAATGAGAAAACGACTGATGAGAAAACGACTGGAACAATTAGGTTAGCCGTATAAGAAGATATACTTTACACAGCATACACATAGCATATTTTTCTTAGATACATATTTTCTTCAAAATATTTATGAACTAGAAGCTCAAGTCCAGTTTTTGTACTTCACCTCAAAATCCTTGAAAAAACTTTGGGAATCCCACATTTCAGCTTGCTACATTTTAGTAACCTCTTATTATCAGGATATTTAAAACATAGAATCACAGAACGGTTTGGGTTGGAAGGGACCTTTAAACGTCATCTAGTCCAACACCCCTGCAATGAGCAGGGAAAACATTCATGGAGTAATTATAACAAGATTTTTGTTGGATTGCCCAAATGGCAACATGATTGGATAATGCAGCTCACAGGCTATGCACAATTAGATGAGTTGACTTACACAGGTTAAAAAGGAGAGCTTTTGTCCAAAACATCTTCAAGTTTATTAACCAAGTTATTTCACTAGAGAACAAAAATTACTTACTTTATCAGCAGATCTCTTTTCTGTTTCTTTTTTCACCTTTTCTGATGCAGTGGGCTTGCCATTGTTGTTGCCAGAAGGCAAACTAGAAGAAGCTTTAGGCTCTTGCTTACTGGAAATAGGTTTAGTAACAGATACTTTTGGTTGCTCTACTTCCTAAAAACAGAAACAAAAATTAAAGGCAAACCCTACACTTGAGTTATTTCCTAGTTTGCAATTAGTTAGATAACAGGATAGGCAAACAACATTCATACAACACTGATCATCTATATACACACTTTTATTTTTAACATTTCTTAAATATTTTCACATCACTTTGACAATTTAGTGTGTTTAAGCTGCAGTCAATTATTAAAACCTCCCCTTATCACTCACCTTCCGGAGGAAAAGGTGCTCCTTTTCCAAAGATAGATCCTCTTTGGAACATTAATTAAAAAGGAAAACGCTTCTGCTTTTAAAATTCAAAGAGATAATGAACACAAATTTTCAGATAGTTCTGAGGACAAAACTCAGTATAAGCTGAAAACGTAAGTTGACATCTGATGTCAGACATCAATACTTCATTCCCTCACAGAGAAAAATATTGACCTCTGCTTAATCTCAGTCCATATTCACCTATCAGATTAATAAATTTAGATCTCAACAGAAATCAATAGCTCTTATTAATGACGCATTAGTGTCAGCAATGGATAATAAGCAAACGAGTCTGTAATGAGTCATTAATCACAGCAATGTGCATGAGCAAGGTATGCCTCCCCAGCTTGGTAAGAAGGGACTAATTCTCTGCTGTATACTGGGACGGGTCCTGAGCCCTGAGCTTCAGCCCCCACCAAGTTTGCTGACTTCCTGTTGCATCCAGAGTCAGAAATGGATTTCCTCATCTGCCCAACTGTGGTAATCCTGTGCTCCTTACTCTGTTCTTGGATTTCATGGTCAATTAATCCTGCAGCCTGAGAATGCAAGGAAAGGAATTCTTGTACTTTTTTCCATTTCTGAGCTTTGCAGTCCAGCTGATACTGGAGACACTCTGAAAAGAGGAGAACAAAAGATTTCTTCCTCTGGCCAGAGCCTCAGTCTAACCTGAGGGGAGGTGACTACCAGCCGAGCTGTTATTAGACTTGGCTTCCCAAGCCTCTTTGCACTATTATTCAGCTCCCTGCTTCCTTTTTAAACCACAAACCAATGCTTCTTTGAGCTCTGACATAGAGGGCTCCTGAGAGTTTTGAGACCTGTGTTAGAAGGAACTGCAGTTTAGGTTTCGGGGAATTAACAATTTGAATAGAAAGGAGTTAGATCACACAGTACAAGCATGATGTAATGCTGTAGCAGTAGTAGTGCCTTTTAGTTATTTGGAACCACATACACGTAGAAATGAAATATTACTAATGTATCAGCATACAGACCATCATTAGAACATACCAGGCTGACTTTTAGGCATCCTAGGGGAGAACACTACCTCATTATCCATATGGCAATACGTAGCAATATGAGGATGTCCCCGCTTGGTTATTTCCGTACACTAATCTCAGATTCAAATATTCTCTCTAGCAGGTGTTTAGTGATTTTCAGTAGATGAAAAATAATGTTTGTCCATTGGATGGCAATGGTTTCAGCCTGCAAATCATTTCTGCTTTGAACCATTTGGTGTTCTTCATTCTCATATGACTTCATCAACAGAATTTTAAGAAAAGAGATCTGGCTTTATAGTAAATAGCTTGTTTTGTTTCATATTTATCTGTGGCAAAAATAATCTGCATTTTAAAGACCTTTTAGCTCTGATTGTAACTGGAGAAATATGTAATTTTGGGTTCACCTTAGACAGCATGTATGATGGCTTACGAAGAAAAATGCAAAAACCGACATAGAAGTGAATACAAAAAGTACTATTACAAAGTCATGACACTTGCAATATAGTGTTGAATATCTCTTTTACAGGTCTTGGTACACCAACAAGGTAAAGAGATTTTTTTTTTTTTCATTAACTTCAATTAATCACACAGATTATGTTGCATAAAAGGGGAATGATGAATATGAACGTTCCATAAGTACTTTTTCCTTTTTCCTCAATTTCTGATTCTCTTTTAACTTTTCAGCTATAAAAGACAAACTAGGAATAGCAGGAGCTTTAAAAAGGCATACAAAAATGACCCATGCTCTCTAATACCAATACCTTCTGAGATGGACGATAGCTTGAGTCAGTTCCTCTGGCCAAAGACTCATCAAGAAGTGCTTTCAGCTTTTCAGCAGAGTCCTTACTCTTTGAATGCAAGAAGCCCAGGGCTTTCAGAAAAATGGGATCAAGCTCCAAGTTCACTGTAGCAGCCATAGTGGTGTCTTTGGAGGAAAAAAAAAAAAAAAAAAAAAAAGAGAGAGAAGAAAAACAATGACAACTTTATTCATATGGAGCATAACTCAAACAGCACGTGGCTAACTATCTCACAAATGATTTTTTTTTTTTTTTCTGGTAAAATGAAATTATAGTAAATCACAGCAAGGATGATATATGAATTAATTATCATCATTAGAAGATGACTGATTGTGAACCTCAGAACTGCAGAACTTGAATTTGGCTTTACATCTGAAACGATGTCAAATTTGTTCTTTGGCATATCTGATGTTCAGAAACTAAACTCACCACATTTACATAAATGGAAAAAATATTCCATATTCTTGATATTCCATACATACAGAATATTGAAAAGTATGCAAAATAAGTGTAAACTTCAAGAAAAGCAATTACTACCCTTCTCCTTAACATTATTTGCACGTACAGTGATTTCTCATTGCTTATTTAAGAATAACAAAGAAAAATCTCTTACTTGTAGAAAAATTAAGTTTTTAAACTTCTGAAAAGAACAGCTCATTGTAACATACAATATAAGAGATATAAAACAGTTAGTATATAATTTTATATATATATTAAAAATCTGAAAAAATATATTGTCCATTTTTAAATTTAGCTGAAACAGTGAGAAATTTTATAACTCAGATTGTGATTTATCCAAGTCCCCTCGTGATAGCCTACGTTTTCATCTCAAGTAATGACTATCCAGGGCTCTAAGATGCCACAGTGTCAATGTAAATGGAATAAAGTGAGGAAAAGGTTAGAACAACGTTAAAAAAATACGTTTGCTTCATAGCAATACATTCCTGCACTCTGGAGCCTTCTCTGTTAATTTCTTTAACAAAAGCTCTAAGGAACTGCATTTACGTCAGAAATTGTCCCTACAAAGACAGACAGCTCTCTAACTTAATCAGTAATTAACAGTTAATAATCTAAGAAATAACATGGGAAGGGAAGTTTCCTGCTCTTTTCCAAAATGGATGAGAAGTACTATTGTTAATAATCCCTTCAAATCTCATTTGAAACACATCCGGATGTTTTATTTTTTTATACAGTAATCCAGAAGACATTCTTGAAAAGGCTTTCATCAGTTCTGCTCAAAAGCACTGCCTGGACAGCTTTGTCAGCTGGAGCTTCCAAGGTTTTGTCTGATGAATTCCTTTTGATATTTAAGGCAGTGAACTTTTACCTCTCTGGCCAAAACACCAGCAGTGGCAGCCTGCTCCCTCAACACTTGCCTAAAAGTCTCCAGGAACCTTTATCTCATGCTGAGCTTTCACAAGACACCAGAGAATCGCTTAACTGAGATCATCAAGGAGTTTGACATGCAGTAGACTTCACAGGGATTTTATCAATGGACCCAGCAGAGAGTTAAGAATCCTCTTCAAGGGCCTCTTCTCTCTTCCTTAATCTTTGCTATTTGACAAATCATTTTCTGGTGGCCACAAAACTTCTGCTAGTAAGTACTACATATCAGTTACTCGGCTTTTTTACTGATCAAGTAGAGACTGTGCTACAAGCCCCATCCAGACAATTCAGTCTCTCTGATGTTTACAAAAAGCGAATTCAATGCACATGGAAAGCACATACCCTCTTTTTTTATGCATCTACCTCTGATAAATTTTCAGGCTGCTCCCGAGTTCTATGGGTAGCTTATCTCTTCCATTTCTTTGTTCTGTGAATATGCCTTCCAAGTTTCAGTACCACATAATCTTAAATTAGGACTCTGCTAAACCCTCTGTTAAATGAAAACAGTAGAATTAAAACACCAATTTCAGAAATTTGGAATAATTTCCTGTTTAAAAAAAAAAAATCTTTTAAGTTCTTTTCTGAGGCTTCTTCTAGGAATATATAATTGTGTACATAAGGAACAGGTAGCCTCAACAGCCATTAGCAGCCAATTCAGGATGCCTGGAGTATTTACAGAACAAGTGTAAGCATACTAATTCCATTTTCATCTTTCTGAAGGTAACACTTCCCAGATTTATTTCCACACATCTATTGTAAAGGAACTGTTAAAATCCAAATTACAAAAGGGTTCTCTGTATTTATTCTTTTATTTGCGTTATGAAATTGCAGCAATTCTTTCTCTGTTCTCAAGGGTAAATTACAATGACATAGGCTAATGCAGTTATAACTAACATATCACGAGAAATTTCTCATGAGGGAGAGAGGGAACTGCGCTTATTAAAGTTCAAGTATGCTCAGTTTAGGCGTGCATTTTCAAATTAAAAAAATCTATTTGTAAGTTAAAGAAGGTAAGTATATTTAATGGAAAGATGAACACATCAATAGCTGTCTTAAAAATAGCATTATCTGAAAAAAGTAAATAGATAAATATGCTCTCCTTACTGGACCACAATAACACAACTGTCAAACAGGCTAATACCAATAACTGGCCTGGTCCAAAAGGCAAATTATTGCTTTTGGTGGTGGCCTTTTCCAGATGTTTACAGATCAGAACAGTGGTTTGATACTTATAAAGCTAAGCTCCAACTACATTCATTCATCTTTTCATTCATAAACTGCTCCTCTGGTGGTGAAGTCAGCATACAGCAACTTGATAGTCTTAGAGCAAGAATAGTAGTGTTTTAACGATGATGCCATAGGTTATTCTGCGCGAGAGCACTCCTTGACTTTCTTGTTGAAGTGGAATCTTTGTACAGAAAATAATTAAAATGTTCTTTAGGAAAAAAGAAACAGGGAAAAAAGTGAGTATGACACCATCTTTGTGCAGCAATTTGATAACGCAGCGGTGAGATTAGAGGGCTGTGTTATAATCCTTGAACCCAGAGCAGAACTGGTTTTGCACGAAGCAGTAACTGAAGGGAACACGCAGGCAACTTGTGGAGCAGGGACAGGAACTCAAGCGCACCCTCTTGCAACTAAGCATTAACCCATTAGTCCAGCCCTAAAAGCACCTTTCTCAGCTTAGGTCTCTGTTTGACACTTCTTCAGTAATGTGTAAGAACTGTTTGATGATGGGTAGACAAGACCAAATATAAAGTAACAAAACTCTCTGAAGTATGTGAGATAATATTAAAAATCCTACAGTAGACAATCATGGAGTAACCTCCTAATGCAGACTAAGTGGTTTAAATCCCTGTGGGAAGAAAAAAATGTTAATTAGTGGGTTGTTATTCTTAAAACATCTAAGAATTTTTTGAGTTTCTCATTTCTTGAGCATACTATTGTCTTCTGCCAAATACATACAAGCTTAAATGAGCACTATACAGAATATGTGGTCTTCCAATTCAATAGACTTATTAGATTTACAGGGTGTAAGAGACCCTTTCTCTTCATTTATTTGCCAGCTATTATTTTGCATGCCTACACATGTATTATCTTATTCATCATCACTTTCCGTTAAATGGATCTACTTACATTACATTTTCAGATATGATCATGTTTTCATCCATCTGTTTCTGAACTCCTATTTCTATTATTTTCTGAGACAGGTGCACAACTGAAGATATTTTTCCAAAAAAGTGCACACCTTCAATTTACATTGCAATGTAATTATCAAACCCATTCTTTATAAACTCAGCAATACTTTTATTTTTCACTGACACTGATGATTAAAAGGACTCTCTCTCACATACCCTTTTCAGCTACCTTCAACATCTGTAGCAGTTAACCTAAAACCCAGTAACATGAATCAGTAGCACAAAATTCCTTCCAATGCATTGCACTGTGTTCATCAATAATTAATTTCACTTACCACCATAATAGCAATTCACCTTTTTTTCCCCCCCTCTGGATTCTTCTGTTCATCAGGATTTTTTCTCTTCCTGACTAATCTAATAACTGTGACAGTGGCAGGTTTTGCTTATTTACCAATAATGCCTTTTCCAGATCACTTTCAGATTTAATGTAAGTCTTAATAAAGTAGATCAAGGAAAATCTTAAAAGCAGGAAAAACTGAACTTCTATTTTCAATTTTTGTTTTAGTATCTTAATCAGGACTTGATTCATGACAACATAATTTCTCAGTTACTTCCCGTGAGGGACATTTCAAAACTCACACACTTTAGTAGTCCGGACAACTGTATTAATCAAAACAACTGTATTAATTAGTTCTTATTTACTTGACATCTTCTCCAAAGAATTTTGGAAGACTGGAGTAAAATCTTCTGCTGTGGAGTTAGTAGTACTGGTATCCTTCATTTTACGTTCTGTTCTACAGCATATTTTATACCATACTTTTAAATTAATATTTCAATCAATATCACAGTAACCTGTTTATCCAAAACTTCTAAGATTACACTATTGCCCTATATTGGCTGTTTTCTACTGCTCACAAACAGTACATTATTTAAGAATCACAGAATCATTCAGTTTGGAAGGGACCCCAAGTGGTCACCCTGTGCAACCTCCTGCTCAAAGCAAAGTCAACACTGAATTCAGACCAGCTTGCCCAGGACTTTGTCCAGTTGGATCTTGAAAACCTCCAAAGACAGGAATATGACAAACCTTCTAGGCAACCTGTCACAATGCCTAACTGTCCTCATTTCCTTGCTTTGAATTGGAAGTTCCAACTTGTGCTGTCTCTCATTCCCCTGCTGTGCACCTGAGGAAAAAGACTGCTCTATCTTCTCAATAATCTCCTCTTAGGTATACAAAGGCTTCCATTAGGTCCCCCTAAGCCCACGGTAGATGACATCCAACACTCTCCCTTCACCTTCAGATCTAGTTATTTTGTCACAGAGGACAAGACAGTTGGTCAGGCATGATTTATCCTTGGTAGATCCCAAGCTGGCTATCCCAAGTCACCACGTGCTCCTTCTTATGTCTACAAATGGCTTCCTCCATGATCTTTCCACAGGTGGAAGGAGTGAGGCTGACCAGCCTGTAGTTCTCCGGATTGTCCTTCTTGCCCTTTTTGAAGATGAACGTAAGATTTGCCTTTCTCCAGTCTTCAAGGATCTCCCCCAATCTCATGGCCTTTCAAAGATGACAGAGAGTAGCTTCGTGAAGACACTGTCAGCTCTCAGCACCCTTGAATGCAGTCCACCTGGGTCCACGRACTTGTCAGGTAAACAATCCTTGCTTCAATCCTCTTCCACAACTTGTAGTTCCTCCTCTCCTTGAACCCTGCCTTGTGGCAAAAGGCCTGGGAGAACTTATTGCTGAAGTCTGAGGCAAAGAAGACATCGACTATCTCACCCTTATCTGTGTCTGCTGTCACTAACACACTTGTCCCACTCAGCAGCAGCACCATATTTCCCTTGTGAATCCTTTTCCTGATAAATGGCATCTCGTTACCATTGACATCTCTTGCTAGTTTCAAATCTAGCTCAGCTTTGGCTTTCCTAACACCATCCCCACATGCCTGGGCAATATTTCTATATTCCTCCTTTGTAGCCTGTGTCTCCACTTCCACCGCCTGTGTACATCCTTTTTGCATTGGAGCTCTGTCATGAGTTTCCTGTTTAATCAAGCCCTTTTCCCGTTACGTTTGCCTTACCTTTCTACAAAATGTTTTGTTCTCATGAATAGTTGTGTTGCCACAAAAATCAGTTCTATAAAAAACATTTATTCAAGTAAATGAGATAATCATACCTACGCAATTGGGATTTGCTAATGCCTGCTACCACCAAGCTTCAATATTCTGCAGAAATGGACCTGAAGATGTTGTTTAAACAGATGCCACTGCTCATTGGTTTAAGTCACCAGTAAATTGATTATATCTCCATTATTGTTTTCACCTTTCCCTAATTCAATGCCTACTGAAATTTATCAGGTTTACAAATTCCCTAGATACCATCCTCCTGGTGATTTCTCGGTGGAAGAACCAAACTTTAGTTAAAACTGAATTTCTGAATTAGTTACACCAAAGCCATGACCCGGTCCTTTGCAACATACTTGCTGCAGATTTCTTCCTGACGTTTCCTTTAAGAATGAAGGAAAGGCCTCTCATCTGAAAGTCACTCTTCAAAAATAAAATGTTTAAGAGAATAAAATGCCACCATCTTTTAATCCAAAAATATCCTATATTATGGTTGAAACTTCTATGCCCTATATTATGCATACATCACCTCTATTTGCCTGGTCTGTTTCTTCCTAACTGCTGTCCCCACCCGCGGGCCAGTGCCGCCTTCCTTACAGAGCCGCGCCGGGTGCCGGTCCCTGTCACGAAGGAGGAGCTGAACCTCCCCGTTTCATTACAGCGCTAACAACCGAGCCCGCTTACACCGAAGTCAAACGCCAGGACCCCGCGCCTCCCGTCCGGGGGCAGGCTGGGCAGCTCCACGCGGCTCAGTGCCCTGACGTGGAAACCACCCGCCGGACACGCTGCCCTGAGGCAGAGCAGCGCGGCTGGCTCTCGCCCTGACAGAGCCCGAAATAAGGCTCCGGGGACCCTCCCGCACCCGCTACCGCCCTGGCCCCATTTCCTCAAGGCCGCGGCACCGGGCGTGCCCCTCTGCTCAGGAGGGACCGTCCCTCCAGACGCCGGCAGCAGGGGCGCCAGCACCCACAGGGCCAACGCGGCCGCCTCCGCCCAGGCCCTCCCCACGCCACAGGGAGACTCAACGCTCGCCCCGCCCCGGGACCGGGGGTAACGGCCGCCAAGCGTGCGTCTGGGCTCCCCTCTTCCTCCTCCCAAACCCCCTCTTCCCGGGTCCCGGCGAAGTCCTGTCTGCCCCCGCGGAGCCGCCCGCCGCGCTCTTACCGGAGAGGAGGAGGAGAGTGTGCGGGGACAGCCTCCGCCGCCGCCACCCTCTGGAGCCGGGTCCGCCGCCGCGCCGGTCCCCCCTCGCAACCAAGGCCCGGAGACAGCCGTTCCRGGCGCGCGCCCCGCGCTGTGGGTGGAGGGAAGTGTGGGGGCCGGGGCGGGGCCCGGCGGGGCGCGCGCGCAGGAAGGGGCGGAGTCGGGGCGGAAGCGGCCGGGCCGGGCTGGGCTGGGCTGGGCCGGGCCGGGCCGGGCCGGGCCGTGCCGTGCCGTGCCGCGTGCGGGGTGTGAGAGAGCTGCGGGCGGGGCGCGGTAAGCGGCGGTTGGCGCCCGCCTCACGCGCGGGGGGACGGAGCGGTTGGGGGAGGGGCGGGTCTTACTGTCTTGCGGCCGTTACCGGGTCGTGGCRGTGATGGGAAGAGGTCGGCGCGCGCAGGAGCTGCCTGAGGAAGAGCAGCCGGCGTGTGGTGGGCGGCTCGGGGCGGCCCCGGGGGTCCTCCGCGGGCGAGGGCGGCGGGTCTCGGCGCCCTCTGCGCAGCCCTGGGGAGCCCCGGTTTTCTGCTTCCTCCTCGCCTGGGCCCCCTGACTGAGAACGGCCGCGTCTGCCCCCTTTGCCGTTAGTTCTCTCTTTCGTGAAGGAGGGTTGGCTGGAGGCTCCTTGTTGAGGTGTTTGTCGGTGAAGATCAGTAATAGTTGATGGCGGGAAAGACACTTGTAGCCTTCGTGTCGTTCATCTGACACTTGGTGAATTATGGCTAAGCTTTTTGTAAAAAAAAAGAAAAGGTTTCAGTGTTGACTGCGAGGTCCGATTTTTCTGGGCTGACAAACTGCTCAGAGAAGCTTGGAGTGGAGGTTTTATGGAGTAGGTCTGCAAAGGAATTTTAACTGGTATTATTTTCTGCAATAACTGAGTTTTAGTGTGCTGTCTTTCTAAAGTTTGGCTTCTGTTCTTCATAGCCTGTGTCGTATTTCTTGAACCATTAACAACTTTTACTTTATTGATATACCTGTCTGAAATTCTGGTTTGAAGCTCTTCATGAAAACCTTGTGTGTGCTTCTCTTTGGATTCACTAGAGGATGCAGTGGTGGCCCTGAACTTATACAGCAAATTGATCATCTGGATAGAAATATAACTCCAACCTCCAAAGTTATCTGCCTTAAAGCACAAATATTACTTTGTAGTAAGTTTTTAGTTTACAAATATTTGCTGGAGGAAAACTACCTTTTTAAATGACTTATTACATTGAATGTTTCTCAAATGTTAATGTGTCTGTTTAACAAAAGTTCTGTTTTACCATGTAGTAATCAACAAATAAACGAGATCTTTTTCAGGAATTAAAAGGAAGAGGATGTTTGTGTACTTATTTATTTATTTTTAATTTTTAAATTTTCCTGGGAAACATTTGTTTTTAAAAGAACAATTTTCTTTATTACATTGTTAACATAGTAGCTCAGTGAAATTAATTTAACCATTGTTCAGTGCATGTTGAAAGGGAAGAGAAAATGGTAACAAACAGTACAGTTAGTGAAAATTATACTTACTTAATGTTTATTATTCTTAAATAGCCAAGGTGATTTTTATACCAAAGGTAGACAACGTTATTTATCTTGTCTTTAAGTTATGTTGCAAATCCTGTGATGTTCATTACTTCTCCCTTTCCCTCTTTCAACAGTGGCTGCTGTAAATAAGGCCAGTATAAAATAAAAAACCATCTCTTCCCACAGAATTTACAGTCTAATTAGAGGGAAAAAAGTGCCGGGAAAAATATTGTGAGTGAATAGTGTAATGCCTTGTAGGTTTTTTTAGTTCCGTGTTCCATGTTTTGTTTTATTGTGTATGTCTGTGGCTGCTTTTGTCTTAGTAAACTGCCAAGGGATTCATAAACTTAACACGTTTAATGGAAGGGTAGTAGTTATGTGAAAATACATAAGTGAGAACGGGCACCCAGGTAGGCTATTAAATCTTTCAAAGGAAAGGCTGTGTGTAAATCCACAAGGAAGATGTGCTCTGCAGACCCAAAATAGTGCAGAAAAACAACTATCTTAGAAACAAAAAATATAGGAAACAAGACTTTATAAACGTCTGTGCTTAGAGAGAAGATGTTAGGAGGAATTCCCTGAACTAAAAGATGAGAGAGGGATGGGATATGGCAGTGTAAGAGTGTACAGTTCAGTTGAAGTGACGATGCAAGAAGACCTTATCTTCTCACAGGAAACAATAAGGAAACACAGGTAAACTCACTTATTGACAGAACTCCTGGACAGATTTATTTTGGTTTCTCTTCTGTGAAAGACTTGGGAAGAAAATTAGCCTGAGTGTAGTTTTACATTGTGTTCATAGACTGGACTTAAAAAAAAAAAAAAAACCCACAACCAAACACAAAACCCTTAAGGAAAATGTCTGATTTTTAGGGTTGCTCTAGGACAGACTTCCTGTGTGATGCTGAACTAAAAATTCTCTTTGTGCTTCACCTTTTTCACATGCATAATGGGAACACAGGAAACTTGGACCTTGCAAGGCTTTTGGGAGGAAAGTCTATGAGACGTTCAGTTACTGTTGTGATGAGGGGACATAGAAGTTTTTACAGTAACTAGCAATATAAATAAATCCAGACTGAATGCTTTGCTATTCTAATGAAATAAATATGTAATGAGTTGCAGTCATTACAGAAGCCTGTTTTGTTAAAAATACTTTTTAAAGTTTGTGTGTGGGAATTAAAGTATTAGAGTAATTCTGTTGATGTTGAAAAGTTCAATGCAAAAAGCAGAGTGGAGTTTTCTGTTGCTAGCTCTCTCTACCTTGTAGAAAAAGTCTGTCCTCCTGGTATGAAAAGTACAGAACTTTAAACATCCCCATAGTTAATATTTCCTATTCTTTTCCAATTTGCTAAGAAATTGCTAACTTCTCTCTAAACAAGTGGAATAGCAAAATTTAAATTCAGGCAAAAGGTAAGGGAAAAATACTAGTTAACAACATGTCAGATTAATCATTTTTGGTATATGGTTGCAGTAAAGGAAGATTCAGTGCTTCCAGTTGTGAAGAAATATTACAGTGATCTAGTCAAACATGAGACAGCAGAGATCGGTGGCATGCATAGGGAGTTGAATTGCCAGTATGGATTAGGACAAACTTCAGCGCTTGGGCTTTCTGATGGTGGTAGTGAATGCAGTTCTTGCAGTTTAGCTGTGTATGTGGCAAAGCTTGTGTCCAGGACAAAAGTCTTGTTTCTGGTATTCGCTAATGTGCATTTTATCGACCTCTAAAATCTATGTTACAGTATTTTAATAATGCTGCTCTCATCTGAGTAATTCTAGAAACAAATGTTGGATGGGGAAAGAGGAAAATCTTCTATTTGAACCGTTACCATGTAATTCAAGATATGGGCCCTTTGAATGTAGCAGGTGGCTTTACGTTGGTCACTATCTGACTAAGGCTGAAAAAGAAGATTTCCTAAATAAACTTTTGAGGTAGTCACTGAATGATCTTTTTTGTGGCAAAGAGGTTTTTGATGTCTAGGGGAGTTAAGAGCAAGAGAAACCTGCTGGGTTAGTCTAAATCTTATAACTTCAAATGTGCATAAAAAAAAAATTCTTAATTTACCAAGGTAGGCACGTTATTTGGCAATTGCACAGTCTGTATGAAAGTTCTGTATGAGTTTAGAAATTACACTGTCCATGTAAGTGTTTTATGAAAAATAAAGGTGGAGAACTTTTCACAGTGCTTTCTGGAGTTGGTAGAGAGAAACACCTGCGTTTAGAAGTCAGAAAATGGGAAAAAGTGATTTACAAAAGATTTTCTCAGCAATTGAGCTGAGGACATTTTTTTTTCTTCTTGGTGTAGTAGGAAGTTCTAAAAAGTTTAAAATTGCTTCTATGTTTACCCCATGCATTGTAAGCTCTATAGTTGCAATGAAACTGAATCTCTAATAGAGACTTACTTTATTCAGAATGTCATTTGGCTGTTCAACTTACTTATCTATGACCAAAATTAACTTAATTGCTATTTTTTGGTCTTCTGAAATCTCTTATGTGGAATACAAATGGATTAAAAAAGCAAAAACCCCTTAAACTTTTGACTGTTTTAAAGAAAGACAGAAAGAAAAGTCCTTTGCTCCCTGAGAACCTTGTAGATATTAAGAATTAACTTAGAAACAACTTACAGCCAATCTAGTTGCAAAAAGTAACTTCCAAGTATAAACCAAAACAGTGGCCTTCATTCCTTTAGAGTTCTGAAAAACATCTTCCACTGTGTTGTGGTTTAACCCGGCAGGCAGTCAAACACCACACAGCCGCTCGCTCACTCCCCCCAGGTGGGACGGGGGAGAGAATTGGAAGGGTAAAAGTGAGAAAACTCATGGGTTGAGATAAAGACAGTTTAATAGGTAAAGCAAAAGCCGCGCATGCAAGCAAAGCAAAACAAGGAATTC